>CM044549.2:29514396-29588987 GCA_024416835.2 Perccottus glenii
CACATGCACACACACACGCACACATACATGCAAGGTAAATCAATGATATAAAATCTATTATATTTTGAGATACTAAAGTGTAATCTTCATGGCCATGCAACTTGTAAACTCAAAGATCGTGCAAACTGACATCTTAGTTCATTTGGCGCCAAGGGTTTAAAGAGGCAATGAACCTATAAGTCACTGAATTATTTACAAACTATAGTATTTAAAGATTAGGGACTAATCATTTTTATAGGAAACGTGCATTAGAGGACTAGCAGGCTGATAAGACACACCTTGGCAGCATAGAAACCTCAGGGTTTGGAGACTAAACTCTATTTAAAACATAAATAAAGAGACACACTGAGTGCAGGTCTGGATTAGATTTTTTGTGAAATGAGATTTACTCTGTGACTCTACACATCATTATTGAAGTGTACCTTTAATCAGATTTTGTTTCTGTTTTACAAGCAAAAACGTGTGAGAGAACAGAGAGGTTCTGACAGAGAGGTTAACTCAAGATACAACAAGTTAAAACGCAGGCACAAACTCTCATAAATGCAGCCACATTTTTTACCTCAGTCAATTAATTATCTGTGTTCCTTAATGATTTCCTATAAATTTCCATTGGTTACATCTGAACACATATTGTATCTTAATCCAAGTCTTTTTAAATCCAAGATTCCCCAGCATTTTATTGCAGAAATAAGAAAAAGTCATAATGTCAATGCTCTCTGATAATTAGATTCAGTTAATGCCAAAAATCTCCAATATTTCATATGATAAAACTAATTAAAAATGAAAAGACAATTAAGGAGGCAATAAACCCTAAACTCATTGTGCTCTGTACAAAAATGTATAAAAAGGTTAGGGCTAAATTATCTCAATGGAAAATAAGTGTCAAAGGACTGGCAGGACAAGCAGTCTAGGAATCTCAGCATCGCCTGAAAAAGATGGAGATTAAAATCCACCTTCAAACTCAAACACTCACTCAAACAGAGGTAATTGCAAACTTCTATTTCCCGTTTTTTTTTTTCAAATAAAAAGAATTAGTCTGGTCTCTTTGGGTTTGAGTTGAATTTCCTGGGGATAGTACCGACAGACGCTGGATGAAATCTGGATGGACATACAACCATTCAGAGAAAAGGGCATTGCATAAAGCCCACCCCATTTTACTAAATAAGCTGTAATGTAGTGATGGGTCGTTCGCGAGTGAGTCGGCTCTTTTAAGTGAACGATGGGAGCCGGCTCACAAATCTGAAGAGCCGACTCTATTTTTTTTAAATATAGCTGATAGTAATTAAACCATTATTTAATTTAGTAAAAAATTTACTAATAATTCAATGAACAACACAAAAATATAATTATTTAGGCCTCATTCGTTTCAACTGTCTATTCCTGTCAATCATACACGAGATGTCAGCCAGTTATATTAGAAGGGAGGGCTTAACGTGCCGGTTCTTTGCACAACCTACATCGGTTTATGTGCACTGTGCACCCAACTGTGAAGCTAGAGGAGCTTGAGAAACTAGTGAAGGTGATGGAGCACCTGGAGCCAGCACCTCCACAGTTGGAGATGTAATCCCTCAAGTAGGCCTACTCCGCAACCCACAACAACGCAGTCTTCTATAAAGGACCTGTTTATGCAAAAGTCAATGTCTGTAGCAAAAAAAGACCGAATTGATATTCCATTGGCAAAAAAATTTAAATGCAAATGATTAATAGCATTCTTTTTTTATAACAAATTAATGCATTTTTAAAGAAATTGTGAGACATTGTGAGTATGATTTCATTTAATAATTTAATTAGAACTGTTTTTACAGGTATTGCAGTCAAAGTCATAGTTAAAACATTTATTATTTAAAGAGCCGTTTGTGAGCCAAAAGAGCCGGCTCTTTTAAGTGAGCTGAGTCAAATGAGCCGGCTCATGAAAAAGAGCCGGATTGCCCATCACTAAGTGTAATGGTAATGATTGGCTGCTGGGCTTTCTATTGGGTAGAAATGAAACTGAGAAAGGAAGTGACTCCAGATCCATTTCACAGAGATGAGGATTTTTTTGTGAAGGGAATGGGTTTCACAGGCCATGCTGACAAACTGGTACATGGTTGGAAACAGCAGCAAATATAAATGTAGACTTTTGCCTCCATGCCTTTAATAGACTTTTTAACACAGATCTTGTACAACATAAGTCTACAACCTTTTTACAAAATGAAAATGGCACAACACTACTAATGTTTGCAACGTTTATTCTTGTAGCTTATTTCAAAGCAAATAGAACATTAACCCTATTTTTTTACAAAATGTTGGTGTCCACAACTCACATTTTGCAATAAAACATAACAAAAAAAAATTAGTTCATCTGCATTTATGAAAACATAAATGCTGTGAAAACTAAACAATGCAATTCCAAATGCACAGATACTTGTGTATTCAGTGAGATGACTGATGGAGTCAACAAGAGAGGTGTATTCTCAGGTTTACTCTTATTGAGTCATTTAAATTAGGGTTGGGCAATAAGAATTTATTTAGCCACTACCAATATCCAATTTATCCGGTTATTGTGGCCGACAGCCGATATTGGCCAATGTCAATATTTAAAATATTGTTTTCTATTGCTTTGCTGAAAAGAAATAAGATATTGTTTTTTTATTGTTTTTATTGAAAATGCACATTTTCCCTTAAACTGTGCAATTCTATCGTACCTCAATCATTTCTATTCTCTTCTTGGTTATAGGTTTGGCTTGTTGTGGGGCTCCCTGTAGCAGTGTTTGCTTCTTGTTTTAGGGTTTGCTGTTAGGTAATGCGAGCTTGTTGTTTTCAAACAAGTTATTAAATAAATTGGTGGTATTGCATATGCAGTTATAACTTGCCATTGCATGGGTTACATATTTCAATCCGTCTGTCTTCTTTTGACACTTTAAAATACGAGGTAGACGAGGTGACTGCTCCAACATTGAACTTACATCCCTTTGCTCTGCATTGGCAAAGTGTGCATACCTGAAATGGAGCGCCGCAGCTTTCAGGGGCACTACGATGTCACAGGCACAAACAAACTAGTCAAGCAACATGTTGTACATATTTACAATTTGAATCTATGATGAATAAATATTTAATAATATTCTAGGTTGCTTTCCAATGTGGAGGTCTAGGAACTGGTAAAACCAGTTAAATGCGATAATACAGCACTAATACTTGAAACTCATAGTTTAAACTCATAGATTAAAGATTCAAGATTCAAGAGTTTTATTTGTCACATACACAGTTATATACAGAATATATAAACCGGCAGTGAAATATAAACAGGTCCGCTCCATGGACAGTGAAAATTAACAATTAAAAAAAAACTTAAAATATGAAAACTTAAAAAAAAAAAAATACAAAAATCCCAAGGAGGAAGTAAACTGTAGACTTATAAATAAGTGGTCAACATAAATGTACAAAGAAGAACAGGTTTCTAACAGGTTGTAACATAGTAACAACGAGAACAGAAAGTGCAGTGCAATGTCTGTTACAGTTTGTTTTTATTTTTTATATGTCAGTCATTTGTTTTCAAACCGACACGTCCCCTCATGTCCAGATTCATGTCCAGCTCACAACGCAACATTTGAAGCTCCTCCTGGCAACTTATTGATTTTCATCCTTATCCTTTATGAACACACAGACACACACACAGACAGCAAATCCCCGACAGACACAGGTGCACACAATTTTTAGGACTGAGCCTGTGAGGCAATTTGGGCAGAATGCACTTGAAATATTTGAGTTGTTTGTCAAGTGGATGGATGCGTACCTGAATTTGAAAAAAAAACCTTGCGATTTTTGAATATCAAATCTTCTTTGTCCTGTATTTTCTTCTTCGTCCTGTATTTTCTTCTTCTACTAACATTGAAGGTATAGTGTTGTACAAGGACAGTGTACCATAAATCCCTCTGTACCATTATTTTGGTGTAAATTTCTCTCACCATCCAATCTCAAAATAGCCTCCATCATTAACACACAATGGCAAGCCACTGTTATTGTTTATGATGCATCTTAAAGACAGGAACGTACAAAAAAAATCATAAAGATAAAAGATTTTTTCACTTTGGCACCTTTTTTTTACGGATCTTATGTCTCTACAATTAAAATTAATCAATTGCTTTTAATGATAATAAATCTGTGTAACTTTACAAAACGCAGAGCCCACAAACACACACATCCAAGAGAAATGTTCAAACAGCCCATCTGAGGTTTGTCTATTATTTTTTTTGATGTTTTTACTGCAAAAAGATTTCATTCAAAAGTGTCTAATCCATGTCCTTCAGAGCACACAACTCTGATGATTATAGGAATTTAGGTTTTGGTCAGAGGCATACACAAATGATTGATGTCCAAATCTGTGGAGAATTGAACTTACATATACAAATTTTG
This sequence comes from Perccottus glenii, assembly GCA_024416835.2. NCBI lineage: Eukaryota > Metazoa > Chordata > Actinopteri > Gobiiformes > Odontobutidae > Perccottus > Perccottus glenii. Next base: position 29,518,789 of record CM044549.2, read on the forward strand.
AAAACATGCCAAAAAACAATATTTCTCTAAAACAGTGAGCAACACTAAACTCTTGTGAAAACTATACATGTGCTGAATGTTTCGAGAAACGCTTTTCTCAATCAAAGAAACAAAACAAATAAGAAAAACTGTAAAGCCAGCCATATATCTGCCATAATTAGTTATTTTTACTCTTCAGAAATATTTATTTTCTATGTAAGTGGTTTCAGAAACTAGAAAATATATAAATATAATTAATTATCATGCATATCTGAACACAATGCATTTATCTGGGAGACTAGTTCATTTATAGACACTCTATTTACAATGAACGTACTATAAGCATTAAATGAGGGCTAAGTATGTGAATGACTGTTTTGTTCTGTCCTCAGTCTTGCATGCCTAAGCGTTCTCGTGTGACCATCTGACGACTGCTTTTGTGTTCAGCAGAGCCACGCTGACAGTATAAAGCCTGTTTGGCTGAAGAGGATCACAGGCTGAGACTAGCGCTGACAAAGGATAATTACTTTCTTATTGAACAAATTCATCATCAAAATGTGCTCCTTTATTTTGGCTGGGGAGGCCTAAATGACTGCAGTTGTGCTTTAATAGAGACAGGTTTTAATAGGGATTGCTCTATACTTTGAAGAGTTCATTGTTAGGTTAAGCTGTGTTAATTATAGCAGCACATTATCAAACGGGTAGTAGTCTTTGACAAAAATAGAGCAGAAGTATATGACAAGAATTGGAGGTTAATTCAATCCACACTTTTCCTGAAAATAATGGCAGACTGAGCTTGGTTTGTTTGCAAATATTCAACTGAAAATACTGCACAGGATTGTACCTTTGTTGAAATAGCAATAACATTTTTTTAAAAAAGAGCCTAAACGTAAGGAGGAAAGTATGCGGGTTGCAGAGAACGTGCATCGCTTGTAAAAAAAAAGGCGCAAGTGATTGTCTTTGGTGAACTTTTTATGCTGCTTGTTCTTAGATCTTCAGACGTATTTGTCGCCTTGATGATGAAACGCTCCTTCACACAGTCAGTAACAAATCTCCATGCACCCATCTTTAGAACTATCCAGTCCATTGTTTCCATGTAACACTGGAGGTTGAGGAAAGCTTTTGTTTAATCAATAATTTTAGAAGAAAGGAAAAAGTCTTGTTGAACAATGTGAGGGTGAAAAACATAACTATGTAGCTGTATATACAACACAAAAGGGAGGTTATTATGTACGTATTTCCATTACTAATTTTTTTGCACATATGTATAAATTTAATTCTTAGCTGTAGATTTATTGTCTTATTTTTATTGTAATAATTCCATTGGAGCCTTTACACTTGTCTTGGCCTGTGCATTCTCTTCTCTCGGGGGCTATATTTCTGCACTTCCAAAACAAAACTAGTTTGTCTTCATTGTTATTCCACTCGCACACATTGGACATGAGTTAGACAGAAGTTTGTCACTGCTGTGTGGCTTACTTTCTCCATTGTTCTCCAAGTAGCTGTCACTTCTTTCACTCCACAGTTGATATTTCATAAAACTGACAATATGTGTGCAGTGTGTCTCCTGTATGTAAATTTATACAGACAAGCTGTGAGATATGACCTGTGACACACTGGAAAGAGAGCTACAGCCAACATGATCATCATTGTAAACGTTAGGCCACTCTGACGGCCTCATCTATCTGAATATTGCAAATATAAATATGGTAAAAACGGACCTGCATCTAACAATAAAGCCTTAAAGGTATTTCACATCTGCATAATTATAGGCTACAGTTTCAACACTAACAACATTAATTACTACACTTATAAGCGTGTTCTTGGGTTCTTTGTGTCAAAGTAGTTTTGATGTCGTTGTGGCCTCGTTGGAGCCGCTTAAACAATTACACAGAGCAGGCTTCGGGCTTGTGTATCACCTGTTGCCGTGATGAACTCGTAATTTATGTAGGACTCCTGGTATTTATTTTGAAAAGCAGCTACAAACCTGGTGGGATTAGAGATACAGCAAACAATGGGTGAGGGGTTTACTGCTGCACCTTTTTTAATTGTGTGAATAAAACCTGCACCAACATTTTTATACCCTATTTATTTGTATATTCTCACATTTAGGTAGATATACCAACATTATTTCAGAATTTGTTTCTTTTCAGCTTTACAATATTGTGTGACCTGCGGTAATGGTAAATCTATTTATAAAGTACAGACCACACATTCATTTATTTATTTTTATCCGCTTTTTCCTTTTCGGAATCTCAGGTGACTGGAGCCTATCTCAGCAACTCTGGGCCCGAGGCGGGGTACACCCTAGACCAGGGGTGGACAATTAGAACATGGGACTCTGGTGGTGGGATGGGACAACACGATCAACTCACTAAAGCTTAATAAAAACACATTTATTTGGCCTATTGTTTAAAGTTTGAATTATTGACAAAACAATATGTGCAATAAACACTCTATTCAGTTTCAGATCCACTCTTTACAGTTTGTTCTAAAACCATAAAAAAAAATATCTGGCTGACAGTACAGATGCTAGCTTCAGGAAAGGTTACCATTTGGCGGTTGTTGTGGTGTAATTAACTGATCACAGCAGAATATTGAAGGAAAAATAAATGCAGGTTTTTATAATCAATATTAGTACTGTAAATGCTTGCCCAATGGACCGCATATGGACCTCAGGCCTTAGTTTGCCCACCACTGCCCTAGACAATGGCCTGGCTGTGTTAAAAAAATGCTAAAACTCTGCTTCCACTGGGAAAGGGAAACACAAAAGGAGAAAAAATAGACCTCAAACAAAGAAACGAGTTGACCCAGTGGCTTTATTTAATGGCAACAGCTTCCTCTTCAATCCCTAAAAACACATTCTGTTTCTTTGATTACAGCCAGGGAAATGATAGGTTTAACCTTTGCATGCTCTTTCTTTAATTCTGCTCCACATCGGTCCCAGATTAAGTAACTTGTGTTGTGGCTGAATGCAGTCTATCTGGACATTATCTGTAGAGCTGCAATGACAAGTCAACAGACCAAACAAAAACAAGTACAAACCAATAACCCTGTTGCCCAGCTCATCCCAGTGCAGGCCAGTTACCTCTCCCCTGGCCGCACTAGAATCATAAAAAATATGCTACAGGAATGCTTTCAGTCCTGGATTTATAAAGGTGCCAAAGACTGCAGAGGATATTTTTCCTGGAGGATTGGTTTTAGTGTTTTTACAGCAGCTTGGATAGAGACACGTAGATGGTTTATAAAACTCAAGGGCTGTGTTTTCTATGTTTACTCAAGACATGATGGATCTGCCCCAAGAATCAATGTTACAGCTATTTATTTTACTTTTTTATTATTAGCATTGGTACACTTCAATCTGTATTAATGATACAATTATTACAGGTATTTATATTACAGTAATTTAACAGTATTTGTATATAGAGTATTCAACAAACATATATTTTGACAAGCTCAAACACAAGCCATATTACCTTTACTTTTTCTTTGTTGTGAAATGTCAGGTGCGACATCAGACCAAGAGTGAAAATGAAGCAGTCAGACAGCGATAATTGACTCCCAGTCGCTCTGTATGTCTATACATACATGTCTGTCCAACGTGATAATTACTCATACAATATGACATTGATTTATAGAGTGCGCCTGCATGTGCATACACAGACAAACAGCAGCTGTCTCCTGTGACGCCACAAGAAGGTGATAACAATGTGTCTGACACCCATTTCTCGTTGTCATTCTTCAGAGGTTACAGGGCAACTGTGCTGCTGTCTGTACTCCATCTGTTGGCTTTAGTTAAATGTAACCTTTAGTGGAAGGTTCAAGAACTTTTGAGAAATATTGACGTTTTCTGCATTTCATTAAACATTAACATCTGTTATTGACTCCATCTGAGAAGGTGACGATTACACGCCTCCAAGTCCATTCAATAGCAAACGTCTTGTTTGGATTTGGTTAGTGTTGTGATTGTGATAAGATCATATCCTTTTTGTTTGAGTTAGTAAACTGAAGTGTAAATGTCTGTGCTGATGATGTAGAGCTTGAGCTGATGTACTTGAAGCATTCAAGAACACACTCAGCAATCTTTCTAAATGTAGCTATAATCTGATGTCTCTAGGCTAAAGCATTAGACACAGTGGCCAGTCTCCTTTTGTAGGGCACAGGGGACGGTAACTAATGGCACGTATTACCTCAGTGATCTTGTCTGCATTCGAGGAAGCACCAACAAGTCTGGCTCTATTCCCTGATGTCCAATGTCCTACTTTTATCTCATGTGACGCAAAGAGAACCACAGGGGCCTCGGTGTCAAATGAAGTGGAGTGGAGATGTTTCTTGGGAGAATATGGTAGGGATAAAATGCTTCCTGTACTCAAGTTTGTTTAATTGAAGGTAACAAGAGGCCAGTCACAGATCTTCTTCTTTTGTATTTGATGGGAGGTTGGCAGGTGTTTAACTGCCCCTAATCCTGAAGTGTAAAATTTCAAGGTGGCTTTTCCAATTTACCAAATGTGCCACTTTTTGGGACCTCTGTGTTTTGGGAAATGAGTTGTGCGCGTAGCAGTAAATGCACAACAACATTAAGAATATGTTGTGTCACTCCGGTGGGGGTGCAGTGGCAGAGCGGTTGTCCCTCAAACGGAAGGTTCAATTCCCGCTTTCCCCACAGTTCATTGGGGAAAATTTGTTGTGTCCTTTGGCAAGACACTTAACCCACCTTGGCTCTAGTGGTGTCAGCTGTAACACTGGTAAAGTGCTTTAAATGGGTGGAAAAGCGTTATATATATATATACAGCATCCTTGATGGATGGATGGCATGTGTTTTTTGTAGAGCTGGTGGATCTGTTTTTGGCACATAATAGGTGGTAACCAGATTTACTTAAAGGTTCGAGCATATCTGCTCTATAGTTCATTCTCATTAGAGTGTATGCTTTGCCTTAGTAGTATTCATTAAACTGTGCTAATGAAACCAGACAATGACATGAGGTGATGACACATAGTCCTTTAAATAAGCTCTTAATGGCGATCAAGAGCAGCAATCAAAGTTGCTCACGAACATTATCTCTCACACAAGAGCTCGTCCATAAAGAGCCGTGAAGTTTCCATTTCAGACTAGACTCTGATAGATTAAATGATTAGATAGGTCATCACCTTGCATTAGTGAGGGCTTAAGAAAGGTGATTGACTGCCAAGCCAGCTGCTGCACAGATGGACATGGAATGTGTTTGATTACAGATGCCTTGTAATAAAATTTGACTTTATTGTAAAGATCAAAATTAGCTTCTGCAAATGTCCCCAGACAATCCCTTTCTGTGCAACTGTAAGTGTTAGGTCTATTTCTGAGACTGTTTACTGTTTTATGCCTCAAGACAATTGTCTCCACTCAATTAGCACCTAACAAGAAACCTAAAACAAACGCAATCAGCAATCAGCCTCTATAGGATTAAATAAGAAGGCAATTAACACTGTGTACACATTTGTTAGAAACTCAAGCAGCATTGCATTTGTCAGCCATAAAACATCACCAAACCGGGTTACCATTACACATGTACAACAAATCCTGCAAAAGCTACCATTTTGTTTTATTCATTATCCTAATCTGTGAAGGTTTGTTAGCAGAAAATCTCTTTCATACACCAGGATGTTTACGTGGTATACAGTGCTAAATGTGTGATCCTTATCAGTCATTTTTTTACAATGGTCTGCTCAGTGTAAGCACAAGCATTATGAATGTTCTCTCTGATTCGATCACAGTGGCATTCTTGTCTCTCTTGTGGTTGAATGGCATCATTTGTCAATGCAATGCAACTCAAGACATATGACCTTAAAGAAAACAACAAATTGATCAAAACTCAAAACAACTAAAACAGTGATTATAAATCAAGATGCCTTTTGTAAAATGTTGTATATAATTCAAAAGATTGTTTTCAATACAAAATGCTGGATAAAAGCTAGTGCTAACTCTTTAATAACTCTAACTGAAGGAGCCATTTCATTTCCATTGCTTCCTGTTCCTGCAACTGCCTGAGAAGACAAACACTGTTGTTTCTTTTTGAGCACACATTTTGCAGGATTTAAAGGGGATTCATGAACTAAATTGATTTAGTTTCACAAAAAAAAATCGGGTCGCAGGGGCAGCTGTCAAAGATGCCCAGCCTCCCCACTCCCTAGACACATCCTAGGTCTTCTCCGGGGCCTCCTCCTAATGGGACGCACCCGGTACACCTCCCCAAGAAGGCGTTCAGGAGGCATCCAGAACAGATGCCCCAGCCACCTCAGCTGGCTCCTCTCAATGTGGAGGAGCAGCAGCTCTACTCTGAGCTCCTTCCGAGTGACCGAGCTCCTCACTCCATCTCTAAGGGAGCGCCCCGCTACCCACATTTCAGCCGCTTGTATCAGGGATCTTGTTCTTTCGGTCATGACCCAAAGCTCATGACCAGAGGTGAGAGTAGGAATGTAGTTTGACCGGTAAATTGAGAGCTTCGCCTTACAGCTCAGCTCCTTCATTACCACAACAGATCTCCCACTTCGTTCTACCCTCACTCGTGAACAAGACCCCAAGATACTTGAACTCCTCCACTTGAGGCAGGAGCTCTCCACCAACCTGAAGGAGACAAGCCACCATTTTCCAGCTTAGAATCATGGCCTCGGACTTGGAGGTGCTGATACGAGTTATGAGGTATTTTGTCACACAAGTAAATCATGAAATGTAAACTTATGAATGGGGGTGGGTCCTTCCACTTCTGGGAGCCTGGCTGCAGGACAAGGTCATTGTATCCCCTGTAGTGTGACTTATGTCCCATGTTTTCTGTCTCTTTGTCATTATCCCATTGAGATATGACATTTTACCCTAATGTCAGTAACAATTTTTCTGCTCTGTCACTTACAGCAATCACTTGTTGTGTTATATTCTTGTTAATGTGTGTTTACAGCCACAAGCTACCAGTGTTACCTTTTTTACATTTGCATTTGACACGTCTGGCATTTAGCTCCTCATGCAGACAGCCTGTAGCAGGTTTAGTGTCGAGCTCAGCAATACTTAAGCAGGACACATGGCTGCGGGCCATTCTGCTCCATTATCACTCTGTTTACAATCATATGAGTGAGGTGTGAGCCAATGACAATTGGCAAAAAAAGTGTTGTCTGGCAGTCCATCCAAACAGAAAGTGAGACAGTTTAAGCCATACACAGTAACAACACTTAACACCTACACTATCAAACCATTTTAACATTCCAAATAAAACAATTTCAAGCAGGAGCTACTAACACTGGATACAATTTAAGACACAATACATTTGAAGAGGTATAATTAAAAGATTCAAATTCAGCCCAAATATGTCTCTTATTAAACACATCTTATCAAACGTTACATTCATTCATTCATTCATTCATTTTCTACCACTTAGTCCCATTAGGGGTCGCGGGTGACTGGAGCCTATTCCAGCAGCTTTGGGCCTGAGGCGGGGTACAATGGCCAGTTAGTCGCAGGGCTGACATTTAGAGACAGACGACCATTCACTCTCACATTCATTCACTAGGGACACTTTAGAGTTGCCGATTAACCCATACATGCATGTCTTTGGATGGTGGGAGGAAGCCGGAGTCCCGGAGAGAACCCACGATAACACGCGGAGGACATGCAGACTCTTCACAGAAAGACCGAGAATGTTTGAGTCAGCCGGGTTTTGAACTCACGACCTTCTTGCTGTGAGGCAGGAGTGCTACTACTACTCTGCCACGTGCACCCCACACATTAGTTACAATCAGCCAGAACTCTTCCATGGGAGCTGTGTTAAACTGACCATCTAGTACCACAGCTTTAGGGTGAACATGTTACAAGTAAGTAAACATTTTGTACAAAATATGCAGGACTAATGCAGGAAGTATAAAGACTTTGACTAGAGCCACATTCTGATATCTTGGTGACCTCACTAAAACAGCAGTTCGAATGGACGGTCTATGTGTGCAGTGCTCAAAGTAAAACCAACATTAGTGCAAGGAAAGAAAAATTATGAGTCAACAAAATATGTGTTTGTATAAGTGTTTTGGACATCTCATACTGTATATGACACATATTAATTGTTAATCTGTTTAATCACACATTTTACCAGACAATAAAATATGAATACAATTTATTAATAATTATATAATACATGTGGAAAAAAATAGCCCATGGCAAATTATGTATATTTGGTCAACCCTTTCTTTTCTTTTTTTGGCATGTCATATACAGTAAAAAAACAACTCTATAAACTAAGAAATCAGACTTCTTTTGTCGAGTGTTTGACAACTGTTACAACTTGATGTTTTTTCAAAAAAGCACACTATGTAGTGTTTTACTATTAAATATAAAAGCCTTGAAATAATCATGAGTCAAAATCATATTGATAATTCATCCCTCTTTTATACATACAGTAAACCCAGACAAAATTCATATTTGACTATTGCCCCTTTCAAACGTGTGCACTTTCCTCCTGATTGTATTAAGAGAGCCTGCATGTGTAAGCAGATGCTGTGTGGCTGATGCTGTAAGCGGAGTGCACAAAGCACAGTAGCCTCGTACTTTCTGCAGCTTGTATGTACTTTACTTTTTACTGTCCGGATGTTGTGTGTATGTAATATGTGTAGTAGCAATATTGCTGCATTACCCACTGTCACATTGAAGGAGTTCATTTGTCCACCTGCTTCATGTTGCAAAACCGCTTCTGTAAGTGTCAAACCATATGCAAATCCCCACTGCTCAGTAAAACCACTGAACTATCTCCTGACAAATATGTCCTGCAGTCATCCTCCAGACTTTTGGTGCATTTATTAAGGCACAGGTCAGGAGAAAGTCTGGAGGCAATTCACAAGACATCTTTCAGAGCACATCTGTGAAAAGCGCATAAGCAATTCTGAGTGAAATTACCATGGGCAGTCTATCATGATAAGACAAATCTTTCCTGATGAGCACTCCTCTCCATAATTACTGAGACATAACAGTTCCATGTGAGTTTGCAACAGTGTGTCTGCTGAAAGAAGTATTGCTTTTACTAACTTTTTAATGACCACTCCGGTGAAGAATGGGATGTATTAGGTTAAGAGCTGTGTCCAATGTTTTTTTTATTTTACTAACTCTTACTCACTTTTAACCACAGGTATGAAAAAAGTAATGGGCATAATAAAAGCAAATGATTAAAGGGTAACACAGAAAATGCAAGAAATATTGCTCTAATTAAGTCTGGGGTTTGTTGTTACAACATAAACTTTTGTCTGGCGAGTTCACGTGACTTTAACTTGACCCGTGCTGTGACCTGAGATAATAAGGTTAAATGATGCTGGGTGGCGTGAATTGATTTGCCTGTTTGCCGGTTAAATCATCTGGAGAAGCACTGTAAAACTTAATCGGCAACATATCATAGATCATAACTAATAGAGTTATTCCAACAAATGTGCATGCACCAGCAATCCGCATAATAACCAGTGTCAGGAAGAAGGCATTTGTCTTAGGTAAGACTTGTATTGTCAGTTTTTAATTCGCGTGGGTCTCATCAGAAAAAGGCCTGAAGCTGCTCATCATCACCTCTACTGGAATATATTATTCACCGACTCTAGCCTCAAAACACACACAGCCGCTCACACTTGCACAAATGCACAAAACATGCATAAACATTCCTCCACATGCCGAGCGCTGCTTCAGACATCCATGCATCACAACAACAGATATGCACTTTCCAACTTAACTGCACACTAATCACAGTGTCGGGCCGCTGTGCACGTAATACACAAGTCGAGATGTGCACACAAACTCATAACTGCATACACATCAGCCAACCCAAACGTGCACTGATTTACACACACTCCTCCTTTTGTGTTATTATTGCCTGGCTCCATCTGACTGTGACTAAGTGAAGAGCTGTCTTCATTTGTTTCAATCTGAACCACTAATGTTCCCAGTGCCGTAAGCTAGCACCATAGGTCACACACATTAGTCTGACTGCCTGGGTGCGTGCATGTGTGTATCAGTCTGCGCACAAAAGGGAGGCATTGTTCAAGAAGGTTCCTTGCCTTTTTTATGCCATCTTTATGACCCTACACATCAGCAAATTATAGAAATGGCATTTGAGCATTTTTAAATGATGAAGTTAACAAGTCAAGAAGCTTATTATTCTGGGCTTAAACCTTTTCATTGACCAATTTGGGTAGAAATGGGAGATGTATGTGGAGTAAACGATAGAAAAAGACATAAATATGGAACTGTGCTGAAGCCTGAATGGTCCCGAGGACAGCCATCAGACACTGAAACAGCTGTTCACTCAGTGGAACCATTACCAAGTGAAGGTATTAAATGACTCATACTGAGGGTGAAATATGATAATGTTGTGTTGCATCCACTAAATAAACAGTTAATGGTAAAAGGGATGTGTTTTGGTCAGAAAAAAAGAGACTGAAATGTTCATTATTCCTTAACAGAGGCTGTTTTGTAAATCTTAATTATTAATTTTTGCTTTATACTTAATTTCTGTTTGCTCAAACCACATAATGATGTCAAAACCCCTATAATTATATATAAGTGGAAAAGTGGATTTTAATTTAAGTGCTGATTTAGCTATGATCCACATCGAGTCATAACACATTAATTTTAAAGGCTGTTTGTGTGAAATCTAATGATACATTTATCCACAGATAGAAATATAAGGTATAGGTTTTACCTCAGGGAAATATTGGAAAATGCCCAGAACTGAACTTCATTAACATTCATTTTCCATTGAAAAATCCAACGCAGAAGAAGAGTGTTTGTAATACCTCTTGAACTCAATGCAGAAGATGCCTATGTCCACTAACACACATTTACAAACAACAACATGGCAGCCACAGCACAACAAACATCATAAAATCCATTCAAACTAATAAATACATGATAAATATAAAAAGCCTAGAGCGTGTTCATGGGTCTGACTGATTTGGGGACAAAGCAGGACAGGGCTCTTTTGGTTGAGTGAGAGTGACCTGTATCTGCGTCCTGACTGTAGTGAGCTGACTGTAGAGTGTGTAAGTGCTGTCAGTAACCTTTCTGTAGACCTTTGAACCTAACCCTTTTACTGTAGAGGTTTTGATTATTTTCCAATTATATCAAATTGCAAAAAAAACATCACATAGAACCTAATTATGATTATGTTTAAAAGTAAATTGCATCAAGAGATTGCATCAAGAAATGACATGTCTTCACCTTGAAAACTGAGTCCAGATTGTTTTGCTTTAAACTTTTCTTTACCATGTTATATTGTAGCAATAAAGAAAACAAGGTTCATGGTTAAGTTAACCAAGAACAACATCGGGTGTTGGTTTGGGAAAGATATGTAATGTACGTATTTCTTGTGGCAGTGGTATATAATTAAAATCTGAGTTTTAACCACAGGTCTGGAATACCATAATAATTCTGTATCATACAGAGTGTATTAGCATCTGTGTAATATTATACATTGTGTTGAATAAACAAATCTAACGTAATATATAACTTTAGGTTAATTTGACCTATTTTCCTCTCATTAAATAAGGAACAGCTTGAACATCTCATTAAAAATGAATGAGAACTTTTGAGTCTTGGCTTACACCTCCTTAAATAAAGTGCTTAATAAATACTTTTCCAGCAGGATTTGAATTTTTATTTTTATAAAGCAAGTGAGTTCATTTAACTTATTTTTTATGAGTAAGAAACAGGACTGCCTTCTTACTCCTAAAAAAAACTGCTCATTGCACACTTTTCCAGTAGGATTTTTGCCGAACACTTTAAAAACTTGACCTATACTTTTCAAAGAAGTGATTAATCGTTTGCAAAAAAAAAAAAAAAGTAGTCTATTTTTGTATGGTGTTTTTAATGATGGAATTGTGAAGGAACTATACACTATCTTGTTATTGAGCAGTATATTAGTATGTCAATTACAGTATATCTACTCAAGTTTTTTGGGGTTGTGAGTTCAGAAAAGAGTAGTTATATTCCTCAGTTTTAAGTGTTTTATTGGTGCCTTAGTGGTGCCTCAGTAGCGTTTTTAATAATACAACAGTCTCAGTCAGAATATATATGAAATATACTAGCTCTTATCTGTCCCTATTACTGTCTGTGCTTCTCCTATTTCCTTCTCTTTTTTTATTCCACTCATTTTTCACAAATTTCATTGGCTAATAAATGCTACTGAAATAGTAGTTGAAGGAAACATTAAATTAAGAAAGTTTGCTTGTATTCTTGTAAACTGACCCACCACGCAGCACACACATGATCCTCAGCTCAGGATGACATGGCTGATGAGAAAGCTCTAAGCTCCACTTTGCTATTCTGGACAACAGCTATGAAAATCCACCCAATTTATCACAGACGCACACAAAGGTTGGATGCAAGGAGGAAAGTAAACGCACACAGCTGCACTAAAAATATGCACTGCTACAGCATCTCAGTGCTAATGGAATTCCCATCCAATCTAATTATAAGATGTGGAGAGTTTGTATGTCTTTTCTCTCAAACCGGGTCTGATGAAACACAGCTTGTGCTTGTTCTGTCTCGTACCTGAGCAAACACTTTGAACTACCAATGCTTTTAGCAGCAACCGGTCAGCAGGAAGCCAGTTCTACATCAATAGGTTTATACTCTCTGACCGTCCAATACCATTCACAGAGCTGTACCCAGTCTTTCTTTTTGTTCTCTATTGCTTTTTTCTGTTTTATCACTTAATTTATTTTTTTTGTAAATGATTTCTCATGGATTTTAGACTTGTTTTGACCTTACATTTTTACTGAGTCTGAATGTCCTTCTTGTGCTACAGTGGACTTTAGGTAAAGAGTGACCGTAATTGCCCATAGGGAATAGATTAGTGAGAATGGTTCATGCAGGTTACTAGGCTTTGTCCAGGGTTTACCAGGCTGCCCAAAGCAACTACTGTAGAGGCTAGACGCATGATTCAATGTATTCTTGTGTAGTGGTAGGCTAATTTATTGCTCTTGTCTAATGGAAGAAGGTGTTAAGACCCTGATTGGTGAGGGTTGCATTTGCATGTCCCTCATGTCACAGACTGAACACACAACACTGGGGCACACATTAACAATCTCTGTACAATGACAATTTTAAAAACAGCATTAATTGCATTAAGCCTATTATCCGAGGCTATACAAAGTCTGGTAACACTTTATAATAACTACACAATAGTAAGCAATAGAAAAGCAATGATAAATATCACAGTATTTAATTTTTCTTACATTCAATTATAATAACAATGTTTGTAACTTGATGGTGCTTTTATAAAACGACCCATTTTCCTCAGGCTTTCAAATGCATGTTCAACAAGTGCTGGTGGCTTCATCCTTAAATAGGGGCCACCTAATTCACACCTGTTTTTTTACAAAATTGATGACCTCAGTGATTGAATGTCACACTGCTATTTTTTTGAAGACACCTTTTTCAACTAATTGCCCAATTGCACAGCCTTAAGAGCGTGCATATCATGAATGCTGGGTCTTGTTCGTTTTCTGAGAATCTACTGCACCTACTGGTAACTTGTTTGCCACGTAGCAATAAAAAATATACTAAAAACCTGAATAATTCTGGTTAGTCACATCGTACTGCTATTATTTTGAACAATACTGTACTTAAATATACTCATAATCTAAATACAGGTAATGAGTTGTCTTTAGGGGCACCTTCTAGCTTGGAAGGAAAGTGCCTGGATGTGTTTACTCAGCTCCCCATGCATGCTTAGATGATAGGCTTACTACCTTACACAATCTGTGAAGGTCAATGCAACACGTGAATATATCAGCAGGGATTTGTTGGTTTTAATATTGGTAATTAGCTCAAAGCAGTATTCAAGTTTCACCCAGAGTTGACATGCAAGTGTTATAATGTCAATTATTTAGGATTTATTGAAAGAGGGCAGAATAAAGTAAACATATTACACTAAGTTTTGGCTTCTCCTTTGACTGTCTTCACTACAACAATGTCCTCTTCTTGTCCTGGATGTCATTTTATTGGGATTGTATTTGTCTATTTGGAAGTGGTGTTGGATGTTCTATGTAAATTGTATCAACATAATTGTTTTGTTTTATCAAATTGTATCAAAAATGTAATTGTTTTAAAATAAAATTGGGACTTGCGTGTTTGCTGTCCTGTTTAAGCTAGACTCTACCAACTTGCACGGGAAGCAATTATTGTGTTGCTTTGTGTACTAATATGAGTTATCTAAAGGTAAACCTCAAGCGTTTCTTCCTCATTGTTTTCAAAAATGATGATACTCTTCTCTGGGCTGGAGGTCTTCCTGGCTTCAGGGAGTGTGAGAAGGCCTAATGGCTCCAATGGGAGTGACACCAAACTGTCTTTGATAAATTGTTTTTAAATTACAACATAATTTCATTTAGGCAGCAATTTCCACCAAGTCTCCTACAGTGAAGTGATTCAGGCTACATCGGGATTGGCTTACAAACACACGTCCACGCTCACGCCGGCTCGCACACACTCATGCAAATGCACACCCGCACAGAAACCAGAATCATCTGGTTCGGCGGGGATAGTGTTACATGACCTGCAGCCCGGAGGCTAACCAAATTACCGCCTCCAAACTACTAAAGTGGTCATTAAGGACACACTCTCTCTCCGGCGCTCTCCGTCTCTGTCTCTCCAGCGTGTTTTTTCAGCCTCTTCTCTAATGTTTTTCCCTCATTTTTCTTAATTATTTCTCTTTATCTATTTGCTCTCCCTTTATGTTTGCTCCCACTCTCTTCCTTCTCCTTCCAATCCACTCTGACTCTGCCATCGCTTATTGCTAAATGCCTCTCCTCTTTTCATCTCTTCATCTTTTTTCTTTCTTTTTACATCTTGTCTTTCTGTCTTTACTGGTAAAAGCTTTACAAGAGTTCCTTGTCTTACTGCTCAGACTGTGCATCATTACTCACACATAGCCAGCATTAGCAGGCGTCATTATGAGGACATTATGGAGTGATGCTGCTACGTGCTCATGTGCACACAGTCAGCTCTGAAATATCTGTGATGAATGTCGAAACCATCTGTAATGATTTGAAGCGCTAACCTTATTAACTTTGCTCCACCCTTAAAAACACAACAACAAATGCAACAAAAATGTGCAACGTAGCCACTACTGTTTTTATATGTGTATTTATTAACATTAACCTGCATTACTGTGTACCATAGGTGGTTATTGGCGATACACTTTTTTTTTTTTTCATTTTAGCAAAGTTTAATGGGTCTGGAATCCTATTTCTTAAGAGCTACTCGCTAGAAATCCTGTTGGTCTTGTTTTAACTTTTCATGTAATAATAAGAGATGTCTGTGAAGGTTCTCAGTCACCCAGGACATTTTGAAAAAAAGGTTGAGGTAAAAGCATCTGGACTCAGTTTTCAAGGTGAAGACGTTTCGTCTCTAATTCCAAGAGACTTTATCAATTCTGAGATCAGTTCAGGACCTGAATGAACCAGTGTCACTAACAACTCTGCACTTGAATGGAGAAGTGTTACTAAAAACTCTGCACCTGAATGGAGGAGTGTCACTTACAACTCTGCACCTGAATGGAGGAGTGTCACTTACAACTCTGCACCTGAATGGAGAAGTGTCACTAACAACTCTGTACCTGACTGGAGCAGTGTCATTAACAACTCTCCTGAGCCTTAACGACTCTCACACCAGGAGTCACACTTCCCTTTCAGAGCCAACGACCATGAGACCAGAACAGCCTGGTCCATCAGGTTTGGTTTCAGGGGAAACTCCTCCCTCTAGAGATATAAGCTCAGCTCTCTTACAGTTGATCTCAGAATTAATAAAGTCTCTTGGAATTAGAGACAAAACGTCTCCACCTTGAAAACTGAGTCCAGATCCTTTTACTTCAACCTTTTTTTGTAATATTGGGAGCTATTGTTGAAACAACAAAATTCTTGCTATAGAATAGTAAAATTGGATGGCTAGCAAATCTGAAAAAGAACGAACAAAACAGAAATGCTTGTATTGCCAAGAATTATTCAATGTTATATTTTCTTGTTTTTAATACTATGTTACCTTTTTTTCTTTCCTGTTTAATAATTATTACTGAAAGCCTGATTTGTGAGTCATTATTAGTTTAGTACATCTAAATAACCCTTTAGTATGTGACAGAGACCTCTATTCGAAATATTGTTTCAAAGAGTTTAAATGTGGGTAAAGGAATAACATTTGCTTCTGATTGGATTTGTTTTTTTTTTCCATCTAACCTCCGTGGAGAAGCTGCACCTGAGATCGAAGCAAGTTTCCAACAAACTGATATTCTCAATTGTCTTTTTCTCCATGTTATCCACTTTATTTGATCAAAGGACCGCCTCTAAAGTCGGCGCATGTGTGAGTGGTGGTCATGTCCAGCCAAATGACCTCTCCTGGGGCAATGGTGCTGCTTTTATTTTATGGTTTGTCATAAAGGTGCCATCTGCACACAGAGATAGTCACGTCCTCACACAGACACCCACAGATGAATCTGGACAGCAGGGCTCCACTGTGTGGCCTTTACAATGTGTTAAGATATACTGCACATAAAGCGGTGTGTGTCCGAGCCAAGGCTTTTCCCCTTTGTTTGGTTATTTCTTCATTTTAAACTGAAAAATGCCAGTGAGGTCTGTAATGTCCTCACAGACTTGCTGCACAACCACTGGAACTCAACACTTTATATAAAGGCAGTAACGTTTGATTAAAAAATGTAGAGATAAATTGCAACATAATCCTGTTTCCACAAACCTTGTTTTGAGACCCTTAATTGACTTCCAGGTCAATCTCAAGACTGGAAAACTACACTCTAAATGAATGCATTTATTCCTTCACAAAGATTTACAGAAAAAATCTTTATGGATAACCCTGCTTTTCTCACAGCTGTAAACTTTCTAAACGGCCAGTTGGTTTATGGATATCTAAACTGCAAACAGCCTCTTAAAGCAAATGACATGAGAGACTAGGCTTTTCAATCAAAAAAGGCAAAGCGTCTCTTTCTGAATCTCCAGCTGTTTTTTTTTTATTAATAATAATGAGACTATTATAAGCAGTAAAAACACAGACACGTGGACATGAAATTTATTCCCAATAAGCTGAAGAATTGACTGATGGTTTGTGTTCATATTGACCAAAAAGTAGGTTTCTGAAAGGATACACAGTGCAAACAGATGTAAAATGGATGGGAAAGACGAGTGATAGTTTACATAATGTATTGGACTCAGTTGTGTAGTACTTTTTAAAGTTCTTATCTCATCTCAGTCAAGGCCATTGCAAGTGTACACAAACCAGCCAATTGCTTGTGACCCCAAAGATGTCTGCTAAAATTAGGATTTATCGTTTGCAAAAAGACAACCACTACTAAAAAAAAGTAAAGTTTGTTACTAAGGGTTTGAAAAGTGTTTAGTTAGTATCTTACATATGTGCACTTGTAGACAGTCCAATAGATTCTACATTTGAAGATTTGAAATAACATTTTGAGTAGAACAGGGCTCTGTAGATGAAGGACAAGGTTAAACTATGACAAAAAAATATATTTTATTATTTCAGATACAAGTACATGTACTGAAGATTAAACATTTAAGGGCCAGGTATTTACTGCCCAGGGCCACCAAAGTTTATACCAAAAACCTGGCACCGTTTCGGTATGAACATCAAAGTTCTGGGATTTTAAATAAAGCCTGGCCATTACCATACTCCTCCATGAGTTTGGACTTTGTCTTCTCCTGGACTTGCTGTGTTTGGATTTAATAACTGTTCTCTGTGATCTCTTCCAATGTAGCCTACAGTGGTCTTGTTTTGGACTTGGTTAGTGTGGTCTTTACTACAACACTTGGATATAGCAGAAAACAAAAAACTGTGGAGCAGAGGCTTATGTTTATGTAGGAGAAAGAGGAAGTAATCAAATGTTTTTCACTTTTGTGTAGTCTGCTTTTCTGTATAAATAATCCTTTCTTAAACATGACCTCAAGTGACCATTCAGTGAAGTACATTTCAGGATTATAGCTACACAAACACACGGATGTATACACACAGCCACTTTGTAGATAGCCTCATAGAAAGCCAATATTAGAACAAGAGGAGTGTGGCTCTGGGAATTGAGAAGCAAGATAAACACTTGATTTTCTCCTCCACTGTCGTCCCCAATGAGACCTATCGATTGAATGGACTGAGAAAAGCTGCTGAGCTCTGAGTGGACTGCTAGGAAGTGGGAAATACACACTTTAAATTCTATAAGGTAGGGTGTATCAAATATAGATTAACTTTTTATGTAATATAGCATTTAGGAGAAGATTGACTGTTGGACAAGTTTAACATGAAAACAAATTGTAAAATGTAACTGCCATGGTGAGGTTCATTTGTTGGTGAAAGGGTTTAGCAAAAATATCTTAATTGCAGAACTAAACGCTGACAGCCATATTGTAGCTAAACCTGAAAACTAGTAGTATCAATACAGTTCAACCTAAGGAGAGACTCAATAGAAAGAATACACAAATGAATGATGCAAATGAATAGTTTATTCATATAATACTTTTGGCATTTAGACGCAGGTAGGAGAGACATTGTGATGAAGGAGAAGAAGTGTAGATTCAGAGTGTAAAGTTTTGTAGAGATTATACACGTTGAGAGGAATGATGAGCATGAGCTGCTGATGAGGGCGAAGATTGTTCCGCTGCAAAGGAGGAGGAGGAGGTAAGGGAGGTGGAGGAGGGTTGTGTCATGTATAGCTGAACCGCAGGCTGAAGGAGATTGGCAGGATCTCATTTCTCTAAATGTGCACACTCGATTCCTCCATTCCTTTCCTCTCCTCGCGTCTTAGTCCCGCCCACAGAGGAGCCATAGGAGGAGCAGAGAAGAAGGAGGAGAGATGAGTTTAGCACAATGGGACATCTCTCTCCTCAGGACTGTCACCTGCAGCGATGTCCATTTTTAATGACATTTACACACTTATCTGTCTCTGTTGAAGTTCTTTATAAACCAAACATGAGAGACTCTTGTTGAGTGTCTCGTCCAATAGCACATGGAGTGGGCAGGGTTGACTTCTGCGTAGGAAGCTCTGGTGTATCCTCGCTTATGCCTCGCTCCTTGGAGCAGCGTTAAGAGCTTTGGGAGAGCAGTAAAAGATGGTTCATAAATAACTTCTGGTGCATCGAGGAGATATATTTAGAGAATGAGATCCAGACAGTAAATTCTTTAAATACTGACAGCTGAAAGATGATTGGCTGAAAGCTTGAGGTGGAGAGTTTTGATTTGCTGAGAGGAAGCAAAGTGACACTGATTAGTGGGAAGAGCCTTCCACGTTTAATTTTCACCACAGTTACATTACAAATACTAGCATTTAAAATTCTGAGATTAAAGTGCAGTGTGTAACTTTTTAAGGACAACTGTTCTGTTCTGTTAATAAGGTACAGTCCCATTGGATGGTTGGTGACTTGGCCTGTCAACATTGAATCAATGGCAACGGATAATCATTCTAACTAGTGTCAGTTTTTATTTCATATCCAAATGTGGAAATTTGTTAGTTTTTAGTGCACAATGATAGATTGAGACACAGGATCATGAGAGACCTTAAATGCATCACAGAGAGTTAACACCATAGGCTCAGAGAGGGTCTTCAGCCCTTTCCTCACAGGCTCTTAAACACATGTTATTGGAACATGTATGCAACATAACCAAACATTGGAAAATGAAATACAAACCAGTGCGGAGAGTAGAAAGCTACTACGGTTTCCTACTTTTTACTTTTCAGAACGCTAAACCATTTCTCTGCTCACCGTGTATTGCAGGATATTTACATTTACTGTTGCTGAATATTTTCCATGTAATGTTTTTTTTCAGCTGCCTTTATGAGGCCCCAACACATTAACCTCTTGAGTGTGTTCGTTCAAGTCAAACAACCTCTTTCATCATTTTATTCGCAGGACTTAGCTTTGCTCATTAGCTCTGGCTCAAAGCTGCATGCTTCCTTGCAGCTACGTGTAGACGTCTACATCCAGCCATATATCACAGATTTAAAATGCTAGCTTTTACTTAATGTGTTTTCTTTTCCATGTATTAGTTTCACAAAGCAAGCTCCTCAGACTGTGAGTGTAGCTGCTCTTTCCAGTCAACTGAGGACTATTAACCCCTCTTAATTATTTATGACATAGACACTACTTTAAACACTGTAATTATCATCTGGATGATGGAGGGAAGAGTTTTGTTGAGATGAAAAGAAGACAAAAGGAGTGACATAGGGTCAAGAAGAAATGACTATTAGAATTAGCATTGTTAAAGCTTTATCACCAAAGTCCTAATTACAGTTGCTTAATAATAAATATTAAGGATGAGGAAAAATGGCCTTGAAATCTTTTTAGAGATATTTTAATGAGACTTCAAATGTATCAGTTACTAAATAAATAGATCGTACATTATTATTGTTGGGGCATAGTGGTGAAAGGTGGAAAGCAGCAAAAGGAGGCTGTAGTGATGGACAAAATTATTCTGAAAGGTGATGAGCGACCAGAATGCATTGTTAAAAGGAAGAAAAGAGGACAAAATGAAAGTTGCTCAGACTGAGTATAATAAAACAGAAGCCAGCCAGTAGTGGATGGAGACACTTGACATCCAACATGGTTTATACTGATGCTACAGTGAGACAGCTGGCACAACCATATGTCAGCACTCTGAACAGAGAAAGCAGACTACTGCTGCACACTGGCAGATGATTCACCTCCAAATTCATTTTTCTTGTCCTATGCCCCATTTCTTTTCTTCATTGTCCTTATTTCTCCCTTTCCATGCTCTCCATCACCAACAAAATAAAATACATAGATAGTTAGAAACCTAAATGTCAGCTGTGTCCAGTTAATTTTCTTGTAGTAGTAAACTGGGAAAACACTAGTTTATATACCTCCCTAGTGCCTGAGTGGCTTAACTTTACTGTGAAAAGTTGTTGACAGGTTAATGTGGATCTGTAGAAAAGTGTGCAACTCTCACTGCATTAGATTCAAGCATCATACTGAGCCTTTTTCTCCTCTTTAAATGCCATGGCTTTGATATAATAACCAGTTTAAAATCAGTGCTTCTGCCACCTGAAGCTGTGGACAAATTAATTGCAACATATAGAACCAACTCTCCTGCTAATCAAGGGTAACATCACAGTGACGAATCATACAGTGAGAAATGTGCTTTGATCTAATGTATTTTTGATTTGATTTGATTGGGACAGTGTTGATGAACATACATGAGACACAGTCACATGAATGTAAACATACCAGATTGTAGCCATTCGTTCTATGTGAGTGACTTCAGGAGCGAAGCTGTGTCACGATGAGTGTCACTTTGTGATCTTAAATCTAACTATATCTGTTTTTAACAGCAATAAACAGCACTCTTGAATAACATGACTATGACAGAGAGAAGAGCACAAAGGAAATTTATGTGAGGTAAGGACAGAATCAAATTTAAATGAACCTATTTGTGTAACTATATGAACATGATAAATGGGCACAGTGGCTCAGGTGGTAGAGCGGTCATGTCCTATAACTGGAAGGGTGGCTCTGTGGTTCATACTGTCGTGTGTCCTTGTCACAAAGTGACACTAACACACCTTGCCTCCAGTGACACAGCTCTGGTGTGAGAATGTGGGACAACTTAAGTTACTGGCAGGGGCGGGGTTTCCAGAAATTACATTTTTCTTTGGACCTACTCCTCTTTTACCCAACGAACCACCTGACTTTGAGGCCTCAACAGAAAGTGCCTGTAAAAAGCAGGTAAATAAATACCTAATTAGTCATTGGAAAAACCAAATGTCAATAACTGTCAATCATGATGCAACTTCATCCAATCAGAGCAATGTTATGTTGTTTACATTACTAACGGTAAAATGTCCGTCTTCTTATAAAATCTAAAACCTAAATTTGCCAAAAAATACACACCATTGGTCCACCATTGGTCCAAACATGCAGCAGATTTAGAAAAAGTGGGTTGCCTTGACCAGGACAAGTGAAAGTTTCTGTGAGATTATGATTTCAAAGATTGGTGATTGGTTGTTACACATCATTACCATAAATATACTCAACTTCAAATCTACATTGCTCTTGTCACTTGTCGCTCCCTGCCATGAGCATGCGTTCAAAATAAATGACTGCTTTAGTGACTCATACCGCTCTGAATCCAGCAAAACGATTTGTTGTGTTTACTCTGATTACCTTCAGCACTTGACAAATGCTTGTGGAAGTTACAAGCTGAATCCAATATTTCGAAGGTAAAATTGTTTTGTGCCTTTTTAGATAAGCCTTCTGTGCAGAGCTTGGGCCAGAGATTTATGCTAGTGTATGTTACAAGCTCAATTCAATGTTTCTTGTCATCAGACATTTAAGTAGACATTGCCTCCAAAAGAGGTCCTGACCTTTGGCTTGTTTTCTACACAAACAGAAAAATAAAATAAATATTATCTACTTAACACTTCTGTAGTATTTAAGGCATGAAAAAAGTGGCCTTACTTATTCACAGACAGCACAGCAACCAATAAATCTCCAGGAAAACTCCCAACCACAATTTCTTCGTCTTGTTGTTAAACCCTTGAATTCACCATACGTTTCTTTCCGAACTTATACAATGACTTAGAAATAACTCTCCATATCATTAATGTCACTGATTATGTTGTGCGTTTAGATACATTTTCATAATTAAGTCTTTATGTGTGTGTGCATGTGTTTGTAGAGTATACAATATATACTTTTTGCAGGTATACTGGCCATCTTCATGCACAAACATAAACATAACTTATGCATAAATAGAAGACTAGTGTAAACATATGTGTGTGTGCATGTTTTAAAATGTGTGTGATGGCATAATAAGCACAGTCCTGCCACTAAGTAATTGCATGGAAAGCCTTGAGGAGCTGACATATTAAAAACCATAAAGAAACACATGAGGATGCTCAATAAAATAGATGCCTGATGCATTATGCATAACGCAAACTCATAGCCATACAGTTTGGGCAACTTTTCTACTCTCTTAAAATGCTGCACTCTGGATGACAATATTCATTATTTTCCAACGTCACTACTGAAGTACAATGAATCTGTGGTAATTGCATAAATAAACCGAAAACAGTGGAATTACAGCATGGAGTGTGAATATTAAGAAAATAACTTTGCAGATGTTTTTAAATATTAAACGCATCTCTGGCTGCCATTTTATTTAGTGCAGTGAGTTGGAAGACATGCACAGTCTTCTGTTTTTACCACATTGGCCGGGACTATACACTGCTTAATACTATCAATAATTGATGTTTATTAATATTAGACAGAGTTGAATTTTTTGAAATTAAATGCATAATACAGTATTAAGTTGGGCTTGGCATTTTTTATTTAAATATTTATTTTCTTTTTTCCGCTCAATGCCAACACAAAACAAAAATAGCAAAGCAGCAGCAGTGGGCATTACACTCAATTTGAAAAAAAAAAAAAAAAATATATGATTTTTTTCAATTAACATTTTTGTAAAGGTTGTTCTTATTGCCGTTAATTTGTATAATTAGATGTTTTGATAAATAAATGATGTGTCTGTAAGCAAATTAAATGAGTTGAATTTAAAGGGAAAGAAGGTCAGACCTGTAAATACCTTGGTGGTTGGAGTTTAATTTGCTTTACAACAAATCAGCGAAGGTGGTGAAAGGCTTCAGATGACATTTTTTGTATTTTCCTTCTGATTAAAATAATTCTTTCTTAAAGTGTTTTTGTACACGGAACTGAATGAACAAAACATACATTTGTGTGCTTTGCCAAACAGGGTTACACTCTTTATGTTCACTCAGCAGGTTACCACAGGCCAACACTTCAATCACTGGACAAATTAACCCAAGGCTTTGCTTCTCATTGACACATCTTCTGTTTATTCTTTCAATTTAATTCATTTTACGATGGAAACGTCCTCTTTGTGTGAATGCAAAAATGACAATCCTAAAAAAAAAAAAAGATCTGAATTGTCTGTTTACTGTAAAGTTGAATGAGCAGTGGACTTTCTTGACTGAGCTGCCGCCTGCACACAGTCTAGTGTTTGTAATTTGTGTTTGTTGGGGTGTTACGAGTGTAGAGTAGCCATGTCTACCTGTGCTGTCATGTTTCCTCATTTCACACTACACTGACCAGAGAGAGAGAAGTTAAGTGCAACAGGAAAGCGATTGGGTTTGAGCGGCAGGACGAAGATGGAAAAGGACTCTGGCTGCAGGTCATTTTCTGTCTAGCCCAGTGAGCGTCTGAATCTGGGTTTCTTGGATTCATCTCTGTTGTGTGGATTTGCCCATGTCTCACAGACTGTGGTGATGTTTTTTGGTTTATTTGTCCCTGTAAGGTTTGGAAATGCCCATAGAGGATGAACATGACAGTGATTGTCCAGTGTGGCTCTGCATCACGCCCAATAGGTTCCAGCCCCTATGACCCGTAATCAATAAGTGAAAAATAATCTGAACAAATAAATACAATGATCTTTAAAACCAAACAGAAATTATAATTTGTTCAGAGCTTCATCTTGAGTTGTTTATGCTAAAAGTTGCTCATTGCATCATTAACTTCAGTGATTTTGTTATTGATTAGTTCATCCTTCAGCAGAGCATTGTTTCCGTCTTTCTGCTCGTATCCGACGGTCTTGGCTCACACAGCTGGAGAATCAAAAGAAGAGACACCATTGCTTATCTGGGGAGCTGTTGCATTTGCTACATATTCTGCAAACCTATCTATTTCTCTGGCAAATGGCCGCTTAAGTATTACTTTGTTTGCATCAAAGAAAATTGTCACGAGCACACGCCCAAGTCAAGTGAATGCAATAGAAACATAATTTACCCATCCCAAAATGTATCCATAGAACATAATATATATATATATATATATATATATATATACAGTATATACATTTTTGTATATCATGGTCTGGGAATGCCTCGGTATTCCCTCGGAAAAACTAGAGGAAGTGTCTGGGTAGAGGGAGGTCTGGGCGTCGCTGCTTAGACCCGGCCCTGGATAAGCGGAAGAAGACGGATGGATCATTATGAATCTATGCCGCGGTAATGTAGACTAAAATGTGTGAGAAACACTGTATTTGAATAAAAATATGATTTGAAACAGCAATGGCCCTATTCCTGGCATTTCTTGCACATGTTCCGTGAAGCAATGCATCTCAGATACACAAAAAGATGTGGTTATTAGATTAATCTTTTATTGCAGCTTTACATGACATACAAATAGATGTTAATTTAAACTGCTTTGATATATCTGCAACACAACCATGTGGTGACACATGCCGACCCAAACACTTCAAAACATGTCCTCACTGTTTTTGATACTGTAATTATCCCTGTAATGGCTGTATCAATGCATCAATAGTGTTTTCTTCACTTGACGGCCCAATAGCACTGGACGCCCCACTGCAATGCTCGTATTGTCTTGTTCTTAAATATTGTTTCAACAAAGTCGTAGATCTGTAGAAAGTTACTAACAGCATTTAGCCTGCGCACCAAGACAAATGCCACTTTGAAATATGACATGGTCATATCTGTTTTTTCTCCTCTAAGATGTCCTAGACATTATTCAGTGCTTATTTTCTCTGACTGGTACTGCCCCCTGTTCTCTGATTGTTGCATTGTTGTATGTTTGTCCAGCTCAGATCCAAAGACCAAACTGACTTTTTGTATAGAATAGAAAAAGATTTGAAATGGCGTGCCTCACTAAGCAGCCGTGGGTCCCTTTTTTACTGCTTCAAACATAAGTTGAGGGGAAAAGCTTATTTTATTGTAAATGAGGTAAATGGCCTCTACCCATTCAACAAGGATGTCATGGATTTGGTTACTGTTACTCTTAAGATAATTAAGGTTTAATTCCAATGTCAACACAATTATGAGGTGCACATGTAACTAACCGAGGTAATGGATGTGTGCACAAGCAGACTGAAAAACAGCTGCTATCTCATCTGAAACTACATTCATACACACCAAGACTTGATCAGCTAGTTTCTGTTGCTTGTTACCCTCATGCCGCCACAGCAAGAGAGCTATAGGCAATACCTCGTGTCCAGGATATCACACTCCGAATGACTGCAGGCGTCGGTGATACCAAAAAAAGTGTGTTTGTGTGCGTGTGTGTGTGTGTCTGTGCTCGCTCCACTGCCTCCTCTATCAGCCTGTTATGTGGCTATTTCTCATGGATGTGATTAGCCGCAGACAGGAGCCCTGCAGTCTGACACTGTAATGTAGAAGAACAGCATGAGATTCACACTCTGCTGCAGCCAATGGACAAAGCCAAACCAACTTCCATCCAACCTGATTTATTACAAAAAATCATATTTCACTGAAGGGGAGAAAAAATCTAAATCAATCCAAAAAGTCAGTGTGAAGGCCCACATCATCATTCTGCCACAGCGCGAACATGACACAAGAGCACACACTCAAGACTGGAGGCACAGGTCTAGCCTTGTAAAGTAAATAGAAAAGAGAAGGATAAATTGGAAAAATCATCTAAAACTTTTTTCATTAATTATGAAAAATATTGAAAGTGTTTCACATTGATAAAAGCAATACCTTTTAGAAAAGTGTTCAAACTCTTTATGAATTCACTACCAAATAATACTTTATTTTTGGGGGGTCTAATGTCCTAGATCCTCCTTTTTATTTTTTTTTACAGTGTACTCATCATTCCTCCATTTTCTTCTGCTTCGTCCCATTAGGAGTTGCGGGTGACTGGAGCCCATCCCAGTAGCTGTGGGCCGGAGCTTCAGGGTGACATTTAGACATAGACAGTGACAGACAACCATTCACTTACACATACAATAGGGACACCTTAGCCTTTGCCGATTGACCTCTACATGTATTTGTTTGGGCGATGGGAGGAATCCGGAGTACCCGGAGAGGACCCACTGTATCATGACATGAAGACTCCTCACAAGAAAGGCCAGAGTTGGCTGAAGATGTTCAAGTCGGCCGAGGTATAAACTCACAACCTTCTTGCTGTGAGGACACCCTGCCAAGTCTGCAAAATGCAACTCTGGTGGGACTCGAACGCACAACCCTTGAATCACTGCTCAGGTGCGTGCTAGAAGTGCAACGGGCTATCCATTGTGCCACAGAGCCACTTGTGTCATTTTGACATGTAATGGCCACATGCTGGTTGCAAAAACTGGAGAAAAGTTTTTTAAAACAATAACAGCTGGGCCCTCTCAATCAAACCGGAGCCATGCGTGGATGTGTTGTCCCGATCTGGTATTCACAGAACAAATCAATCACTGCAGAGTCTCTGACACCAATTTGTTCTCTGCCAAAGCAGTGCGTGTCCGAGACAAAATGTCTTCTGAGTACAAGGTGCAAAATGGGTTTTATCTCAACCTGAGAAACACTCACTTCTCTATTACTATCATTATTGCTCTTTCAGACACACTCAATGCAAGTCCCAAGCTTTTCTCTACGGAGACGCTTCAGAGTTGTTTGGGGAAATTTTGAGGAGTAAAATTAGACAGGACCAGCTCAGGGAATGTGGACCAGGGTTAGTAATTTTGGAAAAGGTAAATCTCTGCACATTGAAAAATAGCTTGAAAGCACCAGAGATCACAAATCAAAGTGTTCTAACAGAATTAAAGCATCCACCGGGGATTTGTGTCCTTTCATAACTTGAAATGATTTAGCTGACACTTCACTCTACAGCTCAGTCTCTAGACAAGAGCCGACACATTTTGGAGTTTAAAAAAGCTCCCCTCCCAGCTTTCACAAGTAGAAAGAAGTCATGACATGTACAGTGTATCAAAGGTTTTCTTAAATCTATATGTCCTTCAGGTATTGTGTGATCTGATGACAAACAATATAAACAATTTAAGCAAGGAAAAAATATCCTAATCTTTGCCATGTTTAAATAGTCACTGCATTTAATTTTTGCCATTCAAAGTTTTATATAAAGCTGAACTGAATATAAACTGACAGTCTGAATAAAAATCTCATTAGTTACGATGTGTTGGATTATTTAAAATGCACTACATAGAATTTTGCATAAATGCTGAAGAGCAACAACATGAAAGGAGAAGAAGCAGAAATCTTGTTTGTCTATTTGTCTAAATTCTGGCCCTTCAGCTGCAGATATCCCTGTATTATCATAGAGCAGACATTAATAATAATCATTAACATAAATAAAGTAAACTTTTTGTTTTCTCATAATCAGACCAATGCTTCTAAGTGTTTACCTTGACATGTTTCGACTGCAATCTTTCTCAGAAGAGTCACATGATGTTACTGTGTGACGTGACGTGGTTTTGTTGTCTTACTTAAAGCAGTGGGACAATACCTCCTGTAGTCCGACAACCCCTGTAGTCCAACTTCCCTAGGACAGTGTCCCAGGTGTGAGGCAGCATATATGCCCCTTATCCCGGTTCATTGTCCTTGTTTCCAGATCTTGATCGCATCCTAATCGACCAATCTCAATCTGTTCTAATCCTGACTTTATCTGTCGTGTGTAAATTAGCTGGTCACATTAACAACCAAAGCAACATTTTTGGATTATTAATATTAGGTATTATGTGGAGATTTAGAGTGTTGCTTTTTTTTTTGTCTGCACCAGAGATTGCAAATTAACACCTCCAAAATCCAAATAGATAAATGTTTGATTTGTGTGAATACAGTCTTAGACAAGCCTGAGAAAGGTCTGAAGAGTAAGCACAGTTCCAAGTGTAAGGCTTCCATTGAAGGCTGATAATGTTGTGGCTGGTCAGTGTTAACGTAGCTTTGTGGATTCATTATTATATGAAAACACATTCTGAGGAATCTCCAGTTGTAGTTCTTTTTGTCTATTTCCGATGAATCATGATTTGACAGTACCAGTACCTCTAATAAATTACCTCACACACTTTCACATTGGGTTGCCAATTTAGATTTAAAAAAGAAAATAATTTCCACCCAATTTGTGCCTCGCTAACGTAGTGGCTAATAGCCAGACGCAGCGATAATGTTTGGCTAGTGGCCGGGATTCATTTCTCTTATTGTTTTATGAGTTGATTATCCAAAACCGCTGGCAGTTTGTCCAGCACACACACACACACACACACACACACAAACTCACTTTCTGTTGGCCTCTGTCATCACAGTAATTTTCACACTTCAATTGTTTCCTCTTTGTTTTTCTTCTGCAACATTTGTGGAGATGGGATAATAACAGTGTTGCAGGCAGCCACTCTAAAGCATATCGGTTGTGATTGCTGCTAATTGAATTGCTATAATTGTCTCCGGCCACATACACGGACCACAGTACTGAGGTGCTGTTCTGCTCACATGAAGTCACATGGTTTTATGTTATGAACATTAAGAGAAGGTTTTCTTCTTAGCTGTCGCCTCTTAGTTCCTCTTAATAAGGTGTTTGATTGGGTTTTTGTAATAACTACAAATAAATTTTAACTGCCATAATTTGAAGCTAATATATGTAGCTAAATAGATAATTTAAAGGAAAATAAAAGCAAATACATGTGTTAAGTTGTGTTTACCTGGGCCCTTTACTCCAAAACTGAATATGGTCACAATTTTCTCAGTTTTCAGTTGTGAGAGCTGTTTCACTTTCTATCAAAGTAGATCTCTACAGAAACTTGGCACTAAATGGCCAAACTGCACTAGAGCAGGTAAAGATTCTGAAAAACAGACTGACCAGCAATGAATGGTATATTTCCTCAGAAAAGTTTGAATTGTCTGCATTATGTCGAAATCCTCTAATGGCCTCCATGAAATTATTTTGACTGAACATTTAAACATTAAACTCCACTTGTGTCTGGTTGTTAGTTTTACTTAGTGCGTAAATGTTGTTCCTTTCAAGTGCAGTGCTGTTTATTTTGCATTAGTTTAGTGTAAGATTATTATAGTCTTGATTAAAGCATATCTCTGACCTGTTGATTGGTCGTTTAGTGCTGACTTCATCTGTTTCACGTGAACGCGCTCACAGCTCTACAGAGAAACATGGTGTTATCTGAACAACCTGCTTTGTGATCCTACTTCATGATTGTTAGGATTCGTTTATGTTGGTAGAAGAGACAAATCCAGGGTAGGTTCAACTGACTTTGTAGCAGAGGGCCCTCAAGACTAGAAAAAGAGTTAGAGTTGTTGTTTTAAAGCTTTTACGACCACTTTTATGTAGAAAAATCCAAATTATGTTGATTTAATTAAAGTTCTCTGCAGAGAGTGATAATTCCTTTATAAATGGAAAACACAACAAACCATGTCAGTTAAAACAATTTTCAACATAATGGATGGACTTGCAGCTTGTCTGCGTTCATAAATATGCTTTCAGCCCGTCTGTTTTTATGTTTGGGAGCATTTGTGTTTGCACAAGTGGAATCAAAGTAAAACAAGTGATAATTGCTCATTGTACTGGTTCGACACAGAAGAAAAATGTTCAATATCAGGACTAGGAGCACAGAGCAATCGAAAGAGACCACCAGGCAAGAGCATAACAAATTCATAACACTATGCATAATACATACTCCAAATTACACCACTCTTTTCATAAATGGCAACACAAATAAGAAAAGGCTGTTTAGTGCTGCTGTATTTGTGCTCGCCGGCTCTGCTCGAGGTCATTCACTGGTCAATACAGAGCCAGGCAACTTTTCAGCTAAAATCAACTTCAAACATGTGCAGGGCATATTTTATTAACTCAAAAGAACACTGTTATTAGCATAAACCGTTTAACTATGATTGTAAAGCTGGATTGAAAGTATAAACCGCTATACCCTGTCCTGATATGAAACATCTGTCAGAGAAATACAGGAATAATGTTGAACACACAATGGTGCAGTGTGAAAAGTCTCCATCTCTGTGTCATAACAATCTTTTTTAATTTTTTTTTTTAAATTTTACTTAATTGATAGTTACCTAGAATTTACATAGAAATTATTTACTTTGTGTCAAAATCAAAACACATTTTGTTTTTGTTTTTAGATTGGGTGTTTTTAGCCTTTATTTGATAAACTCGGGGGGAAAAAGAGAGGGGAATGACATTGAGCATTTGACACGAGCTGAAATCTAACCCAGGTCACTCAAGTATGTGCTCTACGAGCTGAGCCACAGGGCGACCTTTTATAGAGTGTTCTTATCTAAGCAACCTTAACTGCACTACTGCATCATGAGTCCCAGCCGTCTTATAAACAAGCTAAAGTTTTTTTTTAATTTTAGCTCAAAATAAAAAAAGAGACACATTTCCTGTTTTTTTTTTTGCTCTAAAAAATAAATTGATTAAAATGTACTTTCAAAATTTCCCAGTCAATATTATAACAGGTCAAAAAAACAGATAAAAACTGTGTTGTCAATTTTCTTCTTTTTTCGTTAGTCCTACTCCTATCTAATAATTACCAGTGACATTTTCGTAAAGCCAGACTGAACACTTTAAATGAATCATCATTACAACAGCAGGCACTTTAATGTAAAAACAGCAGAGGTAGTCACAATCTATACTCGGGTACCTCTAATTTAAGTAGAAAGGAAAAAGGTAATTAAATACCAGATACTTCTCATCTCTGGGCATTTGCTTCTTGTCCACATTACGCTTCAGAATATATTAAAATAATCAAGTGTTGAAATAGCACTGGTTAACATCTAGATTATTTATTTTAATGCTTAAAGCTGAATAAATGGACGTTTGGGAATCCCATGTTTGGCAATACAAACAAGTGTAAAACACGAGTTTGTAAAGGGACTACTCCAGCCTCTTTGGATCTATTTGTACCCGTCAAGGGCGGTTACTTTACTTGTAAGACACAGAAGGGAAAGGAGTTGCGGGGGAAAACTAACACGATTGTTTGGTCACAGTCGGTGGAGTTGTTGTCGGATTTAGAGGCCATGGAAATCAGGCAGACAGCTGAGAACAACATTTGTAGGCTACCTATTGGACACAGTGGTTTGGGTCACACTGAAGTTGGGGCCTTTTTCTGTCATGAGACACTGAATGAAGGACCCACAAAAGGCCTGTAGATGCAAATGTAGCACGCTCTTCACTTTGCATTTACACGGCAGGCCAACATCATCAGCACTCATTCAGATCTGGGGATGTTTAATCTGACTAATACTGAAGCTCAGCCCCTAGTGTGTACCTACATTAATAAGACAATAGAGTTTGAAGGTTTGATATTACCTCGCCATGGTTATTTCAGTTTAATAAATCACATATTGTTGAAAGAATTCCTCATCCACCACAGTGGTTTATATGCTTTGTGCTGGAGCGCCCAGGTACGCCCCCTGCTTAAAGACCTTCAGTATCACATTTTCTTTATGAGCCATCAGATCAACTCATAAGAACATATTAGGTTGAGAATAAAAATTAAAACTACAAAATAGTAAAAACATAAAAAGCCCAATCAACTAAAAGCTTGTTTAAAGTGTCTTCAGCTGCTTTTTAAAAGAATCAACAGAAACATCCACTCGCAGTGACAGGGGCAGGGTGTTCCAGAGTCTGGGGGCGACTGCTTGGAAAGACCGGTCTCCCCGAGTTTTAAAACGGGTTTTGGGGACCGTTAGAAGAATTTGACCAGACGACCGAAGTTTACTCCAGGTCTCAATGCAAGAATCCACACATGCATATGGTACTATGAACCTGGCACAGAACAATCCTTCAGGGAACTTTATAAAACCAAAAGTTATTCTGCTGTAATGTAGTCCAGCGTGACGTCCGATAACCACGGATCATTAGGGAGCCCCAAGCGTGGGTGTAAAGGTAGAGAGCGTGCTGGCGTCTTGTGTGACTGGTGCGGTAAGCAGAGTGCTTGGAGCCTTGTAAGCCTCATACTCTATGCATACTCATATACTCATATATATATATACATACTCATTTGCCACTGTGCCGCCACGGCACAGTGGCAAAGTGGTTAGCACGCCTGCCTCACAGCAAGAAGGTCCTGGGTTCGATTCCCATCCAGGGCAGGGCCTTTCTGCCTCACAGCAAGAAGGTCCTGGGTTCGATTCCCATCCAGGGCAGGGCCTTTCTGTGTGGAGTTTGCATGTTCTCCTGTGTCTGCGTAGGTTTCCTCCGGGTACTCGGTTTCTACCACTAAAAACATGTACAATATAGGACTACAGATGGAAATTAGCTGTTAAGCTATAATCTGGTACATGCATCTCTGCTCGGCTTAATGTAGACTGTACGCTGTCCTAAAGAAATAAACAAATCTAATAATAACAACTCAGTGCAGTCCTGGTGTGTGTGCTTTGCAGCTTGTTTGTATATTATTCAACTTAACACTGCATCATAACGCTTCTAGACGTGCAGGTCCATATTGGGGGCCCATCTTAGTAACACCACCTGGATTATCTGTGGGCATGTCCGGGGACTTTCTCCTGACGGGCAGTGTATGAACACAAAGGTCAGGGGAAAGTCCAAAGGCTTTCTCTATTGTATGTGCACATAGCCAAAATCACAAGGGTAAATATAAGTACATTTTATGTAAGAGGCAAAATCCAACCATGTAATAAATTCTGTGGCCCTGCATTTTGTCAAAAATACTGAAAAGTGCAAACCCACATCTAAGTCAAGTTGACACATATACACACAGATATTGGCTTCACTCTTTACAAAATGTTGCCACTCCATCCTGCTTGTTCCCTAGCCAGCTTCTCTATTTCTACCTGTTCCCTGGACGACCATTCATCGTGGACATACCACAGTTGATTACTGTTCCTGTCAGCTCCAAGTGTCAGGGACTGTGGCTGTTTGTCACTGTGTGTGTTCGAGGGATGCCCGTGCAGTCATCAAATTGAACTAACATCAATTCTACTGCATTTCCTCAGAAGCCCCAGAAGAAGTTTTCAATTTGAGGAGTTTATATATTTTTTATTTTTTGTTGTGATCCTGAAAGGAGGTGGTCATGGCCAACGGAAGTTTATAAAAGAACCAAACTTGTTCAAGGATTAAAATGTTTTATGTTGTTTTGCTGGAGGCAGCCAAATGTGGTTGTCTTTTAAATATCTAACACACACAATCACACTAAGTTTAGAAAATTAGTGTAGTTCTAGTTCTGGTATAAGAGTTTAGCACATAGCCCAAAATCACCAAGAGAACAAGGGTTAAAAGTGGTGGCTACCAAGAAAGGTTTTGGCTTTATACTGCTCCAGATACTGTACTTTTGGCTCTCATGTAAAGATCTGAGGATGAGTAAAGTTTAGAATTTTATCTTGATTAAAAATTATGTTGCTTGATTTTTTAAAAGTGCAATTGTTAATGTCATGGAGACCAAATACCAAATCTTTGTCATTTAACCTTTGGTCATTATAATAATAGATTTGATTTATAAAGCATTTTTCAAGGTCCCTTAAAGAGCTTTACAAAGTCCACTATTTATTCACTCCACAGTCACACACTGGTGGTAGAGACGTGGCACCCATTTTGTACCTAAGGACTCTCAAACCTCCAAACATACTCACACCAAAGCCACAGACACTGGAGGCAAGGTGGATTAAGTGTCTTGCCCAAGGACACAACAACAGTATGAACTGAAGAGACCAGGAATTAAACCAAGAGCAGGAATAAAACCACCTAGTTTTCTAGTTTTAGAACGCTCTGGCGTAGTACATCTCTGGCTTTATAGATTAAAACAATGCATTGACTATCTACAGCTACTATTGTGTTGGAACAGTGTGAAAACCAAACCCTTTAACAACAGTGGCTTTCCTTTCTGGTGCATCACTAGCTGAGCATAAATGGGGCAAAAGGCTGACTGTGACAGGATATCAGTGGGAGAAAAGAATAATATGATTGAAGGAACTATAGGTTTAATTTAAAAGCAGCCTAACTCAGAACCTCTTCTAATTAATATTTGATTTGTCCAGAGGCTGTATTGGTTGATATTTAAAACTTTATGAAATGCTGCAAAAACGGTTTGTTTCACCTGATTTCCCCGTCCACAGCTGATCGATCAACCAAGTGTCTGCATATATCAATACGCCTGCTCAGCTCATACACTTATCGGGTAAACTCCTTTTGAATCATAGCAGCTATTGTTCCAAAGAGCTGTGAGAAAGATTGTTCAGTTTTTAAAGTTTTATGTGTTTGGATTGGTTCTCACAGCCAGACAGTTGTACAAAACCTCTTCTACTCTAACAACGAATTACTGTGCATTGTTCCGATCATTTTCTCTGACTGGTTGATATATTAATACTCAAGGTAATTTAGAGTCTGTGAAGTAGCGGCAAATAAACTCCAACATGAGTTTAGCGCTCAATAGAAATAAACAAAACACCACAGATTAGTCATTTTACTAAAGAAAAGAATACAAGGGTCTATTCAGTACAAAAGAGGCTTTATCAAAAAAAATACCATCAGAATCTAAATGAAATGTCTAATATGCAGGATTTTAAATAAAACACCTTGGAAATTCACTTTTATTCCACACCTTAAGGCCCTCAACTGTATTTCTATATTTCACAATTTCACAGTTTATGGTGGAAAGTGAAATCCAAACTGACTTGAGTATATTCAAAATAGTTTAACTAAAGAGCTCGAAGAAAGCTCTAGCTCTGGAAATCCTACGTACTTGAGCTTGAGCTACATTTCACATCAAATAATATCTGTACATCACAATATTATAAAAACAAAAACATTTGAATGCACAGAGAGGCAAAAAAACAACTGACATTGACTAATAAACTATGCATTTAGGCCGACTTAAGTTTCACCTGTTGTAGCATATTTCAGATTCATACCCACTAAGGAATAAAAGGAGGCCAATGCTGCTGGAAACATGGGGAAGTTACCTTATTATCAACATCTTGTAAATTGAATTAGTAGTGTAAATTTGTGTGATGGAGGATCTAGCAGGTCCTGCCACTCAAAGTTACATTGTGGGATATCATTCAAACCAGACAGACTTTGTGATTAAAAGTGGTGTTTTTCCTCCATGTTTTAGTAAATCTGTGGCTATTACTGGTTTTCAGGCTCCTATTTTGAAGTAAAAAGTCACACAGTGCTTTAATAGTAAAATTATGTACTATTATCAGAAGTTGCAGACAAGTTTAAATAAGGTTGAAAACTAATGTAAACACAAAGCACAGATGAGTTCAGGATTAGATCTGTTATAATAAATGGTGAGATTCAAAATCTTTAAACATAGAAGCATTCTGTTCCTCCACATGGGTTCCATTGCTTTCTTTTCTGTGTTATTTCAAAACAAATCCTAAATACAATGTCTCTGCAAAATTACTATCAGCACTTTCCAGCCACACTTTTTTTTTGTCTTGAAAATGTTTAGCACAACATGACAGCTCCCACAGCTCTGTCTTATGTCTACATGTCCTTCAAGCTTCGATCTTGCATCTTATTGGGGTCTTCTGACAGCCGTCTTTTCGTGATGGATGGAAGTGCAGAGCCTCCAAGGAAGAAGCTGAAATTGTCAGACACTTCTAGCCCCGAGTCCCAACTCCCCTCACAGCGACTTAGATACGAACAGCCTGAAGCGTATCTCCGTGATGGGCTCCTCAAGGCCCTGGAGGATCTATGATACAGCCAGCATTAATGCACCTCATAAGCATTGGCATTCTTATAGATACAGCTACACCAGAGGCTAGTCTGTGCATGGTTACATCAAACTTAGTATCACTCATATAAAGTTGTAGCAGTGACCGCCAGAGTTAAAACCCCTTTGTCCCATTAACTTATGTCTAAGAAGAAAAAAAAAAATCAAGAATCATCTTTTAATCACAGAGTTGAAATATGTTCATAATTACCTAAGGGAAATGTATTCACACTAATGACTGGGAGGCCTTGCCAGCTATCACAGACTTCATTATAATTAGGGAATTTCATCTTATTATTAATAGGACTGTGCACTTGTGTATGTGGGTGCGGATCTGTGCAGCTTTGATCCATTTGTGGGCTGTAACAGTGTTAGCTTTCATGCTTCTGTGTATATATGTGAGTGTGTGTGTGTGTGTGTTTTCTGTAATATACCTAATAATTACCAGCCCCATTAGCATTTAAATGGGAATGTATGCAATAATAATTACATCATGTGTCCTGAGGTTTTATTACCATGACCCCTGGCAGCAGTTTGATGGAGAGATGGAAGGAGAGGATAGATAAATGAATGGATGTAAAGGGGTTTTAAAAAGAGGAAACGGGATTAATAGCACTGATGGGGCGAGTTGTCTTTGATGGCCATGCAGTATTAAAGCTTTTGGAATGATGAGAGTGTGAAGGCATATCTTTGGATAATTTGAGGTCCCGAAAGAAATACCTCATACTTAAATACTGGTACATTTTAAAGTGGCTAATATTTTTTACTAGTGTTGTAGTTATTCAGACTAAAAAGCTCTTGGGCCTTAAAAGCTCTTCTAAATTAAATTGCATTGTTTTGCGACATCTGTGTGAAGGAATAAGTAGACTTGGCTCACCATTCATATCTTCAGCTCATCTTATATGGGTTTCAGTGTTTAATATTCAGTAGGCTACTTTCTCATTATAACATCAGAGCATTGTCATTTAAATGGATAGAGTACACCCTGGACATTCACCAGTTAATTATAAGACCAATGAAATCAGATTGACCAAATACATGCATCTGTTTGAACATTGGAAGGAACCAATAGAGCCCTCAGAACCCAGAGTATCATGGGAGGACCATTCTTGCCACTATCCTAGTGGAATAATCACTAATTCACAAGTCAGTATTTAGCCAAACATTCCCTGTTATCAAAGTATGTTCTGAACCTGTAAAATAATAAAACTGTTATTTACCATTGTTGAATTATTTGAAATTAATTCGGCAAAATGAATATTTGAGAATCTGATGCTGACTGAAATGAAGGCGCAGGTAAAGACTTGACAGGTCATGAGTGCAGAAGGTGTTTAGTAAGGCAAACATTTCTATGATGTGCTTGTAGATAAGACAATAGTCTTTGAACTTCTTCACCTACGTAGTACAAAAATTGTAATTGTGAGAGGATGCTCTGGGGTTTATTCTATCTTTTGGCATAAGATCAGTTACTGTGAGGTGAGTATGTCACACTAGTGGACGCATATTCCCGTCTTTAGTTCAGCCATGACTGTGCTTGTGCTGAACAGAATCTAACACAAGTAATTGGCAACCCACCTTCAAGCAACACTCACTACCTCCTTCCAAAAATCTAGAATATCCAATTAAATATCTAATATGCCTTATCATATTTATTTCATTTTGTTAAACTACATACAGTTGGTAGAACTAGCATTACCAACCTGGTCCACCACTTGAGCAAAAAACATGTAATCAAATCTGTATTTAACAAAGTCATAAAAGCACGAACCTTTCATTTCATTGTACGCTTGAATTGAATTTTAAATTTCCCACTTAACAGCAGCCTTTTTATTACAAAACACAGTCAAGTGTGTGTGAAAAATGAGGCTTGTACCTGAAAAGAGAAGCAGTTAAGATTAAAAAGTCTTTATTTAAGGATTAAGAAGGCTTACACTCAATAATGAACACAAGCTTGGTCAAACATACTCATTTGAAAGAGCAAAACTAATGAAACATAATGGCCAACAGGCTGTTGTGCAAAATAATGAGGTGAATAAACCTGCTGGCCTTTTAATGATATGATTAACACATCGGTGTCTTTCATTTTCCATAATGGCACAAGTACACTGTGTTTTTTGTGTGTATATAAGTGAAAGAGAGCCACAACTAAATCTAGAGTGTCCTACCCTCTGCTTTGCTCTTTGCCTCATAATGGCTGCCTATGGAGCCATACAAGACTATGTTGCCCCGCAGCCCATTTGGAGAGCATTAGAGGAGAGGAAACGGTCAGGGTCAGCTCGCACTAGTATATATCGCTGTACAGGGAGTGTATGTGATGTTAGAGTGAGTGAACTGCAGTCTCTTTGTAAGGTTAAGTATTGTCAGTGACAATAGAAACAGAGACAAGAAAATGAATGCGCCTTTGACACCCCAGTCAGCCATTAAGAGTCTGAAAAAAATCCTCTAATGATGAGAGCCAGTCTGGGTTAAATGCCAGCTTTTTGCTGAGCTTCTATTTGAAACAGAGGTGTCAGTTCACTGCTGTGTCATTACTACACCCTGCACCGCAGAGGGCCCCCCACCAATGGAGAACCAGTGCACCAAACTCTTCTGTGGTTCTTTACAGTAACACACTTTTGATCTTTAGATAAATAATGAGAATTCAGAAGCCATTTTGCTGCTGTGAAAAATTAAAAAAAACATTATGAGGATTAAATGCAAAGCAGAGGTGGGTAGAGATTTCAATTAATTTAAGTATGTTTACTTGAGTAACGTCTGAGGAAAAAATACTATTTTACATTTACTCTAGTATATTTCTAACACAATAACATTTCAAAATATGCAAATGAGTTAGTTGACAGGTCTTCATTAAATACATTGTAAGAGTACATTTACATTGTCACTACAGCTAAGGGGAAGTGTTGGAGTTAGCAGACTGTGTGAGCTTGTAACAGGCCATTGCATTACATACTGGTTCAGGTTTTATAATGTCACCTACCCAAGATAAATATATATTGAATATTTCTAATAGATAAACACATTTAGGCCATGTTAAATGCAATTTTAAACACTACCACCACCTCTCATCTTATGTAAAGCTCTGGTATCCTCCAGCTCCAGGTTTATAAGAAGGAAAAATGTCTGCCACGTCTGCAATAGAGTGTATTGATTGTCAGGTGAAAATAGTTAACATTTTGAGGCAGAGCATAGTGACAACAGACTGTTAGAAATAGAAAATGTGAAGACTGAAGTGCACAAGGACATATCAGTGAACAGGGGGTTTGTTTTCTATTTGACAACTTGTGCTGTGTTATTATTGGTTGCCATTCAGAATGAAAAGGATACGCACATTGTAATGCATAAATTTTAACTTTAAGCCGTTGAGTCTGTATCTTGGAGTGTGTCAAACCAATCTCACAAACACATAATGCTGTAGACACTGGGCATTACCAAGTGTCAATTCAGTGTTTAATTTACTCTTCAGAAGTTATGGGAGTAATTTTTAACTTCCATTATGAGTTGATTTTCTACCCTTAGAGTAGCTGTAATATTTGGTGTCTCTTTAACACACACACACACATAGTAATGATGAAACTGTTACCCTATAAAGACGGTCCATCTAAAGCTCAAATCTCCCCCGTGACAAAACCAAGACCTTTCCAATCCCTCAGCTCATATTTGGCTTAGCCCTCCACTTAATAATAGCCATGGCTGCCGACCTTTGAGATGCTGTGATTTCCCTCGAGGAACATGGGATAAGGAAGCGAGGCCTTGAATACTATTAAGGATTAAGATGTTACAAATTAATATCTAGTATATTATCTCTTAAAGGTTAAATGTTTATCATTATTGTATGAGTGTCTAATACTGGGTTAAACTTTTAGCCTTTAAGTGGCTTAGGTGTATCTTGTGTATTTTCTGTCAAAAATATGTCTTCTTTACAAAAAAATGCTACCTGCTACCTGTCCATACCAAGGCCATGGCAAGAGCATGAAATTATTTTATGTAAATATATTATTGCAGTGTCTTATCAGTCTGTGTATATCTGCCATCAGAAAATAAATTGTTAAATGAGAAAGGCTTGGAGTAATATGTAACAGGGTGTGGTGCACACGTGCCAACCAATGAGAAAAGAGCAGATAAAACAGTTCTCTATCTCATTGAGACTATCTGGATAGATTCTTCACTCGGAGAACAACAGTTACAACGTAACCTACAGCTCTACCTTTTGAGTTCTCAGGCATTATACCAATAACAGTATTTATGATTGTGACCAAACTTTCTGGCTTGTTTTGGTCTGGTATTTTTAGGTTTTGTCTTTGTTAGTATTTCATTGATTTTCTGCCTAATTTCTTCTCATTTTCCCCAATGTCTCATTTATATCAGATCTTTTGTTTCCTTTTGATGATTCTTGATGACTCACATAAAAACTTTGGTGACCCCACTTTTGGTGTTTGAAACCACTGCACTAAAGGAGACTAATACTGCTAGAAACTCACATTGGACTGATACATTTCAACCCCAGTTTCAAATTTATGTTGTGATCTGGCAAAATGAGATAACTAAGATGTTACAGTGCCTGTCAGTCAAAGTTACATAGTGGGGTTATGGTTGAAGCAAGTGCTCTTTGTAGATATAAGGGGATATATTCACCTTGTTTAATGTCAGGGGACCATTAAAAGGAATTTAAGACAGATTTTTTTTATCATTTTAAAACCAATAATTTCTTTTAATGGCTCTGGTCTGGACAATAATCATTTATAAAAGCTTTTTTCTTAGAGATAGAGTTTGCTTTTTAACAGAACTCGTCTCATCAAATTGTTGCACCTGCAAAACTGGCGGAAAACAAATAGCACCTCCTGAAGTCCCTGCTATTAATAACACGGTATACACTCACCTGTAATCCAAGTAAACCTGTCAAAGAAGTCAGCCATCATAAAAAAAACACCTGTTATCAGAGATTCTCAGACTGGGGCTATCACACTGTGTTAGATCCTACTTCACTCAGGAAACATGTGACTGTAATCCACAAAAAAAATAATTATTGAGATGCATTTTCCTTTTTTTAAATTCTTTTGGAAAATAGAGATACAGTTTATCCTATTTTTTTGTGAAATAGTAAACAACCCAGCTATTTACAGTGTGTAAATAAACATTTAGAAAATGAATGAATAATAAACAAAAAACAGAAAAGCCAGATATCACTTTCATATTCTTCTAAAAAAAAATTAGGAGCTTAAGACATGAATTAAAGATCCATTTAAATGTTCTGGCATTTCAGTTCAATGTGTTCTCTTTGTAACCATGTTCTGTGTGTGATTCATTCATTATTTATTGTAAATTGACACATTTTGTTATGAACTGTGATTTACAAAATAGCTTGATGGAATAAAAACCATTATGTTAAAATCCCATTTTTTGGTTCGAAAGAATACAATACATTTAAAACTTTCAACAAGAGTAAATTTGGAAGAGGAACATGCAAAAGGCCTTGGTTGGTACATACACATAATATTTAATACTGACATCTTGCAGAAAAGATAAATGCCTGGTTTATTTTATGTTCAGACTAGAGCTGGTTCAAATCACCATCCTAATTTTCTGCCTTTTTTGTTTTGTTTTTAGTGTAAGTAAGTGGTTTGGGGTATTAAACACACAATCAATTCTGTGAAGCTGCACAGTTTGGTCATATTGAGACAGACAGTTGTAGAAACAGAACATAAAGGACAGACGACAAATGCAGCACAGATAATCTACTAAAGAATATTTTGTCTGGTGTCAGTTATTATGTCTATGCTACTCTTGACAGAAATTAAGCAAAATTTTCATTAATATAAAAACCAAAGAAGGCAGAGCGAGGTGGCACGAGTCGGTTAGATTATCACAGCAAATCATTCCTACTCCACGGCTCTATTATGCCCCAGTCATGTGACCTCGACTCTGGGACATCTGTGAGACCTGCATGTCCTCCACGTGTTACATGCATTTTTCTATTTTTCTTGGAGTCTCATTCCCACCAATGCCAAAGACATGCATTAATAGAGAATATGAGCAACTGTCTAAAGTGTCCTGATGGTAAAGGTGTGAATGTCCTGTTTGTGTGAGCCTCTGTCACTGTCAGTGTTAAATGTTAGCCCTGAACAGGGCCAAAGTCCAGATCCTGCCTTTCCTCAGGCCCAAAGCTTTCTGCACAAGTCATTGGCTTTACAGGATTTCAGCGGTATAAGTTGCTTTAAAGCAATAAATAATGTCATACAATTATACCCCAAAATATTCAGGCAGAGAAAATTGCAAAATTTAATGTTCTGGCATTTAAGTCAGCTTTGATTGTTTCTTCACTTTGAATGTGTGATTCATTTATTATTTATTGTTCAATAAATTGTTCCACAATTTTGTCTAAAGAAGAAAAGATATTTGTCCAAAACCATCTCCCATCAACACACCATTACATAAAACTCCCATTATATATAAGATATTTATTGAGGGGTAACAGTCCCACGTGAGTCTTTTGTCCATTAGTGAAAGGTTATGTGTTGCTTAGGTTAGTTTCCATTAAATTGAAAAAATACATTCAACAAAAATAATGGCTGTTTTTATGTTGCAATATGATTAAGTGTAAATATGCATGCAGGCTTTGTCTGGATATTATAACAGTTATAACAGCGCAAAGTTTCAGCTCTTTTAATGAAGCTGGTTTCAAATCCATTAGGAATGAATTGCATTGGTTCATTATTTATTTTTTTATTTTGTGTGTGTGCACCCCATAATCATAACACCGTAAGAACACTTTTTAAATAAAAGGCTATTTTAACAAAGAAGTCCCTTGAAAAAATGTTTCGAGGAGACATGCTCATAGTCAAGATAACTCAATAATACAAATTACACCCCATCAAAATTAAGCAAATCCAGTTTAACAATTGCAAATAAACACAACTAAGATGAATTCACCCAAAGAGATAAGCTTCTGATGTATCACGAGTTTTGGAGGTTGTCTACTGACCATGGTGCTGAGGAGGAAAAAGCTCTGCAGAGTTCTGAGTGCATCTGTGGGGACCGGAGGAACAGCAGAGGGAGTTTGCCAAGATGGCCTTGTGAATTTTTAAACTTAAGTCTGCAGTTGCCTCCTGAGGCTTAACGTGGTTTAATAGAGAATATGAGCATAAAAAGGTGCTGATGGTATGAGAGATTTTGTAATGAGCCTTAATGTAGTGTTGAACTCAAACCTGAACAGGGCAGAAAAAGGATGTCTGCCTTTGTATATGCATAAGACAAGTCACAGTAGCTTTACAAGATTTCCAGATTTAAATGAACCCTTTGTTAAATTGCACTGTCATTGCTTACTGACTCAAAATATTATGACTGTAGCATATAAGTTTTTTTTAAGTCACTTTCTATTGTCTGTGTGAAAAATATAGCAAGTACAGTTGGTTCAATAAATGTTCCACAATGTAAGTCTAAGGGTGGAGAAAATGTCATTTTTTAAAACTAATCATGATATTTGTCAGATAGAAGTGCTGTCAGCACAGATATAAGATATTTATTGAGGTCTCTTCTGTAACCCATGTGGTTTGGCCCATTAACATTAACAGCTCAGCAGCTATTGTTCTAAATCATAAGTCCATTCAAACCAGGTTTTGAAAACAGATGTACAATAAAAATCATTCAAGTCAAAAATAATGATTTTTCTCTCTTTTTCAGACATCTGATAAAAAATAATAAGAAAGAAATGGCA
The DNA here is from genome assembly GCA_024416835.2 of Perccottus glenii. NCBI lineage: Eukaryota > Metazoa > Chordata > Actinopteri > Gobiiformes > Odontobutidae > Perccottus > Perccottus glenii. The sequence continues at coordinate 29,562,957 of CM044549.2, forward strand.
ATCTGTGGTCAGGCAGGAACCTCCATCATAATCAGTTATACGGACCAGCGCAAAGTTTAAACTGATTTTTAATGAAGGCCAATATCAGCCCAAAGCATCGAATTGCATTGGTTCATTATTTAAGCCCGTGCTTTCAGAAAGTCTTCTCAGCAGGGAGGAAAAGCCTAACACCGGAGAGCGCTTTTTAAATGGGCTATTTCTTTAGTAGATCTTCTTTCTGACTTGACAGGTTCCAGTCGGGTGAGGACATGCTAAGAGGAAGATAACTCAATAATTTAAATTACTTCCTTGTTTAAACTCCAAACCCGAAAAACCACAGGGATTAAACTTCTGTCATTGCAACTAAGACTCGCTCACATACTCACCCAAAGGAACTAAAACTCAGCCGAAAATGCAGTGAGTTTTGGAGGTTGGCAGTCCCATGGTGTGTGTTGTTAAAGCTTTCTTCTGGCCGTACACAGCCCGCACTTGTTTAGCGGAGTGAACTGAGAGCAGGGCCCATGTGAGCCCCTGTGAGTGTGGTTTAGATGGAGATAGGAGGCAACACAGAGTGCCAAGATGGCCTTGTGAATAAACATTAGGCCCGGCTGCTGCGAGGAGTTGGAGGTGAAAAGCTCCCATGACTGATGCCCCTCCTTTGTATGAAACTTAATGTAAACCTGAACTCAACACCCCCAAACCTTCAGGACATCTGGGACAGAGCTAAGGGCCCTTCCACGGAGCTGTCACCTGCCAAATGCAAGGCCCTTAGTGGAAGTTAAGGTAGCGCTGCGGATTGAGGAAAGTGTCAGAGTATAGGCTTAGGATTTGTTCTGTAATGAGAAGAAGTGGCGACTTTGTGGAGCTGAAATACACTTTTAAAATAGAAAATTTATTGTCAGTTTCCCAAAAATATTGCAAAAGAAACACAAATAATTAGACAGTCTTAGTAGCTCAAGGCTATTCATTTCTGCTCATGTTTCGTGATCTATCAGTTTATTATGTGTCCACAGATAGCTTAAGGCTAATAATTTTTATTTTTCAGTAACCCTGTTGGGAAAGCAGTCTTTGGTTTTGAAACAGCAGCTATGGAAATAAATTGACTTTGGTTGACGTGGCTAATAAATTCATTCTTTCATTTTTTTAATGAATAATGAACAAGGGATGATTCTATTAGATGTCAGACATCTGATAAAATATAAATAAATATAAATAAATATTATAATGGCAATCTGTGCAGGCAAAACCATGCTCATATCAGAAATCTGTACTTTAACTGATTTTTGAGAAATCTAAAAATTTAAACAGCCCAAACAGGAAGAGGGAATCACACAAATACTTTTCCATTCTGTTATGCACAAAGTAGAGAGATTACATTTTAATTTCTTTTTCTATATGGGCTAAAATAATAAGTCTTTAGTAAATTTTTTCTTCTTTCTGAAGTTGAAAGGAAAGGCATGTGAGGACTTGTTAAAAGGTCGAACATGACACCAAAAGCAGGTTTTGTTTAAATAAGTGCAAATGATTATTTAGCAAAAATAAACTTCTGTCATTGCAATAGAGTAGTATATTTAATCAATGAACTAAAACTGAATGCTAAATCTTGTCATTGACAATGATGTGATGAGCAGTAGTTCATTATTTACAACTGTAAAGCTTTAATAAAGTAAGAGGATTAATGAATGCATGCTTGGTCTTGTAACTACGCACCTTGTTTCCTTATCAATGGATCATAAACACACTTATATTTATCTATTTGTCACTAAATATCTCATAAAGACTTCTACATCATTTGCTAATACTTTGTAAGTCATTTATTAACAAACTGTGCCCCCTAAAGAGTTACCATTAACTCTCTATTACTCTACCAACACCCCACACCTTCAGGCCTTTCTCTGGGACTTGTGACAGGGGACAGGAGCTGTCACCTGCCAAATGCAAGGCCCTTAGTGGAAGTTAAGGTAGCGCTGCGGATTGAACAAACACAGACAGACAACAAGTGATCAGCTTAGGATTTGTTCTGTAATGAGAAGTAACACTGTGCATCAACTCCAGCTCCAGCTTTAGAAAGAACAAGAAAAAGAGAGGAATGTGTAAATTTATTGGTGGTTGATAGCTTTGTAAAAACTCAGTATGCATAAAAGAAAACAAAGTTGTAATTGATTCTAGTAGCTCAAGGCTATTCATTTTTACTCATGTTTCGGTGATTTATGGATGTGTCCACAGATAGCTTAAGGCCTATTATTTATTTTTCTGCGCAGTTTAACTCAGTCAAATCCAGTCTTTGGTTTTAACTGGATAATACTATATGTCTACAAAATTGATGTTTTATGCTGGAATAAATTACACAGCTACAACTTTCATTTTTTTTTAATGAACTAAGCAAGAATAGTTGTGATTAGGCAAAGAAATGCATAAATAAATATTATAATGTGCAACAGTATTAACCAATTTCCAGGCTCTTAAAATCTGTACTTTAACTTGAGTTAATGAGAAATCAAATTACAATGGTGCAGATATTTCTTCAATATTTCCATTCTGTTATGCACAAAGTAGACAGAATACATTTTAATTTCCTATATCTAAAATAATAAGTCTCTAAACCGGCCTTTATTGAAGTTAAAGGAAAGGCATGGTGAATGTTAAAACTGGTGAACATTCTCATGTGGACACCAAAAGCAGGTTTTGGTTAAATAGGTGCAAATGATTATTTAGCAAAAAATAAATTAGACCTGATAGAGTAAGTATATTTAATCAATGAATTTGAAAAACTGAATGCTAAATCTGTCATTATGATGTTAAAACCTAAAGATATTGAGAAAGCAGTAGTTCATTATTTACAACTGTAAAAAAAAGCTTGTAATAAAGTAAGAGGATTAATGAATGCATGCTTGTCTTGTAACTACGCACCTTGTTTCCTTATCAATGGATCATAAACACACTTATATTTATCAATTTGTCACTAAATATCTCATAAAGACTTCTAAATCATTTGCTAATACTTTGTAAGTCATTTATTAACAAGTATCCTAAAGAGTTACCATTAACTCTCTATTACTCTATCTTGACTCTCCGTTCCAGTTCTTGCCTTTCTCCGGGAGCCTTGTGACAGGGGACAGGAGATTGATGACGGGCCCGCACTCGTCCGCTGCCTGATAACAAACACAGACAGACAACAAGTGATCAGCTTCCACCAGCGCACAACACCGCCGCAACACTGTGCATCAACTCCAGCTCCAGCTTTAGAAAGAACAAGAAAAAGAGAGGAATGTGTAAATTTACTTCTGGTGGTGATAGCTTTGTAATTACTCAGTATGTACCATAAATTAAACAAGTTGTAATTGATTCTTGGTGTAGCACATACATTAATTTACTCAGTGTGGGATTTATGGATTGGGCACACAAACAGCCTATTATTTACCCGAGGATCTGCCGCAGTTTAACTCAGTCAAATCCAAGAGTCTGTGTTTAACTGGATAATACTATATGTCTACAAAATGATGTTTTTATGCTGGAAAAATACACAGCTACAACACAAGACAGTTTTCTTACAACTCCAGCAAGAATAGTTCTGATTTGGCAAAGAAATGCATCCAAAATGGTTAAACAGCAACAGTATTAACCAATTTCCTCCGTGGCAACCCTTGGAAATACTTGAGTTAATGACATGCAGAGCCAATGGTGCAGATATTTCCATAAACATGGCATTATTAAAACTTTTAATCCCTCTTTTTTTTTTTCTAAGTCTCAGAACGCCCTAAGCACAGTTTGTTCCTCGGCCACAACAGTTATTGCAGTAAGATAAAGTCAAGCCAAGTTAATTTGAATTATATAGCCTCAAATCACGCTTGTCTCAGAGCGAAAAAATTATAAAAAAAGTGCCACATTTGGAGTCGTTAGACCTCGAGTTGAGATAAGGGCACTTCGAACACTCACTCATTCCTTTGTGTTAAAAGGAATCTATTCCTCCCAGCGGACAGTCTGTACAACCTGCATTAATGAAAAAACAAATGCAATATGTAATACTCCATAAAAACAATACATACAAAAATTTACATAAGCCTTCCCGTCCATCAGCAGGACATGTAGTCTTTTGTTTGACCGAGAGGAATGTACGCATGGAAATAGAAATATATCCATTTTATATGCATTTTATATTCATTCACATCATTTTATACATCTTATATAAATCATATAACAACTACGGTTAGTGTTAGTGTTGTGCAGAAGATTTGCACTTTCAGAGCAAGCGGGACTTTAATTTCAGTTTATGATATTGGGTTAATTTATTGACTAATTGGTCATTTCAAATAGACAGCAGAATGTAATAATGTAATAATAATAATTGTTCTAATCTTTTATTGTTAAACAAAGGAGTCCCACAAGGATCAATATTAGGTCATGTTTTGTTTACAGTTTATATAAATAATATTATATCCTCCACAGGCAACATTCACTTGTAAGCTGACAATACAATTTTATGTTGTATTTCTGACATTGTACATTCAGCTTCAAAAATCTTTTCATCCTCTGCAACACTCGTTTTTTTTTTTTTTTTGTTTTAAAGTAATTCTTAATCATGTCAAAGCAATATATATGTTTGTTTCTAGGTCCAAATGTTTTACAGATTACCACATTTACTGGACACACCAATTGAAAAGTGACATAATATAAAGTGACATAATATAAAGTGACATAATATAAATATGTGTGTTTTTGGCTTGATCAAAAGCTCAATTTCAAATTTCATTTTGGTTGGAAAACAAGACAAAAAAATGAATATTTATACAGAAATAAATTAAATTTCCCTTTGTTTTGCCAGAAACAGATAGTTGAACCTGTCTTCTCTGTGTTCTTGACTATGGAGATGTCATCTATACCCATACTTCTGTCTCCACTCTTTCACTCTTTGGATCATCCCTGGTGCCAGCTGTGTGAGGTGTAGGATGGACACGTCTGTCAGTGACAAGGACTAAGCATTTTTTAAGTTTTAAATGGAAACATGCCAATATCCCATAGTAATGTTAGCTACTGTATGCAACACAGTAGTAACGCTCTTCTACTTCAGGTTCCCCGTCTCGAACAGAGTTTGGTAAAAACAGCTTTTAGTGTCTCAGCGGCAGATACTTGAAATATTTTGCAGCGCTCTTTAAAGCTCAGTGCATTGCAGACCTTACACTAGTTTAAATCTTTGATTGATGACTACATTAACTTTGAAAGTAACTTAAATTAATGTACTGTCTGTGTTGTTTTTTTGTTTTGTCTGTGTTTTTACTCTTGACATCTTTGAAAATGAGGGTTAACCTCAATCATTTCTCGAGATTTAAATAAAAGTTGAATGAATGAATGCAATTTAAGTTATTGCACAACAGTTAAATGTGATTGTAGTTGTTTATTAGTGTCATTATTGCAAAAATAGTGAATGTGATGATTTGTTGGGACTTTTTTTTTATTAGTTCAAGTAAATGTCTTTTACAAATACATACAAGGAGACAATGGACAGCCTCTAAATGCTCCAAACAATCTATATATTTTTATGTTTTCTCATTTAATACAGTACAGCATTTAAATTTTTGTTCAAAAATTGAAGTTAAATCAGATGGCTCACCTGGAAGAGTACACACCACATTCTACCACATTCAACTCTGGTTCATTTGCCCATTGTGACTTACGTTGTTTCCTGTCCACACTCTATCAGTCAAATAAATGCAAAAAGGACAAAAAAAAAACGTATTCACTTCAGATTAAAGTTCACTAATTGGTCATTTAAGTTACTGTACCGCAAATAAATTTGGTTAGAGTGTAATTATTAGTAATGTGAAGAGGTGAAAGTAAAGATGTGTACTATTTAGTTTTAAGGAGTGCAATAGAATTAATACAGATACAAAAAGGCACTGAGCAGCATTTGAATGATCCAAAGACCTATGATTGTTCTTTTTTTTTTTTTTTTTTTTTGGCCTTTTTTTCTTTTGGGTAGGCAGACAGGAAACAGGATGAGAAAGAGATACAGAGAGAGGAACAACAGTGGACTCGAGTCAAACTCAAGCCCAGGTCTCCCGAGTATATGGTGTGCTCTCCCCAAAGGAATGCAATATTTTAAGTCAATTTACTGTTAAATCCACAAAATTATTTATTGCAAACATTAAATGTAACTGTAGTTTATATGAAGATTATTAGTATTAACAACGCTAAGATAAAAAAAAAAAAAATAAATAAAGTTAATGACCTTTTCTTGTAATTACCCCAGTTTAGGAGATGATTACAGCATATACTAAAAATAAATTGTTGTATTATGAGACACTTTACTCACATATGGTTAAATTATTTTCTAACTTCTCTATTTTAAGTGATTTTACAACATTTAAATGCCTATAGTTGATGGTTAGTGTTATTAATGCAAATATGTTTATGGTAAGTTTAGGGTAAGTGCATTTCCTGCATTGAATAGGCTACAATGTACAATAGTTATCTTATTTCCAACAATTAAAAATGGTGATGTGACATTGACCAGTTATGTATATTTTATTCTGAAACCTTTCATTGTGATTGTATGCTTCAAGTCACAGACTTAAAGGGTATAATTATGTACACACTTAGATATTTGATGATATTTTTGGCCTGTTATACACTAGGCCTCATACATATTTGAATCCCTGAGTTTTAAATAGACACGTTTCCCTCTTTCTTCCACTCCAGGTCCAAAACAAATACGATTATCTTCTCCCACTCATGGCTGCTCTGTACCTGGCTGTGCACGGCTGCTGGGGCACTTTTCCTTTTTAAGTCCCACTGACAGTCCGGTCAGTAGATGGCGCTGGAGAGCTGCTGTTTGCGCCTACACACTCTGTCATAGGACACTTCCTTTATGTTTCAGGACAGACACATTGCATTGGGACAGGCAGACGATAAAATGTGGCACTTTGTATTTATGTGTGTGTGTGTGTGTGTGTGTGTGTGTGTGTGTGTGTGTGTGTGTGTGTGTGTGTGTGTGTGTGTGTGTGTGTGTGTGTGTGTGTGTGTTTAGGGTGGCAGACAAGATGAGTAATTTTAAGAAGTAAAAATTATATTCCTGCAAACATGCCTCAGTTATAACTAGTCCAAGACATGTTTTCCTTTGATAGAAAATCCCAAATAGTGGGAATGGGCATACTGTTGTTTACTTCATATTGCTGTATTTCATATTGCTGTATTTCCAAGTGACTTGGTTTTTCATAAATGGGATATACTGCATTAATCTTGCCCCTGTTTTTTTTTTTCCATTTGCACTGGTCTGCTTTACTGTATACTTTAAAACACTGGATAAACACTGGTTAATGTGAAATTCCTACATAATAAATATCTTTTGTTTTGTCTTCTGCAGAATTTTTATTCTATATTGAGTCAAGGCAATAAAATGTCCTTCTGCAATCTGTTTATTAGCTGGACTTGTGAATTTTGGTAAAGGAGCATTGTTTTCTCTTCACAGAGCATTGAACGTATAATGTTCATGTAAGACATACAGTATATTGTCTTACAGTTGTTTTGAGCAGCTCTATAAAGCATATCTTAATAATGTAAATAATGTTTTTTCCTCTAAAACTTACCTCAATGGACTGACTGTCTCTCTTTACCTGTTCCTACAGCTGGCAGCGTCATCAGATCTGGATTAACGTCGCAGGAAAAAAAATCATCTGTAAGTCAAATTCTTTATTATCATTAACCTCATGAGTGATTTCCAACACGATCCCTTCCCTTTATCAACATATAGCATTTGTTTTCCTCCACAACCTTCTCTTAGAGCACCCTTCCCCATTTTATATTTCCCACCCCTCTCACCATTCACACCTCACTTTTCTCCCCCTTCCCATAATTCAAAGCTGCACCAAGGGGTCCTGCTCCCCGCCCGCTGTACTGCCCTCCTGTCGGGGGCATCAAGGAGTGTGCACTTATCCATCTGTCTGCGTGAGTGTGTGTTCACAGACAGCCTCCAGCAGCTGTTGTTTGATAAAAGGCACTGTCATGGCTGCTTTTCTCGAAGGTGTGTGTAGCTTGGATTTGGTTGGACAGTGTTTAGATTATTTTGGACCACTCTCTGTCCTAATATTGACCAGCTGTGTGTCTTTTGAACGATTTGGAATTGTAAAAAAGGGAGGAAAAAGTAAGAGCATTAGAGATTAGCCTGACCCCAGCATTTTTTACGAATCAATGTACGAATGATTAATGCAGTTACATGAGCAGACTATATGAGTCTAATATAAGACATTCAGGGTCAAAGGATGCATATGCCTTTTGATAAGTGTCTTCTTTTATTGATTCTTAAAAAAAAAAAAACAGCATAATTAGCTGTGCTTTTAGAGCCAGGACCCTCATAAGAACTATACGTTCTCACTGACCCATCATAGTCCAACAAGAGGCCCTTTTTTCCCTGTGAGTTGTGTTTTAAAGGGCCCAGTGCTGGGACATGCAGAACTGATTCACAAATGTTGGAGTGAGACCACATGATCCATAGAGGGACATTATATCTTTGAATATACGTACATTTTTAGCTATAGCATGTGACATTTTCCATATTCTCATAATGCTGACAATAATTGTTTTATGTGTGAGTGTCTCTCTTTATTTACTTTTTTTCTACAACACTATTAAGCATCACTGTTATTAATGAGTTTGTCTTAAAATAAAGCAAAGGGTAAATTGGATCACTGTCACACTCAAGTTTTATGAAAATAGAGTGATTTGGACAAGAAATGTCAACAGGCATTTGAATTTATGTATTTATTGCTGCTTGTGTTTTATAAAGTACAGTAAATTATGAGATGTTAGATTATTTTTTACCTTGATGATATTTGTTTAAACCAAGCAGTGTGCTGACATTTCTGAGCTAAAATGAGTGGGTTCTGATCAAAAATGCAGCAGAAGAGGATTGAAATTAGCTTGAAAAGACTTACATTGGGATACTTTCTACTACAACAGTATCATTGAGCGCGCCCTAGGCCTCATGAAGTAAAAGAAAAATGGAAAAAAGTTTTTTATAATGTAATGGATATTAAAAAATAAAAAATAAAAACAATATCCTTTTTGTTCATAACTGAAATAAAAAACAAAGTGGAAATAATTTGCATTAAAAAGCTTATTTGTGAATAGCCTCTAGTTGCATAGTCCTACACTTTCAACTTTAAACTTGAAAATGTGCGCAAATAAAATAGTCTAGCATCAACTTCAGATTAGTAATCGTTTTTTGTGCAATAAACAAAACTATTACAATTAGTTCTGCTGGTTTTCTCCTCATATTCTCATGCACTGTGAACACACTAATGTCTGGTGCAAGATGGTGAGGCTGTGTTGTGTGAGCAGTTTGTGATGCTCTTCAGGGAGGTGCTTTGTGTGTCACCCCAGGGCGAGCGGATTAAGTGGGAGCCAATGCAGTAAAGGTTAGCGCTTGGTCTCTCGCCGAGGCCTCTATCACACACAGAAATCATTGAAAAGACAGAGCGAGGGCGGGAACCGGCAGAGAGAGATGACATTATTATGGCCCAGCAGCCTCACAACCTGCGGGATGAGTTTCACACAAAGCTCATCAAGTCGCCAAGGATAACCGATAAAATCACCACCACAAATCCTCCAGACACAAAGTAATGAGAGTAACTGTTTTTAAAAAGTGCTGAAGATGTGAACATTAAAGCGCCGCTGGACTTATTTTTAATCATGAAAGTTGTTTTGGAGTGCTGTGGTGGATGCGTGGCAGACATTTTGGGATTTTTTTTCTCCTTTCCACCTTCTGACATCTCAAAATGGCGGGTTTAAGGATGGCAGGGATGAACCAGCGCAGAGGTGCGCATGCTGCTTTGCTATGTGTGTGTGGTCCTGTGTGTTGCATTGGTCCCACGGTGGAAAGAAAGTGTTGATGGGACTTATCCAAGTTGTGTTTGTACATCAGTGCTGTACTGGCAGTACTTTTTCGGTTTGTTTCCCATAAAATTGTACTCTTATTAGAGCCATACTGCGCTGCATTTCATATGGACTATTGACTTAAATGTACATAACGCTAATATGGTCTTAATGCACTTTGAGATTACTTAAAATGCTGTATTTTCATGCTCAGTTATCAAACCATTATTGTTGATGATACATATTAGTAAACTGAGTGGCTGCTGGGGCATTTTGAACAAGTGACTTCTACGTTATCTGCTTCGATTATAGTCCCACAAAAAGTGCATAGCCTCAAGTGGAAGTGGAATTTTTGATTCATTTTCATTATGTTTTTACAGCTTGGTTATTATCAGTTATAGCTACTCATTTTGGGGATTGTTTTAACCAGTGTGTTGTCAAAATGATCCAATCACCATGGTTTTTTTTGTTTTCTCCTGAGCCTTGTCCTGGATTTGAAATGAATGTTGAGCCCTGGTTTAGAATAGTTTACACTACAAACTAAACATGGAATTACACTACAGAAATTGTCAAAATGTTAAACTTTTCAGGCTAATTGGGTTTGAAGTCTAATCAATAAAGCAGGCTTTTCAAAAATTGTGTATGAAGATTATTATTTAAATTTGTACAATATGCCTGACTCTTTTGGGGCAAGGACCTAGCAACCATTGGAATCATGCTAGTTTTCCCACCATATATGAAATTGTGTTTGCTTAAAATCTTTAATAAACAAATATTATACCACCCCTTTATAGACATTATATTACAGAAAATTCAAACATCTTTATTATTTTTTTGAGAATGGCTTTCTTAGTTTGTCCCACTTAGTTTATGAAAGCCTCCAAAGCCCTGTGCATCTCTAATTTCCTTTTTTTTTTCTTTTTTCTTTAATTTGTTACGCATATTATAGATTTATTAATAAAACAAAATATTGCATTGCTGTCCTTAATGCAACAGGATCAGATCATTGGTGTGAAAATGTGCCAATCTGTGGCAAGCCCTCAAAGGAGCAGCCGTAAGGAACTGTTTGTGACTGTAAGCCTCCCCAAACAGCTCAAGTAACTCTGCTTGAACACTTGCTAAACTTCTCTGCTTTTGAAAAAGCTTCACAAATAAGGCTGTTCTATCTATTCTCCATTTAAAGCATGACTCAAAGGTATTGTTTTGTTCCTACATTTTTAGTTGTTAGCACCTATTGCTACGAGAGTTCATAGCTTAATTGAATTGATACGTTCCACATGTAAACGCTTGAATTAATCCTGGATTATTGTTTGATGAGGCGTGGGTTTGTTGTGGCTGCCCTCAGATGCCCGTCGCCACAGTCTAGAGTCAGAGCAGTTTATGGGACTGTACACTGCCTTGAGGAGGGATTGAGAATGTGACCAGACTTTTTCATGTCTCAGCCCCGAGTCAGAGCCTGTAACCTGAACAAATTGTAAGTGTACGGATTAAAAGATTAGGAGTCCAGGTTTTATAATCTACCAAAATTTCAAAAGTGTGATTCAACAAGTTCTCATTGATTTCCCACTACTTTTATATTTTTAGATATTATTCTTGAGTTTTGGTAATTAGTCCCTGGTTTTCTGATAATTTCAGAGAAACCAACAGCAAAGATTTATTTTAAGCATATCCGAGTAAGTTCAGATCAAACTGAAGATGACTAAGCTTCAGTTTGATCTGAGGTCTAACTAAAACAAGTGGATATGTTTAGCACACAATGTAGAGATATATGTTTGGACAAATGTCTCCTGGTTGCATTGTAATCAAAGCTCAGTTTGGTCTTAATCATGTGGCTCTTTTGTTAAATGCATTCCCAGGAAAATTGGAATTAGCCCATGGACTTTCCCCTGAACACCTGGAGACATAAGATCAGTGTGTGTGTGTGTGTGTGTGTGTGTGTGTGTGTGTGTGTGTGTGTGTGTGTGTGTGTGTGTGTGTGTGTGTGTGTGTGTGTGTGTGTGTCCACCTGCGAGCGTATCCTTGACCAGGCTGTAAATGAGCCAGCGGTGAAGCCAAAAGGCCACTGGGCTCAACACATTCAATTCCCTCCTCATTAGCAGTCACATTACTTTAGATTAGCAGAAAGTGGACATTACAGGCAACACTGACGCTTGTAATTAAAATTAATTTTAAAAAAAGACACAAAGAGAAGTAATTACTCAGAGTGTTAAAGGTTTTCTCCCCGGCAACTTTGCTCTTATCGTTTTATTGGTGCATTCTCAACAAAGGAAATAAAAATGCAAACGAGACAGTGGACTTACTGAGGAGAGAAATTAAGCGCTAGCGGTCGCTCATTAAGGGCTTCACCTGATTATTGGGAATGGCAAGTCGCCTGTAAAGGTTGAGTAGTTTACAATGAAAAATTTTAATTAGAATGGATTTGCTCTGATTGAAATGAAATATAAGTGGCTTCTTAAAAAGCTTATCACAACCTTTGTGACTTGTCAAGTTCGCTCCAATGACTCAAAAGTTTTCTCTGGAAACAAGCAGTTAAGTGGTCCACATACATGTCAATTAAAGGCTAAATAAAATAATTAAACATATAAGTAGGTACATTGTCAATCTCTGAACACTTTTTAAAAGTCTTGGACTCAAACTCTTACTTAATCCTGTTTTTGGAAAGAAAGACCAACTCTAACCATGTAACTAAATATGTTTTTATTTATTGTTCACAACATTTAAGAAATTTTATTGATGATATTAAATGTTTACATCAACATTTATAAAAAAATATTTATTTTTGCAATTTCTTTTATTATTAAATTTCCTTTACTTTGCATTAATTTTCTCTATAATTTTATTTTTTATTATAATTTTTTTTCGGCAGCAAATCCCTGCTAATTTAGAAAAGATCAATTAAATTAGGAAGAAAATAAATAAATATGTAACAAAAAGATGATTTACTTGAATCCTTACAAAGATGACAATTTTTAACACAAAATAAACATTTAATGTCCAACACTTGAAGGAAGGTCAGAGGTCGTGCTGCTTTACAAAATAAAGCCCTGAGGCAGGAAGAGAGTTGGAGCCTGCTTTGGGGCAAAAGACTCAAACCAAAGTTTAAAGTGAAAAAAAAATAAAATAATTTGTGTATATAAATAATTGAATTAAAAACAATTGTTGAGCATTTTCATGTTACTGTTGGTTGTTTGTCTATATTATTAATTTATTGAAATCTTCTTTATCTTTCTGTCATTTAACACTAACCCCATGAGTTTGAACTTGGTTTAAGACTGGACTTGTAGTGTTTAGATATTTATAACAGTTCCCTGGGATCTATTCCAGTGGCTCATAGGGTTTTCATCTTCAGTCGGAAAAGTTTTGGCATTTTACACTTGATACACTTCGTCATAACTTCTTTAGCTGGCAGCCCCCTTTTTGTCGCTCTCTCGAGACCTTTTGGTGTTGTAGAACAGTACGCCCACTCCCAGCCATTTAAACTCATTTATGACTAGTTTTGTGTTGGTTTGACAGAAAACGGCTACAGCTGTTTCCTGCCACGCCTTTGGTCTTAGTATCATTTATTATGCTCTCCTACATATTACGATTTTAATTTATTTGATGATCCTTTTACTTTTGCAGTTTCAATTTAAGCAGCTGCAAAAAATTCCCCTGATAAAATCTACTTAGTGCCAGTGCTTTTTAAGACAAGCCACTCAACTCTTACGCCTCCTCCCAGCCAAATGTTCCCTGACGCGATGTTAGCACCACTAGACACTCCCTGTATCCTTCAAAGCATGTCTGTGTTTAAGATGACTTTTGCACCAAAAAGCTTTGTACAAACCCGTCCAAAATCCCACACACACACACACACACACACACACACACACACACACACACACACACACACACACACACACACACACACACACACACACTGAGAGTGCAGTCTGCTCTGTGCAGATAAGCTCTGCAGTTGTGTCGTCAGTGAAGTGCACCTGCAACCAGAAAGAGGCAGATTGATACATACATATATATTTACCCAAAGAGAAGAAGCCAATGGACAAGCAACGGGGGGAAAAAAGGCTAAAGAAAGAGAGAAAGGTCCTTATGATGTTATCGCAAAGTGAATATTTACTTCTCAGTGTGGAATATTCTCCAGCTGCTTCTCAGTGTGACGGCTCATGCGCCACTGTCGGTCCCAAAAGCTGTTTCAGCGTTTGTGTTAACACTTGATTTTCAGATTTCACAGCCCTTTTTTCTTATTAATCAAAGTAACATTTGATCATAGATGTCTTAATCGAATGTACAGGTATCGTGCGGTGTGAAAACATTAGGAAAAAATCTGCTTTTCATCAGGGAAGTGATCAAACACGGAGCAGGGGAGCCTTTGTAGATGAAGCAAGAGGAGCCACAGGTAAAATGGCTTTCTGGCAGTTAGAGTTTGAGCAATGATCTCTTTTTCAAATTAAGGGAGATCCATGGAACAAAGAAGAGGCTGCTCCATGTATCTGCTTCAAACACTACACTCTGCTCATTTCTGATACATTTCCTTGAAGATGAGCTGACATAGGCCTACGGGTATATATTTAAAAGTGCATTGGGGAAATATACAGCTGCTCACAAGCCCACCAGACCTGTAGGTGGCGATAAATGACACTCAAGGTAACAGAGAACAAACGATTTAATGCACAACAGTGACTATGAAGTGGTTTTGGACATTTTTTACACATTGAATCTTCAAAACTATTCAGCTTTTTCCTGTGTTCACTGTGGTCCTCCACAAACAGCAGCAGTGGCAGGAGGGTCCCACCTGAGTTTGAGTTGAGCCACTTTGCTAACTTTAATCCAAGTGGTCTCTGCTCTCACTGTGTTGAAACGAGCATCATCGAGCATCATCGAGCATCACCCTCACCCCTCACCTTACCCTCGTCCTAGAGGTTTACTCTTTCTTGGTGTTGGTACCTGTCAGCGCCCACAGACCAGTCAAAAGTCAACAGGACTCCTTCAGTTGACAGCATCCTTTACCTTTGTTTTCGATTGCAGGGCTAATGACCCCACCCTGTGTGCATAAAACACATTGGTATGACGATGGAGAGTACAGTTTACATCAGTGCATGCTTGTTTTGTGGTTGTCCCGGAGCTGACGGGCATCAGAGCAGTGCACTGAGACATTAGTCAAAGCTCCTACTTAAAGTAAAATTAA
The DNA here is from genome assembly GCA_024416835.2 of Perccottus glenii. Lineage (NCBI taxonomy): Eukaryota > Metazoa > Chordata > Actinopteri > Gobiiformes > Odontobutidae > Perccottus > Perccottus glenii. Next base: position 29,577,988 of record CM044549.2, read on the forward strand.
TCTAACAAAAAGCCGCTACACTGTTTGCATGTGTGTTGTGACATAAGCTGCTCTGACCTGCCATAACAGAACATGAGACACAATAATCTTATTGTATCAATTATCCTGTTTTCATAACTGTAGAAAATCCAAAAAATAATACTGATTAAAATTGGATTAAATGCCAAATTATGTTATGATTACACTTTGATTTTACATTGCTCAATGTCTAAATCCTCTCCACACACCAAAGAAAGTTTAGAATCAGGCTCCAAAGTTTCCAAAGCAGCAAACATTGATCCCTTGACCAACTGGAAAAAACAATTCACTGTTTTTGTAATCAATAACTTACACTTTATTGCAGGAGCCTTGTAAATATTTTAATAATTATTTGCGTTTTTGTCTGAAAGCTGACAATGGTACTGTGGCAGTGTTTTTTGCTCTTGCTCTGACAAAATTTAATCTGACAGCAGATATATTCTTTCATCTACAGCTGCTATAACCACAGTTGTGTACATTGGGGAAAGTATTTGTTGAGGACGACATAAGCAAGGACACATTCCTGTAAACGTTAGTGCACTACATGAAGTTCTCAGTGTGAAGCTTTCCAATTCTTACAACAAAAACAATCTGTATCTCAAATATAAATCTGTGGGAAACACTTTATAAAGTATTTATTGTATGTGATAACTTAGTTAACAGCAAATATAGATAATTTTAGTTACAAAACAAACCTCTTTTAACTTACTCTGCTGGGTTGACATTCAACATTCTTTAGCTAGAGCATAGTTTGTAAAATACTTCAAACTGTAGTCTTCATTCTGAAGGGAATAACTTTTATAAAAGATAGTTCTCAAGTACTGAAAAAGTAATTTGACATAGGTTTAAGGGGGTTACTTTCAAAACGTTTTGTGGTAAATTTAATTAATAACACAATCTAAGTTTGGAAGAAGGCAGCTGGACCAACATAGCTTTGAAAGTTTAAGGCATTTGTTGTTTCACCCGAGGAACATTTCTGTAGAACAGTGATTGTCAGACTTTCTCACAGAGTACCACCTGAAAATACAATAAATAAATAAAATGAAACATTCGGCATCTAACATGCAATATTTAAAATCCTCACTTTCTCAGGAGGATTTTAAATATTGTATGTATTGGCTACACTGCATTTGACACAAGCAGATTGAGTTCCTAAATTATAGCAGCTTTATGATATCAAAGTTCAGAAAACTGGGAATAAACCAAAAACTGTTAAATGTTTCCTGCAGCAGCTGTACCTCCAGCCTCTCGCTGTTAAACACCAAGATTTATTTATATACAATATTGACAAAACATACAAGTTTCAAAAAGCCTACTTCAATTGCTTCACATTTTAAAGAGATAGGACTTAAATGACGTCATTGTTTCTGTAGCAGACATCCCTCTTCTGGACCCAGCAGTGGGGTGACCCGTACTAAACTGTCCCATACTGAACCCCACAGTGGAGATCTAACTAAACCGTGTTAACAAACTACAAAATTATCCATTTGAAATTGTTTTAGAGCATTTATTTTTTTCATAGAGATGCCAAATGAGTGTTTTTCTACTGACCAAATATTTATTATAGGCTAAATGTCATTTATTTTTGTCAGTTAATTTTGTTATTCTTTTTCAGAACATCAGTACTGAGGTTGAAATCCTTGTATCATGACAGTCCTAGTTTGATGTGGAAAGAAAAACTGGTAAATGACAATGTGCAGCAGTCAGTTTTAATATTTTATCAAAACCACTGGGAACGTCTGAGGTTGCAGTTTTTCTGTCACAAAGATCCCCCTCTTCGTTGGGATATGATAAATGGAGCAATGTTGTCGATGAGGCTTTGGGAGTTTGACACTATTCAAGTTACTATGGTTTCTGTCTATAAAACAGAAAAAGTAAAGTTTATATTTCTAATAAAATATTCCTCAAAGTCTGTGCTAAGCTTAGAGCAGCGCTGATAAAGTGAAAGGCAACAATCCCGGGTGAACAACAAAGAAAAGCAGTAAAATGGATGCAAAAATGTTTTACTTACTTTGGGCAAATAAATACCTGAAGTGAAAGAGCATGACTGAAGAAAAAAAAAAGTGCATTTTCTTACAAATATTTATGAAATCTTTTATTATAACAAAATATATCTTAGTAAAGGTCCATTGTATTAAACTTTGCTGTAAAGAGGTGAACATAATAGAACATATCAGTTAATACAAGGTTTTTAATAACCACACCAAAATAACAATGTCTTGGTACCAGACTAGTTCTCTGTCAGAGAACTAGTCTGGTAATGTGAGCCTCCTTCACAGGGGCCGGATCATGTCGTGACAAACAGGTCCAAATAAACCCATCACACAAAGCAGACGTGACAAGTTTTAGTTTAGTTTAGTTTTATTTCTGAATCCAGTTTGGAGTACGGCAAAAAGTCATTTTTCAGAAGATATGTTATTAGAGCTTGTTGCGATTTTAAAGACATGTCCAGGTCACTTAAAACAGAGGAAGGTGCTGCGGCAAACTTTTCTTCTGTTGCGGGTGCCATTTTCTTTGTTTAGGAATAGCCCCGCAGCCCACAGCTGTGATTGGTCCGGCCTTTCTTCAGCCGAGAGAAGGGACAGGCTCATATCCACTTTCTTTGGGTATGGGTACGCCAGGCTAAAAATAACATCCAGCATTTCTCTTCTAAATCCGGTGGAAGGAGTCTTTTAATTTTGATTACTTTCTGTTTCATTTTCAGATAAATAAAACGTGTCCATATCCACCTAAAACCTGTCCAAATCTACCACCAAACCTGTTTTAATCCAAATAAAACCTGTTCCGATCCAAATTAAACCTGTTTAGATTTAACTAAAACCTGTTTTAATCCAACTAAAACCTGTCCAAATCCAACTAAAACCAGATAACATAACAGGAGGAAATTAATGTTAAATATAACTTTAGGCCCACTATTGCGGCTCCTCAACACTAAACCACCACTGGTTTAGGGCATTTATGATCTATAGAGATTGTATTTCAGTTTTTAAAGGGAAATCATCATCGAGCCTAATTTCTCTGGGTTTATTCATTACAACAGCATGTTTCTGCAGATAGATGCCCACATGCTCCAACAATGTGTGAAGTGTGTAAATGAAATCTGCACTTTCAGATGTGATGAAGAGAAGGTCATTTCTTCTGTGTGAAGGCTCCATAGAAGGTCATTTATTTCAATTTGGACGTAATACCATAAGATAAAAATGATACAAAGTACAAGACAATGTACAAGTTTAACATTAACAACCATGTCTTTCACATTTCTCACATTTATACACATTTCTTTGTGCCAGAAACAATAGTTCAATTGACAGAGATAAATAAATAGTTTGGTTCATGCTAGAAAGATAAAACATAGATAGATAGATACTTTATTGTCATTCATAGTACACATAAAAAACATTGTGCAACAAAATTAGAGTATATTTTGTGCAAAAGCTACAAAAATATAAAGTGTCCAAATCTAAAATACAGCAAAAAGGTTACATATATGTGTAGAATTGTGAGCAGCAGTTCTTTAACACAGATCAACAGTCTCCTCAGAGAAGAGTCCGTGGTGTGGGCTGTCCCTGGTTATGCTCAGTGCTCTTGTCTCGTTTTGCTCAAGGTCCTGAATGGAGGGAAGAGAAGTTCCTATAATTTGAGGAACGAGGGAGGATGATGGGAGAGAGGTGTGATCTTCTCATCCTGCAGAGGAAATAAAAGCGCTGCTGTGCACACTTTACCAGTGACATAGTGTTCTCAGTCCAGGTTAAGTTGTTTGTTACGGGGACCTCCAGGAACTTTGTGTTGTCCAGCACCTCCACAGCTCTGTTGTTGACGAGCAGTGGACCGTGACAAGGCTGGCTCTTTCTGAAGTCCACAATAACTTCCTTTATCTTCTCTATGTTCAGGAGAAGGTTGTTTTTACTGCACGCACCAGTCCGCCAGATGTTCCACTACTGAATGTAGATGTACATTTAATGCTGCACAGAATACAAATAAATAGGCCTAAATAATAAATGAACACTTACAGTATAGTGTCAATTAGGACTCGGTGCTGATGCCACAAATAATAGCTTGAATATTACATGAACATGTTTTTTTTTTCTCTCAAGGTCAGCCATTTAAATAGAAAAATGCCGACACATCACTCTGAAGATATAGGACTTTATGGAACAAAGCTAAGCAGCTGTTTGAAGATGTTTTTTATTAAAATCCATGAAAACAAACAAAGTGGGCTTTGAACGTTGCCATTGGCCTCTCTCTCCCAGATCCTGGGCCCCGCTGAGTCACAGCAAAGATAATAGACCTGATGCAGATTCAATTGGCTAGAGAGACGTTTGTGTGTTTATATTTGTGTATAAGATGGCCTCACAGTAAAGACAATGAAAGGCAGGTAAGGACCAGAACTGTGTGTCTGAATTAATGAATAAATAGACTATGAGTCCAGTGCAGTAGCAGTAAAAAAGTAAAAGCAACTCTGAAATCATGATTGTAATGGTCACTGCGTATTTTGTTAATATAGGTGCTTTAGAAATTGGTTAAAATAGTTCTACCAACAAAACAACACTATATTGTATGTCCATAAACAAACGGACTAGGGGGGCTGTGTACATTTTTTACTCCATCTGATTTGGAAATTTAAATATGGGTCCCCCGAATAAACAAGGCCAGGCAATTTATTTATATAGCATAATTCATCCATTGGGTTATTCAAAGTGCTTTGCAGAAATAAAAGTCAAATTTAAAATACATAGACAAAATTTAGAATTAGAAACATAAGAAATTTAAAGACAAAGAATGTCTTTACTGAATGTAGGCAGAGCTAACAAGAGGTACCAATCCCTTACAGCATCACTTTAACAAAGAAGTGAAAACTGTGCTCATTACTTTGAAGCTTTACAGAGTGGACTAAGTTTTAAAAATGAAGCAAACCAAACTATGTTATATGTTTCACAGGAGGAAACATTTTAATGGGATCTTAATGACCTCACAGACGTCCAGACACAACAGAGCATAGACAGAGTGAGACCAGACAGGATATATATATCTTGTTCACTCCTCCGTCATTTTCACAGTTCTCGTTTTTGTTTCTCTTCACTCTTCACATGATATCCTTGTTTTTTTTTTTTTTTCTCACTCGCGTCAGCTTCTTGGTCTGTCTTGTCTCATACCCACCATCTATCTCGATCCCCCGCTTTTCCCATGTTGTCGCTCAGTAAATGGCCGGGCCCAGTCTGTCAGCGCTTGGTGACTGATTGCGGAGCAGGACAGAGGTGTTTCTTCTTCATATCCACATCCCTTACATCCAGGCCACTCAGCAGCCTCGTCTCCTCGTATAGGTTTTACTTCACTTGTCCTTTTGATTCATGTTTTTAAGAAACTACGACATCTGAAGAAATGAAAAATGTCTTCAAACTTTTATCAATATACAATATATTTCTTACTTTCTTTGTGAGCAACTTCATCCAACAGTTTCTGGATTTATTAAAATATGAGATGATGGCATTGTGGTTATTGTATCTACTTTATGTGGGCTGCTTGTGCCATGGTTCTGTCTGAGTCAAGCTTTTCTTGTTTCTTTTGTCTAAATGAAAGGAGTTTTTCCAATCCTCCTCATTTTGGTGCATCTACATTTCGGACTTGTCACTGGCATGACCACAACCATATAAGGTGTGTGTTACCTTTTTAGGTTAACAGCTTTGTTTTCAGTGTCAACAAGAACATTTTTAGCAGTCTTTATTATATGATTCTTATAAATCAGAAAGAAAACACCTGTTGTTGATTGTTTTATGCTTCTCAAAGACCTATCAGTGTAAAGAGGCCTTGGAGTCTGAAGTTATATTCGTAATCTCAAAAAACAAATATACTTTGAAAGGTGCGTAACCCGTATTTGCCGCCAACCTTCCGGTTGTAGGACGACTCCTCCACCACTGAGAAACTGCGCCCCCTGGGTAGTCAGAATGGACTCGACGCACGCAGGAGACAGATGTGCCTGTATTGCGGTTGAACCCCCAAATATGTTGTCCTCTGGGCAGGAGAGAGAATGCTTTTCTTGGCGTAGGCATCCGGCATCCTGAAATATGGCAGGAGACAACGGACATTTGCTGGAGACTGGTGTTCCCCAAAACGCCAGTGGCGCAGAGAAAAAACAGCGGGCTCCTGGGGGTGCCGACAAGGAGTCTTTATTCTCTGTTGGAATTTTTTGCACCACCACAGTACTGGGCGTGCCAGAATACATCCATCTTTGGCAGCAGCTGACTAGTAAATTTACATAGTTGTATTGGCTATCTGAAATTGTAATGAAAGTAATTATTTCGTTTTCTTTTGATTATTAAACTATTATTTCTGATTCTGCTTCTGCTTTAGATTAATAGCGCATTGCGCATATCTGAGAACTGATGTCTGTGTGTTTCAGATCGTGGCTGGCTGTGCACTGAAGTGTATATGACAATAAAGTAGTAAATCTCAATGTATTTTAAAAGGCTACAGGCTCATAGGTTTTGTCAAAAATAAATAAAAAAAAAATTACAGCACCCCCTGTTCAAAATTCTTCCGGCGGCCCTGTGTAAGTTTGTCTGCCAACTTATACTAAACATTTAAACGCAACACATTTATTTGTCTCCGTATTTTTTATGGACTGAACTCAAAGATCTAAGATATTTTCTATGTACACAAAAATCTGTCCAAATCTGTGTTAGTGAGCCGAGATAGTCCATCCACCTCACAAGTGTGGCATGTCAGGACGCTGATTAGAGAGCATGATTATTGCACAGGTGTGTGCTTTAGGCTGGCCGCAATAAGAAGACACAAAATGGTGGCAAGTGTTTAAATATTTGTTTAGTTTAATTATTGACTTCAGACGTTTACCTCTATAGCTATCAATCCCAGTGTTATTTAACTCAGCTCGTGACTGTATTGCTGCTTGTTTGTTTGATTATTTCCTGTTTGACTGAAACAAGTTGCTAGAGGCTTTCAGGTGACAGTTTGTCTAATTAGGGGGTTGCTTTAATTACAGTTAGCTGTACTTATCAGCATGCACGCAGATGTGCTCACTGACCTACCTCTGTGATTGAGGCTGGCTCTCCTGATGAGCTGCGATTGACATCAGGTGAGAGCGTGATGAGCTCCAGCTGCAGAATGACTGCTTGCTCCTGTTTGGGTTTTGTGTGAGAGCTTTCTGCCTGGATAGGTGGCGTCTGCACCTCTTTCTGATTCACAACTGGGATATAAGCCAGGCAAATGAATGGCATCAAAGTAAGTAAGAAGTTTTTATCCAGAATTACACTCTACAACCACGTACTGCTCCCTGATTCAACAGAGTCTTTATTCCTTTTGTTCAGTACATTTGTAGGCTTTGAAAGGTTATTTATTCTGAATTTAAATCTTTGGAAAAATGTTGAAAACTATTCATTCATACTGCATGATTTTTACAGTATATGGCCTTGTCTTGTAACATTGCCCTTTTTTAATTAAAATTAGCTTAATGTGCCTTCGTGGTGCACTTTTGTGAGATTGAGTTTTTTTTTTTCTAAGCAGTAATGAAAGTACTAAATTTGCAGCTTCAAAAGTTTATTGCAAGCCACACAAATCTCAACTAAAGCCTGTGCAATGAGATACCAATTGAATCATGAGTAACTAGCGTTTTAACAATCTAACTAACAGTCTTTACAGATTTTCTTTCTTAACTACTCGGTTAAGTATCTTTTTTTTTTCAAATATTGGTCATAATATTTTACTTTTAGACACAATTTTATTCCTAAGTTTTATTACACAGATTTAATGTGTAGAAGTTACATGGAATTATTCAGACTGTTCCTCTGTGGTTCAAGTTTTAACTCTACTACACCAACTACAGTAGCCTCATGGGGTCAATCTAAAACTTAAAATCCAAAGTTATGAGAGGTATAAAGTGATAATGAAGTTTGTCCATTCAGGTTTTTCAGGATGTATGGGACTCACTGACTAGGCCAGTCAAATGTACAGTAAGTTAAATGTATGGGCTTAAGTAGACCAGTTGGTGTTGAGTTATGGACTTTCTAGGCATAGATAGTATTTATTTTTAATTGGTTAAATTAGCTGTAGTGTGCTGTGTGACTGACATCTATGGGCAGGCTACAGGAATTACAAAGCAAAGTGCACTGCTTTGTTAAAACTACTGGAAACTCTGAACAGGGCTGTTCTAAATCCTTAAAAAAGGACAAGCCCAGTTAAATCTTCAAAAAAGGTCACGCTATATATTGATGTACAAAAGAGACCAATATCTGTCAAATTTCAGTCTCAGTGCACTGTAGTGAAAATATTAGATTAATACTGTTCAAGGTCTACCTCTGATTCAGAAATAAGGAAATAGGGAGTTGCATATTTTTTCTACTTAATGTCTTATAGTCGAACTAACAGTGTCAGTCTTTTTGAGTGCTTGTCTTGCCAGATCACCCGAAGATTTATGTAAGGAGTCCTCGAGTTCAGCCAGTTCTGTATTTAGCCCGTCATGAAGTTACAAGTATGACAAAGTCAGCAGCCCTCACTTGACAACTATCACATTTCTTCTCCAACATGTTGAAAGCTGCTGAAATAACATGGCAGGAAAAGACGAGCTCACAGTATCAAGCATTTGCGATGGTTCGGGCACATATCCAAACATGCAAAATGTTCCCTTTTTAAAGGCTGCTCATTTCTGTCATATTAGTGTAATTACTGTCACTTTGTCAAGTTATTAACATCAAAGTGCTGGGCTCTGGTCTCTATCTGTGATGCAACATGTTCTTGACCCCGTCACTGAGCTAAGTTAAGATTGAAATGGGTGGTTTTTAGTTACTTTTGGCTTGTGCACTAGCAATAAACCAGACCCTGTTTTTGAAAGTAACATATAGCAACACCGGAGAAAAGATTATGTCTTAATATGGCACATTACTTTGTCTTTAGTGTCTATATATCACTGTTAAAAGACCTAATTATAACCTTAACTACTCTCAGCTAACCATAGCATTTCCGTCCTTGTCTTTGTCTCAGTGCACTCTGGTGTTTGTTATGGTTAAGTCTCAGTAGTGTCTTTAATGTCTTCAATATCTGACCTACTGCATTCATTTTCTTCTTGAATCTTCTCAAACTCTTAATGAATCTACCCAAAAGTTATTGTCAGCTTAAATTTTCCATTCTCCTGATTCAGCACTGATACAAACCTGGGAGACATGTTTTAATGCATATTCAGGCCTCTCATTTGTCGGCATGTTCTTGTACAGGCAGCAATACTCTGACAATGTTTCTTTTTTTTTTTTTTCTAAACCTGCAGTCAAACTATATCAATATTGGTTCTAGACAACGACAGGACAGCTGTGGATTCAACCTGCCGACTTTTGTTACACTAATCTAATGCAGATGTGATGCTAATGTGGCAGTAGAAGTAGGCCTAGAGGGAGTGAGGAGAGTCAACACTGCCATAGTTCCAGGTTCTGTTGAAGATGATGCTCATGATTTACTTGAATTAAGTAATTTTTTCAAAATAAAATGTGACCAATCTTTGTTGCAAATTCAAAAGTTAATAAGTAGGTAAAATACTATTTGACCAAGACAGTGCTGTGCCAGGGGCAGCAGGTGATGGCAGTTTTTTCTTCTTGATCACAGTAACAAAACAGCATGCATAAAGAAACATGCATGCAGGTAGTAAATACAGGGTACTGCATGGAAACGTGGATCCAAACAAGAAAACTGACCTAATTTCTGTTGTGCATTAAGACAATGTATAAAGAGAGCACATTTCATATAAAAGTAACTTTATGTGCTTTATAGAAGTGACACTGAAAAAGAGGAAAAACAAATCAGAGCAGAGAACAAACTTAAATATTACATTTGTTGTTATTAAACAAGTGAGAAAAGGTGGTTATTGTTGGTGCATTTTTTATGCTGTCTGGAAGTAAGTTCCATTTTTTTTTTGAAGCATAATGAGCAAATGCAGTTTCACCAGCTTTGGACTGAACATGAGGTACAACAAGGAGACCAGCAGCTGAGGAACAGAGAGAACTTGTTGGCTTGTATGGATTCAGGAGAGCGCTAATGTTGCCATTAAGGGTTTTACAAGAAATGTATAGTCAATTTGAATATGGAACTTTAGAACAAGTGTAATATGAGAGAATGCCTTTGTCTTAGTCAGAATACGAGCTGCTGCGTTCTGTATGAGCTGCAGACATTTAATTGATTTCTGATGGAGTCCAGAGAACAGAGAATTGCAGTAGTCAAGTTCACTTGTGATAAAGGCGTGAACGAATTATTTGGCATTGGACAGAGATACAAAGACTGTGATTTTCAGTTTTTCTTACATTTTTTAAGATGAAAAAATGCTGACCTGGTTACACGATAAAAACTGAGATCTGAGATTTCTGTGGATAACCTATATTTTGGTGGTTAATTGCGGCTTCATTTTTTTGTTGCAAATTTTTCTTTGTTGCATCTATTTTGTTGAACTAGAGACATTAAACACACCAGTCCAATCACATTCATCTTTAAAAGGGACGTCTGAGTCTCGATAATTGCAATGGAAAAGTTCTAGTGGTTAAATAAGATTATGTGAACCACTTCAGTGCAACCACCATATATCTGGGACTTACTGTTTTAGGACAACTAATGTAATGTAATAACAATTGTCAAAGACTTAGAGGTGAACAGTGATTAATTACAATTTGAAACCTGTTTGCGTCACATGGTGGTTAATAAACTGACCAGTACTTTGTGCTTATCACTGTGTGTATTAAAATTTGGCTATGCTCTTACAAACCCCATAAATCTCTATCCAAGCGCAACAGTATCATAGCAAAAAAAAAAAAGTTATTAATGCTTAAATAAAATGACTTTAGATAATATGAGTAGGATTATTAGGTGGCATTACGCTCAGATAGTGACTGTGTGAAATCAAAGAACTGTTTAATGGAGCGAAGGTGCAGCAGATGTGTATCACTGCACCTTAGAAAACGTCTGCACTCAGCCAAGTATTTAGGCCAAAATAATTG
>CM044549.2:32159087-32478787 GCA_024416835.2 Perccottus glenii
AATCATTGAAAAAACCTGATGCAACTTATATAGTGTAATTATATATGTGTCCACTCAAATCAACCTCTGACAACCAACCTAACCCACTGAGCTAACAAACAGCTCCTTTATTTAACCATTATCTCATGACAGTTAAACGCAACAGGGTCCGAGTGAGTGGGTAATGAAGGAGGGAGAGTTAAATTGAAAAGTAGATGATGAAATACCAGTGGAGTGCATTTAAAAAGGAAAAGTGGTTTCATAAACGGGAGCTGCTGCTGAGTCGGAGGTCAGTCTGAAATCAGAGCGAGGCCTGTCTGTCCCGCTGCTTTGATCTGTTTTAATTAGAGTCGGTCTGGTCACATGACACGAGGCGACACGCTGATCACAGCATCAGGCTTCACAGCGGGACGTACAACCTGTCAATCTCACCTGCAGAGGGAGAGCGGAGTATTTACTCGGCCGAGGAAGAGGAGTTTAAACAAGCTGCTTTATTCAATCAGAAACCTAAGTTTTACTCTCTGCTGCTTTGTCTCTTTTAATTACACTTGTGTTGATTACATCATTTCTAGTGACTGTGGTGGCACGACCGAACCCCACTCAGTGAACTACACAAAAAGTACAAAACCGAAGAGGAACACCAGCAACTAAAGCCCAAGTGTTGTTTTAAACCACGACAAACTACGTAAAAAGTTCATATTATGAATAATTACAATTTAGTTTTGTGGTTTTAGCTTTAATTTAGCTACATTTGAGTCAATCAAACAGAGAAAGCATAGATCACAGTAACTTAAGCACTGTACCATTTATGAAATGTGTTCTTTTTAAGCTCACTATGACTTTAAAAACATTCATAACTGAGAGGAACCTGCCGCATTAAAACTAGAGATCACTAATAATTGTTAAACAGAATAGAGCCAGATTACTGAACGTGTCAGACATCTGAAGTTCAAAGAAAGACTTAGTATCTGCAGATCAATCTATGACAACAAAGTAGTATTAATGCAGTCATGAGACAGATTACTGACCATAATTAATGTGTCAAAGAGTAGAAGCAGAAGAATATTTGCAGTAATAACTAATGACATTCATTTTACTTTAATGTAGGTTTTGCTGCTGATGACATGTGTAGGTCAGATCTCAGTTTGTGAGTTCAGACGCAGGATGTAACTCTTCAAAGGTTGTGTCGTCAGGAGCCGGCTGTGAAAATGAAAACTTGAAAAGTGTATAGCCCTGGAGAGATACAGAAATGTGACTCTAAGTGTATGTGGAAGGATAATGTATGCATCAGGATAAAGCAGTCCTCAGCCATATGCTCCCATCATCCTCTGCTGCTTTTGGAGGACTCTCAGAAACCGGACGGAGCGGCGAGTAAAACATCAAACAGCAAATGTACTGAGAATTAAATTAGCCATTTTTCCTGGGCTTATCTCTGCGTGTTTTACAGGTTTATGTAAATGTATATGCACCAAAGTCACTACTTCTTTTACATCTGTCTTTTGATTATTTGTCTTCATCAAACAATTATTATTATTATCTTTAACTGAATAGATTTATCACATTTGACAATTTAATTTAAACACACTGACCTAGATTAGCACTGGATAAAAAATATAACCTTAATCAAAAAAGATCTAGCCACGGTCTGGACCTGGTCTAAGACTGGACTAACTCTGTCTCCTTCAACAAACACTAACCTCCGTGAGTCTGGACCTGGTCTAAGACTGGACTAACTCTGTCTCCTTCAAACACTGACCTCCATGAGTCTGGACCTGGTCTAAGACTGGACTAACTCTGTCTCCTTCAAACACTGACCTCCGTGAGTCTGGACCTGGTCTAAGACTGGACTAACTCTGTCTCCTTCAAACACTGACCTCCATGAGTCTGGACCTGGTCTAAGACTGGACTAACTCTGTCTTCTTCAACAAACACTGACCTCCAAGAGTCTGGACCTGGTCTAAGACTGGACTAACTCTGTCTTCTTCAAACACTGACCTCCGTGAGTCTGGACCTGGACTAAGACTGGACTAACTCTGTCTCCTTCAAACACTGACCTCCGTGAGTCTGGACCTGGTCTAAGACCGGACTAACTCTGTCTCCTTCAAACACTGACCTCCATGAGTCTGGACCTGGTCTAAGACTGGACAGTGGATAATGCACTGGTTCTTGATTCTGTCTGGTCTCAACCTGACATAGTCTTGGTCTTGACTCGCTCTTTTGAAACATCCATAATCCACATTTTATAGAAACATCATTAGCTACGTTTGATTTAGAAGACTGAGTGTAGAATCAAGCACAAGTTCAACACAAAAACCCGACTTTGAAGACTGTGAACCGCTCCACAATGAAATCCTCCGACTGAATCAGCGAGGACTCAACACTAAACACGTTCTTAATTGTTCGAAGCCGAAATAACACTGCACATCTCAAGTGGAAGCTGTAAAACCAGTCTTTTCGTTAAGTGGAGAATTCAATTACAGACGGAGAATAGCCTCTGAAGCAGAGCTGCTGTTGCTTATCTTTTATCTATTTTGTTACATGTTTCAAGACTCGTCTCACAAACCAAAGTCCTGCTCCATGTCTCAGCGGCAGACTGATGAGAAGAGTTTTTAATTATGTCCTCGGTTGATTGGACAAAAGAGAAACCTCACCGGAGTTAAAAATCAAAATCAAAAGAGAAACACAAAAAGAAACTTGTCTTTTAGTTCTAAGCACAATTAGAGTTGTCCAGATATTTGTACTCATCAGTATCAGAGACTTGTACTTGTTTGACCTTGAGTTTCTTGTAAAGCTATGTTGTTTATTAGACAATTGTGTTTTAAAGGCTGTTTACATGACTCTACCGTTCACACGAGGACAGCGTTCTAACTCCAAAAAAAGGACTGAAACTTTTGAATCCAGTCAAGGAGGTGTTTTTGTTTAGTCTCTTGTGTAACCAGCGTCTTTACAAAAAGGGGGGGGGTTGCAGAAGGAGAAAAACAAGCCTTGATTGTTAACGGATGCAGAGGGAGACGCTGTGATTTGAGAGAGGAGATAGTGAGTCGAGTGACAGATGGAGATACAGATGAAAACGTGCGAGAGGACGCAGATAAAGACAGAGTGTTAGTTTACTGATTAGCATCGTGTACAACAGATCAGACAACAGGGCTCGGAGGAGTTCAAGCCTTTACAACAGTCACAGAGCTGCCTCGTCGCATCAGTTTAACACAGATAAATGTCCGCCTCAACCTGTTTTTACACCTCTGATGGAGATGAAACATTCGGTTTAAACTTCTTTAAGTTGAGGTTTCAGGATTCGCATCAGTAAAGTAGAAAGGTTTAATGTGAGACTTGTTCAAATCCAACTTAATTCAAACATTGACAGAGTAAAGGCCTTGTGATTTATTGATAGTGACTCAATTTGTCAGGCTTTTGCCAACATTAGACTTTTTCAGTTGTGATTGTTGAGACACTGACTTTATAATGTAATTGTACGTCTTTGAACAAAAGCAAAGGGAGAAACTGGAGTTGTTATTATGTTGGTCAAGCCCACTTCAGATCAGGCTGTATGTGGCCGCTGAACTTAAACAAGTTTAAATGAGCGAGGTTATGTTAACAATATGCTCCACACAGCTCTTTTTGCAAAACTGAAACCCAGTTCCTACAAACACTTCGATGACTTCGATTAACATACATTTCTGTCTTTGTCCAGTAAACATCAGATCCTTAATTTCAGAAACCCCAGTTAACTCCTTCAGTCACAGTATTACTAGACAGTCCTCAAAACTGAGCCTTTTTTAACTATTACTATTGTTCCTAACGCAGCTGTTTACTGTTTCTGTTCACACAGACTTTTAAAAGCCACTGAAGGATGTCTTCATCCCAAAGCATTCTTTCTTTTCCTCGTCCTGAGCTGTGACAGTGACAGCTCGCTCCGGTCAAAAGTCAAGACATTTGGCAATTTTTTCCTGGAAATGCAGTAATTAACCTGTGTGTCACTTTGTCATTCAACAGCATTAAGTTCGTTGCTGTTTTTGCCCGATTGGGAATAAAACCGAGCTCCTCTCATTTGTCATGTACCAAGGAAATGTATAATGTGATTAAAGGTCATATCCCAAATACTGTCATAACCTGTACAAGGCTTATGATGGGTATAATCCATCAAACCTGTCCCTAACCTCAGTGTGACAGGCGTCGAGACACAGGTCGTAGCAGAGAAAAGGAAGACATGTCGTAAACGTGTCACAGGCAATATTTAACCTGTTAGCATGTCCCATCAATAAAACAGGCTTTAAACACCTCAGATGTATGCACTTTTGTAAACCCATTGGGATTTTAAAGTCTGAGTGTTGACCCTCTGAGGCTGCCATAGTTTGTGTTTTGACCTTTTACCGTCTGAGGCTCTTTAAATGATTAAATATCTTGGCGATGACACCACATTAACCCATGGATTAAAAAAGGTGGAAAACTGTGTTTGTTGTAATCTATTTTTAAAGGATGTCAAGAAAACGAAAAATCATTTCTTAAAAAGAGTGGAAACCCCAGGAATGCCCAAACTAACGGGACATGGCTTTGTTCATGTATCCTCTGTCGCTCAGAGGCTTTTACACAGTTAAATTTCCTCTCTGTGGACAACACGCTGACAAACCCACACTGATCTCTCAGTATTTCAGCGGCTCCAGTGAAGTGTGAGTATAAATATTTGATGAGACCAGTGAGGGTGCTGGGACCAGTCCACAGTCGCTCTCACCACAAATCTCTGCTTTAAATCAATGACAACCCACACAGGCCTTTTTCACTCAGTCTCTGGGCTGTGCTTCAGACGGAGCAGAAGGGGGTCATTAGGCTTTACAATCACTATTGATCACAGCCCAGAGAGCAGGAGATTTCATCGCTCTGCTCTTTTCAGCTCCACGGCCGTGCCCTTGGCTTTTCTCTCAGGCCTCCTTCAGACCTACCATTGAAAATCTGGACAGAGAGGAACAATCTAATGTGGCCAGTCTTAAAGCAGGTGTGACTGCTCCATGTGTATGTGTCATTTCTCTGTGGAGGTCGGATTTGTTGTTTAGCCAAAGCATTGATCTGATTGTGTGTAAAAATGCAATAAACCCCTCTGTAATCCCAGTGACTCAGTTGACCCAGACCCTGCTCTTACAACAGAAAACAGAGAGAGTTTGAATTTGTTTCTTTATATTTCTATTGACATATGGTTCAGCAGCGAGAACACAAGCTCCACGAAAAGAAACGCTGTCCTCCTTTTCTTTAGAGTCTGTAGCAGACAAAAGCCAGGTTTACTCAGTTTAACAAACAAGCTTTATCCACTTTTTTAGATTCACTGTACTCTCTTTCATTTGCACTAGAGTCAGGCCAAGGCTACAAGTCAAAATGAAATAGAGACAGTGATATACAGATATATATATCTTATACATCTGTATATCCATATAAGATAAACAGAGCAAATACTACAGTGTGTTTGAAATAAGAGTGAGTGAGAGCTCAGACTTTTCCATTTCATTTAGTTTATTTCACAAGAAAAGATATGATTTGTTTAATCTTCTAACAATCTATTGTAACAAGAATCATGCCTTAAGACGTCATCGAGACTTTCATATCAAGGATTTTAATAAACAAGATTTTTTTTTATAACCTAAATGGGGGCTTTTTTCAATCACAGCTCGCTTCTGGAAAAAGGAGCTCTCCCATTGGTCGACACTGAGGTCAACAAGGAAGTAATGTTTAACAAGTCAGAGCTAAAAGTTTACATTCAGCTCTAAACATTGTTGTACTGTAATGTATTCGTATTTTGTGGAAGAAAACTAATTCCTCGTTTACGTTTTCAGTGACAAATTGATATCAGAACATAATCTAACCATTAACGGTTTTACATCGAGACAAGACAGAAAGTGCTGTTTTAACCAATAACAAAGGGAGAACGCTTGTAAATACCAGCCTCCAATACGACAAGTCAAGCTGGACACATGAGTTCAGAGAGAGAAGACTCTGAAGCAGACCTGCGGTCGCTGTGCTTCAGACGGAGAGCAGGAGGTCATCAGGTCATCAGGCTTTACAATCACTATTGATCCGAGGCGAGCAGTAGATTTAATCCTCCTCCTCAGCTGCGTGGCCTTGGCTTCTCTCAGTCTCCCTCTTTCCTTCCTTTTACTCAAGCAAAGTGAAGCCAGTCGCTTTAAGATTTTAAATATATTCATGAATAAATATGTTCCCAGATTGTGACAACATGACCTAACGCTGGCTGTACTTGATTAAAAAAGATGAGGTTTTACACAGAAACGGAAACATGATGAATCATACAGGTCTCCACAAATAAGATTTCTGTGCACTGTTGTCAAATGAATTCAGGGCCAAGTCTCTCAATCCTTTCTTTACACAAGCACTAGACTCTTCTTCAGATATTATCAGGAAATAGGGTTAGATTTGATCAGAGTTGATTTGAACTTTTGGGAAACTTAAAATACTGCCGTTTTATTTCAAAGAATACGTCAGTAATGATAAAGATGTTTTGCTCTTTGAAAATGTACTTCTGGTCTTGAAATGCTCTCTAGGAACATTCTGGAGTCATGCATGTTGTTTCTAGGCCTCCAATTTTATTTTATATAATAATAAATATTGACTAGTTTTAGATTTTAGATCAGACAGTAAATCAAAAATACCATGTATTCAGTTTAAATAGGATTTTCTTTCACTGTCAATGTAATGGCAGGTTATTAGCCTCCGACAATTGCAAGAGCTGCTGAAAAATACTGTCCTTTAAGCAGATGTCAACTGACTTCTAAATGTGTGCAGTGGGTGGTCTGTGGACATGTACAGAACGCCAAAATACTATATGTGGAAAACTTTTCTTTTTTATGAAAGGCCTGTGGTGTGTTCCTCGTCCTCAGGTGGGCTCTTTCTTCATGATAAACCTGTGCCTGGTGGTCATCGCCACTCAGTTCTCGGAGACGAAGCAGAGAGAGCACCAGCTGATGCAGGAGCAGCGGGCTCGGTGCTCGTCCATGTCCACTTTAGCGAGCGAACCGGGCGACTGCTACGAGGCGCTCTTCCAGCTGGTCTGCCACATCCTGCGCAAGTTCAGGAGGCAGACGGTCTCCTTTTTCTACACGCTGAGGGGGAAACCTCGAGGGTTCAGGGGCGTGGGACGAGGACGAGTCTCAGGGGACGCCAGAGAAAGGAGAGTGAACGGAAGAGGGGGACGAGAGAAGAGGCATGAGTCCAAACATGGTACGTGGGACATGGACATGGTATTCCTAGGGTTTTTAAAAAGTCAAAATGTGGTTTCTGTGTTCACCTGCCTAATTTATAATGCTAATGCTAAGTCCATTTTTGATTATGATGTGACCACAATAAAGCAAAGTCTCCCCAAAATAAAAAAAAATGATGCTGGGCATTTAATGCATGTTTCAAAGTGGTGAACGTTTATAGAGCTTTCTTCTGCATAAAAGACCACAACAACTACATCTTTTCACTATTTTCTTGTCTAGTCCTGAAATGAGCTGTTTGTGGAGCAAGAAAAGAATGTGATTTGTTTTGACCAAGTATATGAATTACAATGAATAAATAACAAGTTAGAGTGGTGTTTTTCATAAATTATCTGCTTTTGAGCTAATTATGAGACACATTTAGCACCAAAACCAGGAATAAAAAACAATAAAATATAGCCAAAAGAAAGGACTGACTGTTACTGAAGCTATTACAGTCTCCCCATTTAGTTTTTTTTTTTTTATGTGTAACATTAAGAAGTTATATTTACAGTGAACTGCAGCTTAATTCTTAGAAGATTTGTGAGTTCACAAAAATCCCATCTTGTACTGCTCCAAAAAGTGTCTGCGTCCCGACTGTTATTTTCCTGAGAATGTGGCAGCCCTTCTGTTACTAACATGAGTAACATGCCGTTGCTCTGATTGGATAAAACTGCTGTAACTCAAAGATAAAAAATCCAATCACCTCCAGGTATTCCTTTAAAATACCTGCCCTTAGCAAACACTTTTAATGTAAGCTCTTCCAAAAGTTTACTTCGTCTTTTTTGTATAGAATATAAAAAACTGCCACAGTCGCCTACTTTAGTAACTAAGAACTGTTTTTGTCCTGTCGCAGCCGTCCGTTGTCCACATCGTAACAAACCCGACGGAGCTGACGCCTCTGACCCCTGCTCTCAGTGCACTAAAGCCCTGGCCCTCACTGACGGAGCGGGGCCTGTTTGTAGTGGCCCCAGCGCAGAGGACAAGGAAGGCTCTGTGGAGGAGGTGGAAGAGAAGGACAAGAAAGACCAGGAAGAAGCAGAGACTCATGGGAGATGTTGTCCAAGCAGAGCTGTAGGGAGCTGTTGCACGACACCAGGATGAAGCTATGGGCCATCGTGGAGAGCAAGTATTTCAACCGAGGAATCATGATCGCTATTCTCATCAACACCATCAGCATGGGCATCGAGCACCACGAGCAGGTACTGCCAGGGTTTACTGTCACTTCTAAACATTTCACCTTTTAAATGTCACTGTTTTAGGCTGAAGATTAAATTGTACTCTCATCATGAAAGTCATGGATCCACCAACCACTGTCTGGAGCTTTTCTGGAAGTGTAGAGTTTGTATTAAATAACATAAACAGGTGGTTTATCCTTCGTTCAGGAGCCATGACCAAGAAACTGGTCAGATACAAGTTATAAATACAACTCATTTTACTTGTACACATGCTACTCTGGATTCTCCCCGGGTCCTGTCACCATCCAAAGACATGTTACTGGGTGCAGGGAACGGGTGAGTCTAAATTTTCATACAAGAGACACTATGTATTTTGTCCTTTGCCCTTTTGTTCCCATTATATTTACATGTTAGTTACTCAAAAGTACAGACTAGAGATCTCATCTGTTTCCCTCAAATTAATCAAATACAAGGCAATGTTAATGTTAATGCTTGTGGAATAGACTCCGCCCACACGTCGCCTTTATGGAAAGCAGTTACCAATGAAATTATTTATTGGCGCAACATTTTTGTCTTTTGGAAAAAACGATTAACCTCTTTCAAAACAATTTATACAGAGACAACTGTGTCCCTTGAACTGAGCAAAAACAGACAGGACTGATTCAAACCTGACACGTTTTGTTGAATTGAGAGCCATAAAGGTTAATATTTTATCACTGAGTGAGTTCCAAGTCAGACGGTCCAATTTCCTGTCAGTGGTCCTTTGCGGTGACTCTCAGATTCTCAAGTTGTCAGTCAGTAACCCTCCCCCACAGCATTAAACCCACAGTAATCTGTCTTCTGCCCATCTATATTCTCTTCTTATATTTTCCTCTAAAGCTTTCTCGTAGTTCACAGCGTAATGATAACTGTCTGGAGGCTACAGCTGAGCGACTGTGGCCCGCTCTCCTGAAAATCCTCACAATTGCGGTACTTTGTCTTTCTATCAATATTTCCTCCTTGCAGTCGCCCACTCAGGGCCGCCGTTGCAGTTTGGTGGGTCGTCTCTCAGCTCAGCGCCGGCTAAAAATAGAGACAAGCAGAACGACTTTCTTTAATGGGAAGGAACAACCGAGTGGGAATGTCAGTGTCGCTCTACGTTTGAACAGTGGCCTCTCGGGCTTCCATCGAGCTGCTGGGATCAGAATACATCAAGTGGGAAAAGCATTCAAATCCATGGTTTCTGCAGGTGGCATTAGTCCACCCACATTACGATGCATAACTCAAGTCCATTTTATTCCAAAACAAATAATGACAGCATTGTGGGTTGTGTATTACTTGTGTGAACTCTGATAGTTTGACACATGAGCTGCTGTATTCATAGAAACAAGCTTGAGCAATGGCAACAATAGCGCTGACATTATTTATACTGTTGAATGAGTGTAGTAATGGCTAAGCTAAAGAATAAGTACCGCTAAAGCTTGTTTGTATAACTTAGATGATCAGCCATAACATTATGACCACCTGAAATAAAGCTTTAGACCCAATTAGCTCAGTTCAGTAATGGTTAAAGCTTATCCCCTGATCACGTTTGCAGGGAATCAAGGTAATGAGGACACTACTTCACTTAAACACTTACACTTCTGTTGTTTTCTGCCAGATCTGTGCTTAGACCTGTGTAACAGAGGCTTGGTCGAGCTCTAGTCCCACTACATGCACCAGACTACTAGACATGTTCAGACCATAACATAAGTTGTATTGAAATGGAAAGCCCTGCAAATAATACATTATAACCATTGAGTTGGTTTAATTCAAGCTCATTTAAAAGGACTGGGACAGAAGCAAGTGCATTTAAAAGCAGACGTCTTTTACCTAATCAAGACAGCAGGTCTTTTTGGGGGCAGCAGTCTAAGCAGAGACTTCCCCCTCCCCAGACACTTCCTCCAGCTCTTCTGAAGAAAATACCGAGAGGTTCCCGGGCCTCCTCCTGGTGGGACATCTCCAGAACACCTCCCCAGGAAGGTGCCCAGCGCAGCATCTCAAACAGATGTTCCTCCCTTAGCGACTTTACCAAGCTCCTCCCAAGTGCCTGAGCCCCTCCCCTGTCTCTAACACCCGGCCGCTCTGTGGAGGAAACTCATTTTGTTCACCTGTATCTGAGTAAATGTAGAGCTTCACCTTTTGACTCAACTCCTTCTTTACCACAACAGATGATATACGTCAAACACATTATTGTATCTCTGTATTAGTCCAACTGTCCCATAATCGTTAACAAGACCCCGGGGTACTCCTCCATTTGAACTCTCCCCCAAACTGCAGAGGAAAGGCCCCCTTTTACGGCGTTGGACTTGTAGGTTCTGATTCTCATTCAGCTGCTTCACACTTTGTTTTGAAAACAACAGAACAACATCAACTGCAAAAAGCAAAAATGATACTGTGGTCCCATAGTGCAGCCTCCCTTTTGCTCACAGTCACATCTTTTACAATTTACTGTTTCCAAACTGCATTCAAGTTTTATTTAGGAAGTTTGACAAAACTTGCTTTTTGTCAAACTCCTGTGATTTTATTTTACAACATACATCAGCCGTCCTCAGATCTGTTCCCGGGTCTGCAGTAATGAGTCTGCTGTAATAGATCTCCGGGGGCCACTGAGGCGTGTTGGCCGGTCTGCCAGCTGCGGTCAGCCGTCACATTGTTAGCACCGCTGGTGGAGATGCATCATTAGCCCGTGTTTTCACTCCGCTAAGCGCTCATTAGCACCGACAAACACTCACAGTCCCACGGCATACAGCCAGAGCAAATACATGAGCGCGGGCCCGAAATGTGAGCGCTGAACACTGGGCCATCATTGATTCAGGGAAATGTCAGAAAGCGGTGAAGTTACAGCCAGATTTAGATCTATTTCTGTTTCTTTTGCACAGAAAGGGGCAGGAGATTGTACAAATGGTGATTGATTTAAATATAGACATCCTGAAACTAAAATAAATGTGGATAATTGTTCCTGCCAGACTTCTAACAAGTGACTGGAAGTGTGACCAAGTGCTAATTTTATTAGTCTCTCATTTGACAATTACCTCCAATATGGATAAACAGCACTGTCTTGTACAAACCTCTATTACATTTCTTAGTCTTTATGGATGATATTTTATCTTCTCAAATGCTAAAGGATATCTGCCTGTCTTTCTGTCTTCACTTCTCATTTCTGATTTCTTTGTACTTTTTTTGTCTTTTCCAGCCTGATGAGCTCACCAACGTGTTGGAAATCTGCAACATCGTCTTCACCAGCATGTTCTCTCTGGAGATGATCCTGAAAATCACTGCCTTTGGTTCCTTCAGCTATTTGAGAAACCCCTACAACGTCTTCGATGGGATCATTGTTATCATAAGGTACGAGCGGCACAAGCTAAAATGTAATCTTTTCAATTCTTTTAATTCTTTTAAAGGAGAGTGCGGCTTTGCTGGGTTTTGGTTTACATTTGAAACTGTTGCTGGACTGTAAATGTTCTTAGACTAACACCTTTAGTCACTAGACAGGGCTGTGTCCTGTGATGGAGACGCCTCGTGGTTGAAAAGTAAAGTGTTTACCAAACACTGGTTCAATTCCAGGTCAAGGTCTGTTTGTGTCCGTGTCATTCCTCTCACGTTCTCTCACACTGCCTCGAGTCTATCTCCACTGACTCTGGCAAAAAAGGCCCTAAAAAGGCCCTAAAAAAAGTTTGCTAGACTGCCGAACGAGAACTTTATAATAAACTTTGGGAAGACTTACTTGTCATATACAGGGGTGGCCAAAATAACTAGAACTTAATAATAACAAAACACATTGTTCGTTAAAATACCCATAAAACAAATGAAATATCTATAAAGTCATGATTATGCTCCTGTAAAAAATATAAAATAGAGTGGATAAACACACTTCCTCTGATATGTGTTGAGCTCAGAACATTATGAAATTAAATCATGTTTTGAGGTAGAAAAGGTCAATATATCAGGTGTTCTAATCATTTTGACAACACTGTATAAATGCATTATGTCTGGATTATTGAAACTCTTTCTTGCCTTAAGTGGAAAGCTGTCATATATCTTTACAACCTACAGTAAAAACATTATCGATTTTATATTGTTATGACTTTATTAATAGCATCTCATTACGTGGCTGCAGACGATCAAGATTCATTTAAACACAGTCTACAGTTTAAAGACAGACTGGCTCAACTGGCTTTCTTTGAACCAAAATTGTACATGTAAATGAAAAGCACAACTTAATAATCAAAGAACAGTTATTTATCTCATTTATCTACAGTATATGTGTTATTTATAATTTTATAAACCTCGTGGTCTCTCGGGAGAGCCTTGTCTTTCCTTGTTTCTCCGTTTCACTGACAATGATGAAATCCAGGTGCAGTTATAAAAAAGACTAAATCTAATAATCTGCCATGCTTTGTCAGATTGTCACTTTTGCTCCGCCTGTGTGACACACACACACACACACACACACACACACACTCACACGTTTACACACACGCTTCAGGTGAGCATCTGAGCTTTGATCTGTGTCGGTTTCTTCTCCTTCATGAGCCTGAATGTCTTTGTCTGTGATCCACATTACAACGTCAGATCAAACACACTTCAAAGCAGAACTGAACAGGAGATGAAATGTGCTGTGTTGTCTCATCTCGTCACCTTTATCTGCCTGAATGTCCTCAGTTATTCACAGAGACAAGTGGCACGTCCTGCGCCGAAACAGAACCGCTGCTATTTTAATGTGATCGACAGCTCCATTAGTGAGGAATATCCTGTACGTCTGTGCACGTTAAATATGATATAAACAGCTTTTTCATTAACTTAACATTCGAACAGTGTTGAAGATATAATGAGCTCCTGCCCAAACTGGAAAAGGTCTCTGGGACAACTTCTTCAGTTTGTTTGAGCTTCTTGTAGGTTTGTGTTCAGATTAGTTTCACTTCACATTTGTTGAAACAGAAGAATGAGCAGCAGGCGTGAGTAGGGCTGAGTAGGTTCATAACCTACAAATAAAACACAGACAAATGCATTGAAATCACTTTTTTACGCAAAAATAGTCTTTTAACTCCACGTAAAGGTTGTGTCTTTTATTTTTTTATTTTATTAGACCTATTATTTATTAATTGCTGATTTTGTGTTAATTCTGTGCAGCACTTTGTAAACTTTTAAAATGTGCTTTATTAAAAAAATGGTTTGGATTTATTTTAATATTTAGCTTTAGTTATTTAAATCATAATAAATGTATTTATTTATTTTTAACTCAAATCAATCAATTGTTTAAATTAATATTTTTTTAAAGTTACTAATAAGCAATGATATCTAATCCGTTTCTTTCAACACAGGCAGCATCTCATTATTTTACTTTTAGTTTAATTGAATGTGTCCAATGTCACAAATAAAAGAGCAGAGATGAAATACAGTAACATTCAAACATTTAGTGGTGTCTTTCACTCAAATATGTTTAAGAGCTTCATTAGTCGAGTATCTGAATGAACATTTCTCTGTGTTTAGTAAGAATAACACAAACACACTGTAAATAACACTCAGTAGATAATCCATCACTCAGTGTTTGTTGAAAATGTTACGGCTGGAGTTTTAATGAAGTGTCTGTAAAAATGAGCAAAGCTTAAAAAACATTGCAACTGTTTCTGTGTAGTCGAGTCAATAAGTACCTGCAGCTTTTAGGCTTTAATGAATCCCAGGAAACACATTTTTCAGCTTTAACTAAAAGTTTTTTTTTCCCAGGAGCCTCAGCGAGACTAAACGGACATGTTGGATGTGCTCTTTGATGTTGTTAGAAAAGAATAGAATCACGTCCAAATAGACAAAGATGCATTTGTTAAACATGTCTCGCAGGACGTCATTAACCAGAGCTTTAAAAACTGCTGGAGCAAAAAGACCAGGGGCTGTGTTGGCTTGTCCTGGGTTTGGGTGGTTGCTGGGCGAGGTCCTGGGTTTGGGTGGTGGCTGGGCGAGGTCCTGGGTTTGGGTGGTGGCTGGGCGAGGTCCTGGAGCAGTGTCTTAAGGCAGGCAGAAGATCTAGAACAGTTAAAAGGCACAAAAGCGAGGTTTTGCAGGTATTCTACCGCTCAGTCGACGGAACAGTTTAGGGATGAGTGGAGGTGAGCCTGGGGTCTTTATTTTGTAGATGATGGAGGGTTGGTAACAGCTGTGCCTTTAGACCACACCCTCCAGAAGGATGCCCCGCCCAAAAGAAAACAAAGGGCGAGACAAAGGACAAGGGAGACAAAGAAATGAAATATAACACTATAACATTTACAAAAATCCCTTTTGGGAAATGTCTGTGTGCAGTGTGTGTGAGATCGTGGGCCAGTCCGACGGGGGTCTGTCCGTCCTGAGGACCTTCAGACTGCTCCGGGTCCTGAAGCTGGTCCGGTTCATGCCGGCTCTGAGGAGACAGCTGGTGGTCCTGATGAAGACCATGGACAATGTGGCCACCTTCTGCATGTTACTGATGCTCTTCATCTTCATCTTCAGGTGGGTTTTCACAGGTTAAAGGAAAACTAAGACTAGTGTAACATAAACATGAGGCTGACAAACATATCTATCAGTCTTTATGTCTTTAGCACTTTAGAAAAAACAAAAACCAGCCCAAAGTGCTTTGTGTTTAAAACAGGAGAACAACTGCAGCAGAGATAGAAATATTATATTCACCAAAAAAAGCAACATCCGAACACAGCAGCAGACTTTGTGTAAAATTCCTAAAGCATTTCATCAACTCATTTATTTCTTAGCAACGTTTGGAAAGGCTCTAGCATTTTGACAATTTCAATTTACTTTTATCCTGGAGTAAATTTAAAAAAGCTGATGCTAATGCGGCATGCTAACTACAGTAACAAGTTTGTTTTATTTATTTTTTATTGCCACATACACCTATTTATCTTAGGTTTCTTGCATAAACATTTTTTGTGCTATCTTTTCTGCATTTAAATGTACTATTATTGTGTTTTGTTAGTTTTTTTTTTGTTTTCTGTTATAATTAGTGTTTGTTTTACAGATAATACAAGTGTAAAGGCAGAACGTGATGGTGACAGAAAGATGGCTTAAATAATACAGGCCTTTATTAATAACCTTAAAACATGATCGTACTGTTGTTTTTTTCTGACTCAAACATGCTCAGCTCGTGTGTGATTTTGTCTGTTTTTTTACTGCAGTCACTGAAGCACACACGGTCAGACTGTTGCCATTAGCCTTTTACAAACTGTAAAAATAATGAGCCGATCCCTGAAAATCGGGTTCAGACTTAACAAGCAGCAACAGAATCAGCTCCGTGTCACTTTAACCTGAAAAAGCAGCTGTTCCAGGCTCAGGGTCATTCTGTGAAAAAGAAATGGTTGACATTTTAGTTGTAACTAACCACAGCTTTGGTGGATTTAAGTGTGGTTTTGTGGCGTTATGTTCACGAGAGATAAAAACACAGCCATTAAATCCTTCTATAAAGCAGAGTTAGTGTTAAACGTGTGTGTGTAATGTCCTTGTTTTTCAGTATCCTGGGGATGCATATCTTTGGATGTAAGTTCAGTTTGAAGACAGACACTGGAGACACTGTACCGGACCGGAAGAACTTCGACTCTCTGCTCTGGGCCATCGTCACCGTGTTTCAGGTAAAAAACTACTACTTTTTAACTGTAATATTTTCCAGAGCGACATATTCATAAAGGTCGACATAATAATGGATAATATGAGGCGTGTTTGTGCTTTTCTAATTTTTACAAAACTCCCGAAATGGTCTTGTTTCTCCAAATTCATTGTTTTGTGTTGTTTTTTTTACTTTTTATTCAAATGTCATCACAGTGTCTATTTCTTTTTACTTTTTTCCTACTATGTCCTCTCATACAGGCTTCCACTGGTCAGTTCTTTCACTCTAAACACTGTACACATGTTCAGATGCTGTGTCACAAGCTTATTTATGGACCGTGCACATTTTTAAATCAACCTGTGATGGCAGATATCATTACTGCTCAAAGCTCTTTACATTCTGTCCCTTGATTCTCTGAATAAGCTTGTT
Source organism: Perccottus glenii (assembly GCA_024416835.2). Taxonomy (NCBI): domain Eukaryota; kingdom Metazoa; phylum Chordata; class Actinopteri; order Gobiiformes; family Odontobutidae; genus Perccottus; species Perccottus glenii. The sequence goes on from CM044549.2 coordinate 32,175,509, forward strand.
ACACTGTGTTGCATTTTATATATTCCTGCTCCGTTAAAGCAGGAGAATGTTAGGATAATAACATGATAATACACTCTGTCTATATTAATTTCATTTATGAACAAGACAAACGTTTTCTCTTTTACTGAAAGTGTTAAAAAACTAAAAAAAAATACTAAACAATAGAATAAAAATAGACACTTAGAAAGCTATAACCCTGCTGACTTTAGGTAATACTGGTTATTACATGGTTATAACATGCTTTGAGGTGATTTTTATGTAGGTTATTACTAGAGTGCTGCTCTAACCCAGCAGGAATATGAGTTTGTATTGAGTTGTAAGAATATAAAGTAGAACATAAATAGTTTATCCTTCGTGCTGTGATGGTGTGAGACTTGTATTTGATTGTTTTCTTTAGATTCTGACTCAGGAAGACTGGAACGTGGTTTTATACAACGGGATGGCGGCCACGTCTCCTCTGGCGGCTCTTTACTTCGTGGCCCTCATGACTTTTGGGAACTACGTCCTGTTTAACCTCCTCGTGGCCATTCTGGTCGAGGGCTTTCAGGCCGAGGTAACGACCTTTTTACTCAGCAGCACAACATGCTTTTAGATGTTTTGAAGCTTCTCAGATTGTTCTATGTTTGGCACACGTCTGATGAAAGGAACCCTAAATGGACTGGTTGCTAAATAAATGGTTGGTTACAATCCCTGGCCTTCTCTTTTACACTTTAGGCTGATTTTTGTTCTATGCAAACATGGCTGTGCAAGTGCTTTCTCTGGTTGCTTCACTGCCCTTTTCTGATTGGCTCCCACCTGCAGCTGCTTCCTCGGTGTTGGCCAACCCTGCGACGCCCCCTACAGTCACCTTTACTCACACTGACTCACACTTATGTTGCCTAAATGTGTTTCTGAGACAGGAAGTCGTTTTTTCAGACTTTGTCGTGTTCGTCATAGCATCCATCTCGGAAAGTAGTAATATTAATGTTTATTATAGTGTAATGTTATCTGATCTAACACAGTTTATCTGACTTTTGGGAATTTCAAATGAATATAACTGAATAATAATCTAACGTTAGCGCTGCTCTGTCAAGTATCCACATCTAATAATCCAAACTTATGAACAATGTTTTGTCAAAGACTTGTACAAACTTAAATAAACTGTTTTTTAATCTAAGCTGGCCGTCCTCCAGAAGCAGGCCAGCGGCAGTCCCACCGTCCAGGACACACACTGTTTACTCCTGTGTCTTTAGGACAGTTAAAGCTCTCACAAACCGACTAAGAGGCTGTTTCTGTCCCAGAGCTGTGACCTCCAGCTCACCCTCATCACACACTCTCCAGAACTTTGTGTTGTTTTTAGTCGACTATTGTTTTTAAATGTTTTTAACTTTAGATGTTTTCAACATTTCAAATAAAGACAAATCCATGTTAATGAAGAACAAGACGTGAAGCTGCAAAGTCAAGCATTTGAAAAAACGTTTTCCAGAGTTTTTAACGTTAGTTACATTCTGGTAATTATTGGAAGCTGTCGTTAGTTTCACTCAGATCAGTTTTAAATGTGGTACTTTTCAATCATTACCTGAACCATAACTTACTGCTTTTTAGAAATGATCCCTAGCTTCTAAAACTATTTCAATAAAGAATTTAAAAGTTTGATTCATCTTGTATCTGAGGTTCTTAAAAACGGACATCACAGAGATTATAATTCCTCACAAAGCCTGAATAAACTTTAGTCCAGACAGTTTTTCATATGGACATATCTGACATCCATCTGTCGCCCGAGCAGAGAGGACTTTAACCTTTGAACAGAGATAATAAAAGCTCCTGCCTTGTGTTCAGTCAAAAAGAACAGACTGACAGCAGCTCACACAAACTCTCAGCCATTTAACTCTTATTTTATCACAAATATTCCACTTGTTACTGAAAAAAAGAATCAATGATAAACGGAGTGTTTCTGAAAAGTGCAAAGCCTGAAAACATCTGTGAAGCTGATCAATAATGAAATTACAGTCGGGCTTTTGTTGTAATAACTGAGCAGATGCAGTAGATGTTTGTCTAATATGAGGTTTATTTTTGGAGGAATAATATATCATCCCACGATAAACTAATAAATGACCACAGTTAACTCTATATAAATACAAAAACATTTATCATCTTTAGAAAACCTGTTCTTGTGTCTGTTTAAAGCAACATTTAACACTGACTCTCCACTTTACTCCAGAGTAAATACTCACAGGGACGTCCTACTGAGACTCTAATGTAATAAATTCTGTATTTAATCTTTATTTTCAGGGAGATGCCAATCGTTCTTATTCAGACGATGACCACTCTTCCTCCAACTTTGACGAAAGCGAGAAACACGACTCCATAAAGTTGTCTGGTGAGCTCTTTCTTTCATTCAAATAGTTTAAAAATACACTTTTGAAAAGGTCCTAAGATCTACTTCTGCTGGTATATGTTTTAGAGTAAAACCACAGAACCATTATACCTGCCTGTATTTCGAAACTGAATCTTGTAGTGTTGGTCTCCACTGAGAGCTTTTAAAGTGCAGCTAAGGATTGTACTAAACCAAAAAGTCAAAGATATCTACCAAAGGCTTCCAAGCACCTTTTCCCTGAAATGTGTGGTTCAAATGGATTAAACACGACCTGAGAGTTACCTGTGTTCACTGTTTCTGTCCACTTTCAGAAAAACACAGGGATGGCTCCGCTTCAGAGGTTTTAAAAGTAAACCCAGGGACCTCTGTAAATGGATTTTTTACTTTTTGTGTTGAAAAGTTTGATTTTCTTTATTCTTCTCTGCATTTGTTGTTTGTCCAATCATGTCAAAGTGCAAGATTACTTTTTGGTCAAACTAGAATAAATAAATAATGCAGGTATAAATAATAATTTTAAAAGTGTCTCCCTCAGATCCTCGAATCTGCACGCTGACCCCGAACGGCCATCTGGAGCTGGGGACGGTGTCGGGCCCCAGAGGCTCGTACTCGTCCGAGAGGAGGAGCTTCGGAGAGTCCAGGAAGAGCAGCGTGATGAGCAAGAGCAGCCTGGAGAGACGCTCCTTATCTCTGGTACTGTTCACGCAGCGACGTACAGAGACGAATGGACAGAGTATTCTCGAGGATCTGGTTTAAACTCCACAAATGACAGCAGCCTAAACTTTGAATAGCTCGTCTAAAGCCAGTGTACACCAACAATCTTGGGTTTTTGAAGGTTTTCAGATTTTCCAGGGTTCATCAGGACCTTGATTATTTTTACCTAGAGCTGCCCAAATATTGCTTTGAAGACATTGTCCAGATGGGAAAGGTCTGAGGCGTCGTCTGGTCCATTAGCAGCAGGTACAGAGCTGGATGTTTGTTAGCTCAGTAGGGTAGCTTTGTAAATGTTGACGAGTAGCTCATTTTTCTGAAAGAAGTTTGTCCACTGACAGCAAACCTAACCTACTGAGCTATCAAACATCCCTGAGTCTACTGTCGAGTCAAATCCAGCTCTGTACCTGCTGCTAATGGACTAGAACATGCCAGAAAACCCCTGTTACACACTGAATAATCTTTAAATATAGGACCCACAAGTTGTTAAAATGACTTACCTCTTCTTTAATTAATGTCTAAACAATATTCAGACCTGCTGTGGAAAATGGCCTGGCTCATTATTTGGCCAACAAACTGTGTAGAGGATTAGTTTTTATTTATTGGTTTTATTTTGTTTAAGTAATCCAGACTGAGGTGGACAGTGGTGCCATTAAAAACAACAGCACTGAGATCTCGTTGCACATTAAGAGCTGGCAGTGAAACAACTAATTAGGCCCAGAAACAGCACATAAAGTAGAAGCACAGGTCAACGGGAGTATGTTCATAAAAAAGAATGTGTGCATAGTGTTGTGACAGAGGCTGAAGGCTGGTTCAGAGACAGAGATGGTAGGAACAAATATCTGCCAGGGTTAAGACCAACACATACTCTGCAAGAACATCTTGTGGAGAATGTGTTGGCCTTGAGTCAAATTCTTACTATTCTCTGTGTGTTTTAAAAAATACACTCATTTTTAATATTGCTGTTGTGTTAATAGTGTGCTCTACAGACTAGCTGTCACAAGCTGAGGTTTTAGATGGATCTGAACAGGTTTTAGATGGATCTGAACAGGTTTTAGATGGATTTAACCAGGTTTTAGATGGATTAGAACAGGTTTTAGATGGATTAGAACAGGTTTTAGATGGATTAGAACAGGTTTTAGATGAATCTGAGAAGGGTTTAGTTGAATTTAGTCAGATTTTAGTTGGATTTAACCAGGTTTTAGATGGATTTAAGAAGTTAAATAGATTTAATCACATTTTAGTTGGATTTGAACAGGTGTTAGTTTGATTTAATCAGGTTTTAGATGGATTTAAATAAGATTTATGTGGATTTTAACAGTTTTTTAAGTAAAATTTAATCAGGTTCTAGATATATTTAATAAAAATAACCAAGTTTATTTTATTTTCTTCTTCTAAGGACCAGGCAAAGGCTGAAGGTCCTCTGTATTTATCTGACAGTGTACACCTCAGCCGTGTTTAATGAAGTTTGAAACTGTTATCATGTTTCTCTTGCTGCGTGGGTAAACCCAGACTATTATTTCCAGCCTGTGTGCATTTCTCTCGACAGTTTCTATAGAGACAGATGCATAGGCTGGTGCTCATAATATGGCAGCGTCTCCATCTCTCACTGCGACGCATACGGTTTTCAGAGTAAAACCTGTAATTAGGCCAATCACGCTGAGTGGATTAGACTCACAGAAACAAACAGCACTGGTTATGTTTTTCTTAGTTTAACTGTGGAATAAATCTGGTGAGTTCACTGTAACACCAGACATTTTAACACTATGTCCTGTTTATTTGTATTTGTTCATAAAAAACAGTCGCGGAAGACAAAGAAGGTTTTCTGTTCTCTAAAATCTTTTAAGGCGCTCACACAACTTTTGATCTTTTCTAGCGCCACGGCCGCAGTTCCCACTACCACAACTGGGGGCGCCCTGTCCATCCGCAGTCCGGATGGAACCGCAGGTAAGACACACACTTTCTGATTTGTCCTGGTCCCTTCATAGGCACTTCCTGACTCCTAGTGTCTGTTCAATAACTTTTAATTATAGCATGTTTTATTCTGTGCTTTTTTTTGTTATTTTATTAGTTTTACCTTTAAATAATCCAATATAAGCAGCTTTATTTTCTGCAACACAAATTTCTTTAGGGTTATGTAAGTACAGATTTGGACCCAGCAGAGATGTATAAATTACATTAGACTTCATTAATCCCACAAAGGGTTAAAGTCACATGTGACGGCCGTTCACATATGGGGCAAAAATAGTGTTGGAAAATATATAAAGAGAGAGTATGTAGTAAAATATATACAGACATTTTGGCTTTAACCTTTTCTATAGAATTAAGAGGAAAAAATGAATATAAAAATTAAAATAAAAAAATAAACTTTAAAAGGTGCAACCAGGTCAAGTTAAATAAAATTTTAAAAAGCATACCAGAAAAAAAGCTGATTATTTATTTATTTTTTATGTGTGGCTTATCATTTCCTTCAGAAAGTTCTTTATTGCTGAGATCTTATTTAAGCACTTAGTTTTAGGGTGTGATCACACTTGGCCTGTTTGGTGCAGTTCAAACGGACTCAGGTTCACTTGGATAAATGTGAACGCTCCATAGAAACCTCAGTTCCACCAAACAGACGCGCTCCGAGACCCCTTCCAAACCGAGGTGAACGCCAACCATAGATGATCTCAAACAGGAAGTGTGACAAAAACATCACGTAACGCTTAGCCTCCCCGAGGAAACATTATTGTTCAACTAAATAAAATGAGAAGAGGTCAAATGTGAATCACTGAGAAGCTGTAGAGATTAAGTAACATGTCTTATTATGGTTTGGGCCAACAGCACAATCTGGTGCCTTCCTTAACAATGCCTATTGTTTTGTTTAGTGCAGTTTAAAAAGCAGCTGTAAACGCTCAGAGGACGGGGACTTTTTGCTGATGGACCAAACTAAATTGAACATTTTCTGTTTTGGTGTGAACTAATGAAGCGGACAAGTGTGAACACACCTTAGTTTCTGTTTGCCCTGTTTCTGTTCCTCTCATAGCTTCATGTGGCTAGAGATAAGAGTATAACCCTGTAAATACCCTCACCTCACTGTTTACCCTGTGTCCCGACGTGCTCTCCTCTAGGTCCAGTTCCAACAGCCTCGGTCGGAGGAGCTATGGTTTCGGTGGAGCTCCGTTGGTCGGAGGCAGTCTTCGTGTCCGCAGCAGCCGCTCCCCTCACCCGTACCCCTTTGCCCCAGAGCAGGAGTCCCTTCTGTCCCACCCGCCCCACTCCCACAACCAGCAGCCCCCTCACCACCAGCCTCCCCCTCCGCTGCTGTCCCGACACTATAGCACCAGACGGGACCGACGCGCCCTGTCCCTGGAGCTGCCCGAGCTGCTCCGAACCGGGGGTCTGCCTCCAGCTCTGCCTCCCATTCAACCGGATCCAGGACGGAGGAGCGGGTCTGGGACGGGGGGCTCCGTTACAGCGGGGTCCGGTACTGGGACTGGAACTGGGAGTGTGTTTGGGATGGAACACAGAGACTGTAATGGGAAAGCCCACCATGTGGCACTGATAACGGATGTCTTTCCTCAAGTGAACGCTCGTAAAGACCGAGCCGACCTGGACGAAGAGACGGACTATGTAAGATTCACAGCAGCAAAGGTTCACACAAAACAAAATACACTACTCAAACTCTTACTTTTGAATTGTAGAGCAGAGATTCTTGAACTGCTTAGTTGGATTTAACCCAGATTTAAGTTGGATTTAACCCAGTTTTAGTTGAATTTAACCAGGTTTAAGTTCAATTTACCCATTTTTTTGTTGGATTTTAACAGGTTTTATTTGGATTTTAACCGGTTTTAGATGATTCGAACAGGGTAAGTTGGATTTAACCAGGTTTAGGTTGGATATGAATAGGCTTTAGATGGATTTAACCAGGTTTTAGTTTGATTTAACCAGATTTTAGATGTATTTGATCAAAATGACCAAGTTCCCTTAATTAATGGTTTGAATTGCTTTCCTTATAAAATTTTTAATTTTACCTTAAAAAAAAAAACTTCTGAGACTGCCTGAAAACGACCAAACAAAGCCAAAGTACCAGCGTTGGAGAACCACTGTTATCGATAGGAAACCGACTAAAGTGTCAAGACACAGCTGAACATAAGGCTCAGGAGCTCAAACATCCAGTAAAAGGCCCTGTAGCAACTGATGATGTAATACCTGCCAATAATGAAATAAACCTTTTGAGTCAATATGGTAATAACCTTTTTCCAATAATATAATAAGGTATTATTGGCCGTTATTACATTATCGGTTGCTACAGGCATTAAGTTAGATCAGTGCATCCCTAGTTTTCTTTTTGATACAAATAGTGCATTGTAATATCGTCCTATTTAAAAACACAAACCATCAAAGAGACAAACAATGAATAGTTGCTTAGTTTAATTTTCACAGTACATCATAGTTAAAGTAAAGGTTATGTTTGATTTACTGTGTTTCCATCAAAATGTGAAGATTTTGTGTTTTTTACTTGTTTTAAGTAACTTGATTAATCCCAATGAACTCAACATTATATATCTCATCCTCCAGAGCCTGTGTTTCCGTGTCCATAAAATGATGGAGGTCTACAGACCCGACTGGTGTGAGAGCAGAGGGGACTGGTCTGTTTACCTCTTCTCACCTCAGAACAAGTGAGTAGTGACCACAGATAATATTAACCAAGAAGTTTATAGAGCTGTTTCAAAATGGAGAGAAAAGCACCCGAGGAGTTGAAACTTTCAAGATGTTTTTCGAGGGCGTCAAAGTGGAACCCATTGACATGTCTTGTTGCTGTGTGTTTGTACCGAGGCTTTTTGCACCGATGACTCAACAAGGACGACCAGCGGAGCAGAAAAACACATGCTTAACACAATCTTGATAAAAGATCTGAGAATAAACCAGGACTGATCTGAGAGGACTGTTTGATAAGACCATGTTAAAAGTGTCCTAGTGTCACAGAGTCTCAAATCCCGACTGTGTTCAGTGTTTCGGCTTTATGTTCCTGGCAGTGTTTGTTTTGTGGTAAACAAGGGCCACTAAAAAAAATCACTTGGTCAAAGCTCGGCTCGATCGTCGCTGAAAGCCACTTATGAGAAGCCGAGGCTCGGAGCTGTGTTGTGATGATGTGGCAGGAGCAATCTGTCAAAGGAGGGCTGTGTTTGTCGACTCGAGGAAGACCGTTTCAGGGCTGAGGCGGAGGTTTGCAGGTTAAACAAGTGCATGGGAAAGAAAAATAAAACTTTTTCTAAATTTTTAAAAGAAAGAAAAATGTGTATTCTTCAAAAAAAATTGAAACGAGTTTAATTATTGTGAAGAACAAAAACTATAAAAAAAAGAAAATTTGTAAAAATAAAAAAAAATTAATAAAAAAAAATTGAAAGCGAAAAATCGGAAAATTGAAAAATATGTTTAAAAATTGTAAAATCTCAGATAAAAGAGGAATTTCATAAAGCTTTGGAAAAACGTAAGAAAAGGGTAAAAATAATTGTGTATCAGAAATAATGGGGACCTTTTTCAGTAAAACATATTTTTTTAATAAATTCATTCAGCTTGAGAAACAGAGAAAGTTGAGATTTCCTGCTGCAGTAAAAGAAGTCACAAGAAGTTCTGCTGCTTATAGATGCCATGTGAGAGCTGTGAGACAAATGAGCCATGAACAGAAAGAGCTTGGCAGCCATTTTGAGCTTTCAGTCCTCTTTTTGCATGAGATTCTCTATTCCCCAATCAACAGACTTCAGTGTTATTCAACTCTGTCCCTGTCGCAGCTGAGGTCTGTCGCTTTGGTAGAAACAGGGCTTTTTATAATAAAACAAGAAAAAGAAGGAAAACTTATTTATAGAACACAATCTGTACCAAAGGAACTCAATGTGCTTTACAGAAATAAAAGAATACAAAAGTTATATTTCAAACAAACTTAGAATAAATAAAGAAATAAGATAATATAATAAATACAATATTCATAAATAAAGGAACAAGATGAACAGAGAGTGTGTCCAGCACAGGCAACATTTCAGAGAAACAAAAGCAGACTTCAGAAAGTTTTTAACTGCGAGGATAAGTGCAGCCGCCGGCCTCGATCAATAACAGACCACAGGGTTGCCAGATAAAGGGACAGGGTTGCCACGTCTAGAAGAAAAGCGGTCAGATTAGCACCTGGCTTTGTTCTCCTGGAGCAGGTTCACACAGAGGCTTCAGGAGATGAGAACACTTCAGCCTAAAGGAAAAACACGTCTCGTTCTGAGGCTTAGTTACAGATACTCGTATACGTATAAACATTTTTCATTTGTAAAAAAGGTCAGCTCGATTCATGTTTGCTCATAGTATTTTCATTTATTGAGTGTGCACTTGTTAACCATCACGGCAGGGTTCAAGAAGAATTTATGTGGGACTTCCATAAAAGTTCAATTCCACTGTGAAAATATACTGCTCCAAGGAACCATTTAATTTAACGTCCTGTCCCTAAAACTGCTTAGACAGGACAAACTGAGCACCGCTGTAAGAAGCACACACATTTTGTTTTTATTCCTAAAGGGTAATATCCATCAGCCCAACTATGATGATTATTACATAACATTACATAAATATTTATTTTACCAGATAAAATCTATAATGTGTTCTTCACAAAATTCATTCTATGTCTTGGACAACATTCAAAAACTCTCTTTTAGTGCAGTGCCAACATATTTAGTTTAATACCTGTTTAGTTGAGAGCACTGGTAATATTTCAAGGACAGTGCTGTGTTGAACCAGTGAAGGAACATTTATATTCCATTGACATCCTGACCTTTTATTCAGGACATTAAATGATGCTGTGATATTTTAATTGAATCGACGTTGAATAAAAATGACTTTTTACAAGATTAATCACACTTTCTCGATGTCAAATGTTACTGACAGTTCTTTCTTCATTAACTCTTATTTAAATAGAGCTTTTATTTTTCAGACACAACCTCATTTTGATTGACATTGAAACCTTTGTGGAATACTTTAATGATAATAATTCTGTCTGTTTGTCGTTTGCTGCAGGTTTCGTCTTCTCTGTCAGTCCATCATCGCCCATAAACTCTTCGACTACATCGTCCTGTCCTTCATTTTTCTCAACTGCATCACAGTGGCTCTGGAGAGGCCCAGGATCCTGCAGGGCAGCCTGGTGAGTTTCACACAGGAATCTGAACGAGCGTAGCACCTTACATTTTCTGAATTCTCTTTGAAAAAACGAGCCTCAGGAGTGTGACTGTGCTGCTGGTGCTGGGATTTAACTGAGAATTTATTGAACCATTGTTGATTTGACACATCTGCTGTTAACCTGTGATTCTTGGTTGTTGTTTTTAAATGTAGTATTTAAGTTTAAATGTAAGTAAATGTATCAGCTAGATCATTTAGCTGCACTTTCACCTTTCTTTTTAAAATAATCAATAAATGAACACTGTTTTCCACACATAAGGAGAGTATGGCGCCAAAAAGTCTCCAAAAGAGCCGGGCAAGAGATTTTGCAACAATAAATTCCGTATTACGTTCGTCTTTAAAAGAGTATGTTCTGTGGCTGCTCTGTGAAGGCTCAGTGTTTCTCCTGACGATCAGCTCCACTGAGCACTGCTGCAGCGAGAGTTTGGAGAAAGAAGACGCAGCTTCTCTTGATGCCAGTGAAACGTTAGCGGTTATCCTCCAGAGAAGGTAGAGATGCTTAGGTAATAGTTGCAGGCGACACTACAACTCTCCAGAAACCATCACTCTCTCGTCTATTTTTTCCAAGAAGCAGCCGCTACTTTTATCTGATCCTGCTCCACATGAACCTCTGTTTAATGACACCAGCCTCGTTTCTGAGCGGACAATGTTTCTAAAAGATGTGTCTAAATCTAAACTACTCACGGTCATTTGCATAAATCTACTGTAATTAACACAAACACACCCCCTGATGACATCCTCAACAAACCGCCTCCTGCAGGTCTGTGGGACACACAGTCTTTAACAGAGTTCAGTGACAGATGTATTCTGTCCAGTTGTCTTCTGTTGTCCTCCTCACTCGACTTTATTCCATCTTAGTTTTATAAGCTGTTACCCAGGGTGCTTTGCCAGAAATATAGTTGAGATGACAAATAAGAGATATAGTCTTCGTCTTAAACCCTATTATTCAATCCTAAACCGTGTCAGTAGTAAACTTGTCAATGAGAAAGACAATCCAAGACAAGCTCAAGTGTTCAAAGAGAAACAACTGTCTTAGATTTTATTGACAGTAAGATTTAATTTGAATTCATTTTGCAAAAATCGGATGAATAAAAGTGGAGCAAGTCATTTATCCGAAGAAGCTCAGAGTCTGTCAGTGCCATGTGTCTGTTTTAATCCTCTTTATCCTCATTATACGTTTCTCAAACTCTGTATTCATGTTCCTTTGTTGTTGTTTTTTTACAGGAAAGACTGTTTCTGACCGTCTCCAACTACATCTTCACTGCCATCTTTGTCGCAGAGATGACTGTTAAGGTAAAAACGCTTTCTTTCACCTTTCACCTTTGTCTTGTTCTACAGAGGTTGTTCAGATACTCTGTACTAATCCGCTCGTCGAGAGGAAACAGCTCTCCATCTTTTACCAAACCCTGACTCCTCCATCAGTCTGGACTTGGTCTAAAACTACATTTGAATGATGATTGGTTATGAGTATCTGTATCTATTCCAATGTCCCTAAAGGTCTCGGTCTTGTTTGTCTCTTGTTTTGTTTCTTCTTACACATTTGTCAAAGCACTTTTCTCCTGACCGTCCACGACCCTGTCACTTCCTGTTCCTGGCTCGACCTTGGATCTTTTTCTCAGTTTCTTGTTTGTTTTTTTAAACTCATTTCTCACGTCAATATTGATTTTTATTTCCCTCTCCCTCCTTTTGCTTCGTCCCGCTCTTATTACTGCCGCTCCTCGTTTTATTGCTGCAGACTCCAGACAAATCCATTCTTGTGCTCCTCAGATCATTTTTTATGAACTATCATGTGTCAGAGCTCTGTCGCAGTTATTTTTTTATGAACTATCATGTCAGAGCTCTGTCGCAGTTATTTGTTTGTAAAGTTAGAAAAACGCACAGAAACAACATTTTAGTCAAGTTTAGCATTGTCTTTCTCTTTCATTAGGCAGAAAAAATATAACAATATGGCTTTGGCTAACTCTGTCTCAGACTCTCCCCCAACATCAGCAGAGGGACCTCTGCTTTTCCTTTATTAAAAACATTAAACAACCAATTTTCCTCCAATTGTTTAGCTCAGAACAATTACCTCCTTCTCTTTAAACATCACGTGATTGAACACACTATTTATCCTCTTTTCACTGTTTATACTCTTCTTTTTTGTGCTGTTTCTTTAAAAACACAAATCCAGCAAATCCAATTTTACCAGTAGCCATTATTGACCATCAGTGTTAACCAATAGAAGCATGGAGTCTTTTTCCAAGCATGTGATTGGTCAGAGACCCAGAATGTCCCAGTACGGTCATAGTCAGAATCTAGATGACAACTTTTTTACAATATGCTGTTAGGGATTAAACACTTTATTAGAAAGAGAACGATTGACTGTCAGCCATGTGACCGACTGTCCACTGTCCGGAGTGAACCCCGCTCAGACCCAAAGCTGCTGCTGGGATAGTCTCCAGTCACCCGCGGGTAAAGGGAATGAATGAAAGACTGACAATGAACGTCATTTCCAATACTTTCAGGCTTTAGACACCACTGCCCCCTGTGGCCACCGCAGGTACTGCTCTGTTGAGCCGTATCCACAAGCTTTGGTAAAAACAGACAAAATGAAAGCAAAGCACAGACAGAAGGCTCCTCCCGTGTCCATATTGTGTATCTAAATCTAAACGAGCCTTCACGTGGAGAGTCTGGTGGCTTTATTTTTCGACTTGAAAGGTGGCAGCCTTGTCCGTGTCTGGTCCTTCTGAGAGGAATAAGCAGCTGATGGCCTCTGCTCCACCAGAGTTTATGTGAAAAGTAAAACTGTTTCCACTCCACTTGATTCTCTGCACTCTTTTTATGAGAAAGAATAAATCCAACTCAAGAGCAAACAAACTTTCTTGCAGAGTTTCACTTGTATAAACTATTCCTGATGTGTTTAATGGAGCCGTTAATCATGTTTCTGACCTTAACATTTGTCAATACCTTTACCATTTCACTGTAACTTTGAAATATAACTTTACTCTTTCAGTGTGGCCCCAATACAGTGTTATAATTTATTCCTTCTTCTTTTTACCTTGACTTCTCTCACATTTCTCTTTATTAGTCGTCCGTCTCTTCCTCCACCTCATTCCCGTGTCTCTCTCTTTCCTCTTTTGTCCCACCGTTTGTAATTGAATGAGCCAGACTCTGTTGTTATCACTCTCCTGCTTCATTTGTCGGGTCTAATACAGTCTCTGTCGGTTTTCATTTTCTTATCTCAAATTGAATATCAATGGTGTCACGGTGTTACTCCGACTTCCTCCGAGAAAAGACTTTAACCTAATGAAGTATCCAGATTCTCTCCAAAGCATTTATATTTGATTTTATTTCTAAAAGATTTGTAAAATAGCTTTGCCTGAAGACATTTTATTGCAAATAAGGAAACCAATATTTGTCAGACTTGTCTCATTTCGCAGTTTAATCAGATGCAATATAATAATACCACTGCATCTGCACTGCTTTAAAACATGATTACACAGAAACAAACGACAGGATAAGTCTTAGTCAGGTCGCTTCAATGGGACCCACTTAAATTAAAATAACGTCTAAATAAAGACCCTCGTATTTGTCCCATGGTCATTATGGAGAGCGGGTTAAAAAAGTGTTATACAGCATTTTATTTTAAAGTGTTGTAGTGGAGTCCTCAGTGTTCAAGTCCAAGTCACCAAAGATTAGTCCGAGTCGAGTCATCATCACTAAAAGTCCAAGTCCGAGTCCAAGTCTGTGTCATCCAAAAAAAGTCAGAGACGAGTCATCTTTAGTTGAACTGAAAGTCTCTAACGAAAGGTCCAAGTTGAGTCCAAGTCAAACCAAAGTGAGTCACAAATCTGAAAAGTGTTGGAGCCAAATTGACACGTTGAATAGGATTTTAGTTTTGTATAAGCCTTTTTCATGAAACACATTTAATGGAGTTTTGATCGTGGCAGATCAATTAAAATTTATTTATTTAGGCTCAACTTCTTGTGTCTGAGAAAGTCCAAGTTTGAGTCCAAGTCATAAAAAGGCAAGTCCGAGTCATTGAGGCTTCCCCTCGAGTCGAGTCACGAGTCACAGTCCTGGACTTGAGGACTCTGTTTCTGGATTCTGGTGGTGGTGTATGTTTGAGGAAAAACCTGTTTAACCACGTTGTCTGTAAAAGTAGGGTTCGCTTGTGTTTGTGTCAAGAATAATTAAATACTATTGTTGTAATAATTTTCAGGCTCAATATTTACATAGTGTTGCTTTAACAATTAAATCCATTCAGTTTTATTCCCATAGCCCCCCATCACAACAACAGTTCCTCAAATTGTCTTTGTACTAGATTAAAAAAAAAGAGAAGGTTAAGAGAGTCTGTTGGAAACGCTGAAGCACAAACCTGAGTGTTTTCAATACTGAATGTAAAATATCAGCTTCTGCCTGAAAGATGAATATTTACATAATACAATGCTACAATAAGGGAATAATTCTCTTTGAATCACAGTCAAATATCAGTTTTTGGAGGAGCTTGTGGGGAAGTGGTTCCTTCGCTGCTGGATAATGATCTCCTACCGTTTGTTTTTAGTCAGTAACACATTGTTTTTCTATCATTTTCGGCGTGTTTTTTCTCTCGTCTCCTGTTGCTAAGAGCGAGCTGTTCCCGGACAGTGTGTCTCTGTGGAGCACTAATTAGACCACACACTAATTAAACAATGGCTGCCTGCTCTCTCTCACAGACACACGCAGAAATAATTCAAATAGTGATCATTACAAACAGAGTCTTCTCTTGTTTCCACTAATATCTCGTCTTTTATTACTGACACAGTCACTCTTTAATGTGGACAGACAGTAGACTCATTCGTTTGCTGTTGAAAAGATAATAATGGAGACAAGGCTTGAATAAAAAAACACACAGTGAAGTGAAGGTGGGTGTGGACCTGGGACATGACGTTGTACAAAAACACATTGAACAGTTTCTGTCACCAACAGAAGAACACAAACTTATCTTCTATTGCTTCATGAGTCCACTTCTGAAGCTCGTGCTCATTGTTGAGGGTTTTTGACGTTGCACAGGGGTCAGAGGTCACCCTGTCTGGTCTGGTCTATATGTATATATATATATGTATTTATAGAGCAGACACTAAACTCGTACTGACCCCAGACGGTGTCCAGCGAAGGACAGAGGGAGGTCAGTTTGAGCAGCTTGCCTCAAGGCTGTGTTGACTCTTTATTTTTGAACACGAGGCAGGGCTGCATCATCTGCGTCATCCCTGAATAAACTGGATAAAAATGACTTCATGCTGGTTTTAGATTCAAGCCGAGTCAAATGTATTAAATATTCTTACTTTCAGATTTAATTTAAAATGTCAATTTCTTTTTTGGCACATTGTCTAGGGCTTGTTTTTTTGTTTTGTTTTATTTTTTTTTCTTTACTCTTACTTTTTTCTTTTTATGTATTGCCTTCTGTTTATTATAAAAATATATTATAAATTCAAGTCCTTTAAATCAGTATTTTGGGACTGATAAAGATTAAAAATGCTTGTTAAGCCCTGGTGATAGGATCTAGACCATAATATACTATAAAAATATCTTGGGCACTGCAGCTGTTGGAGTTTTTCATAAATGTTGATGAACAAAGATTAAGTTAAGTATTAAGTTTTGAATACACACTTTGAGCCAGTGTTGAAAGTCACCAAAGACCAGTCTGAGTCGAGTCCCAGTCATCAGTACTCAAGTCCAAATCGAGTCACGAGTCCTTGTGTTTGAGAAAAAACAAGGCCAAAGATCGAGTCCAAGCCATAAAAATCCCCTCGAGTCGAGTCACGAGTCACAAAAATGAGCTGATGACTCGACTTGTGCCATATATTTTCTGCCAAACAATATTGTGACAAAGACAGAGCCTAGTTTGAATTGAATTTGACACATTGACGCCGTCGACCAAAAGGACAGCTGGGTCTTTGATAATAGCGGCGTTTCAGCCTCGGATAGATCTCCCATGCATCATGTTTTATCAGAGCCGGGTTTGATCAGCCTAATGGACGCCCCCTGGGACCGCCTCAGTCCCAACAACACACAGACGCAGGATTATAACTCCCCACGCAGCCCGTCAACACGAGGACAGACTTAAGACAATGGAATAATATTTACATTCATTTTCAGATGAAATAGATTTACCCAAATATTCCAAACACATCTGCCCTTAATACATCAAAATAAAAGCCTAATGAGTTACCTCCAGCTTTTACATCCATCACACTTCAGAACCATTTCCATTTCCTGTTGTTCTCATTTGTTTTTAATAAAATACTCTTTTCTACGTCCCCCAAAGAAATCCTAAATGTGATCTGCTGTTTTTGTGTGAATTAAACATGGATTTATGTTAATTATCTGTGTTTAAATGAACAAACATGTGCCTGTGTGGTTGTGCTTGATGTTAAACTCTAGATTAAAGCCTGTGTGGTTGTGCTTGATGTTAAACTCTAGATTAAAGTCAGAGCTCTCACTGTTTCTTCACAAACAAACGTTGAACCGTTTCATCTAAAAGTTGCTGACTTCATTTGAAACACTGCTGCGTTGACTCTGTGTTTGTGTCCATCTCTTGCTGCGCTGCACTTATTGTGGCGGGATGGCTTTAATGCTGTCGGTGGAAGTCTTGAATACTTGGCTTTCTTCATGTTCTGTGTTAAAGTGTGGCCAATTTAGACATTGATACTTCACTCTACTGTCTGAACACAGAGCACTTCATCATATTTACAAGAACTTAAAATTATGGAGAGGAGCCTAAAATGATGCCAAACAAAATCTTTCTCTTTCTCACAAACACATACGATTCAGAAAATGACAATGGTTAAATGATCACAACATTGTTCAAGGGATACGGCTGGGTTTTTATCTTTTAATTTGGTAAATAGTAAGAAAATAAGAGACTATAGAGATACTATTGGGCTTACTTTATCTTTCAAAGCTCTTGAAATAATTGTACATCATAATGTCCCTCTAGAAAGTACAAAATTCACCTTTATTTCCCAAACCAAGGAAAGTGACAAACTATTAAAAAGCCATAGTTGCTTCTTTAGGAGTAAATCTGAACTATTGCAAATCCTGCTTTAGTCCCAAAGCCCAGACAAAAGCATGTCATAATTTATTCACCAGTGAGCGATCGATAAACAGTTTCTATTTCTGTCTTTATTTGTTGCTCACACGTCACGCTGCTCTCTTTGAACACGTTCCATTGAGGCTGAAATGAAAGAAGTGGTTGTCATTCAGACGACGTGAGGCAGAGACGACATCCAGCCTCTGAATGTATTTCTCACAAACTCCACATCTTTTGACTTGTCCTTCCAGTTCCACTTTAAATAAAATAAAAAGCCCATGTTTCCATGAAATCACCTGCAACAAGTCAAATTATCCCACACTGCAACTTTTACCCAAACCTTTACCTTTTTTTTTCTCAAAACTTTTTATTCATGCTTGCAACGCGCCCTGACTTCTGCCTTTTCTTCCTCCCACACAAAGCTGTCACACTTCGAGGGAAATGAGTTGATCTTGTTCACCTCCCACTTCTCGTCACGCTTCTTAAATCTCCGTCTTTAACCCCACAACATCACCGTCATAAGCACTCTGCCGTGTTAGTGGGATGTTTATAATGATGCTGCTAATCTTTAAATTTAAGCAGATTGGAGGTAAAAAATGTGGATGAATGAGTTATAAAAAATAAAAACGCTGTGATTGAGAATTCACTGAAGGCACGTTTCTATTGGAGCAGGAGCCTACGATATGGGTCAGGTTATTAGGGCATGCTTTTAGAGGTAAGTTCACAAACTCTCCCCGATTCAACAAACATTCAAAACAAGAAACAAGGTCTTCTCATGTAAACCAACTCAGTGACGCCCCCTAGACATTTTCAAACATGCAGCACTGCCGGGTAGTTTAACATATTTTTACCAAACAAAATACAGATATGCCTCAGGTCCAGCCGCACAAAAAGTCTCCTAGAGCCATGTTCTAAGATCCACAGGAGGTTGTCCTTTTCATCACATTTGATGTGGTTTCCTCTTTAGTAACTCTGTTCACATATTAACATATACCTCTGGTCCACTTGGATGCACAAGAAGTCACTGACACAGCGCCCTCTGCTGGACACAAACCTCCTGTAACTTTCCTGAGTGAGGCTCAAACACACGACGCATATAATAAAGAAAACAGGCCGATACAGAGTGCTGTTTGGACTAAATACACTAAAATGACTCTTTGAAGAAACCTACCGCTTGGATAGTCTCTACTGCTGACAGTCCATTTGCACAGAGAGAGCGCCCTCTACTGGATAAAGGTTACATAGGGCTGCTTTAAATAAAACGATTTAATCTACTTAATTTATTGTAATGTGGAAAAACAAGACCCTGAGATGCCATCTAGGCTTTAATATTTTTTTTTTTAAAAGATAAAAATGTGTGGCACTTACCTGAAGCTTTGTCCAATCGGATGCTGACACAGAGTTAGGGACGCTCCCAGTGTCCACAGTGTCTCTCCTCAGACAGAGATGGCCCAGGATAAGAAGTCTAAATCTCAAAGCGTATGTTGAGTTGCCTTCCGTCTGTTCTCGATGTCTGCAGGTGGTGTCCATGGGGCTGTACGTCGGGGAGAAGGCGTACCTGAGGAGCAGCTGGAACATTTTAGACGGTTTCCTGGTCTTTGTTTCTCTTATTGACATTGTGGTGTCAATGGCGGGTGGTGCTAAAATCCTGGGCGTGCTGCGGGTTCTCAGACTGCTCCGGACTCTCCGCCCGCTCAGGTAAAGACCACAGCCGGCCTCAGGTTTTAGTCTGAACTACAAAAGCTCAGACGTTTGACTCTAAACCCTGCTCCACTGTGGTCCCTCAGAGTGATCAGCAGGGCTCCGGGGCTAAAGCTGGTGGTGGAGACCCTCATCACGTCTCTGAAGCCCATCGGAAACATCGTCCTCATCTGCTGCGCCTTCTTCATCATCTTTGGTATTCTGGGCGTTCAGGTAAATGTCGGGATAAAGTCCAATAACACTCTATTTTCACACAGTACAGCGCCAACTGGAAGTCATTTTAGTGAGAGACACGTCTGCAGGAGAGACTGGGAACACAAGACGGCAATGTTGTCCAAAAATGAATGTGACGTTAATCTCAAAAGCAGAGAAATCATGAAAATATTAATCACAACAGCCAACAAATACAGTCATAAAGAGTTGGATGTGGCAATAGCACCAGAGGGAGTCAAGGTCTAAGTCTCACTGAAATGGAAAACATGTTTAATTTCAGACACAGATAATGTGTTTTAGAGCAGCACAAAAGGCACAAAGGAATATTCCAGCTCAGTAATAGTAAATAAATAGTTATAGATGTTAATTATTGTTAATTATCAAGTTCTGCACATGTTTCTGTTACATAGTTATAAAATAATTGTTTATATTCATGACTCAAACATTAATGATGATGTTTATAACTTAATGGTGCTTATTAATTCAGGAGTAATGCTTTGTAAATGATTAATAACTCATACTTTACTAATGTCAATAGTGTGTAGTTATTATAACGTGTTACCATTTTCTTTTATTGCATTGTGTTTTTTATTTAGATTTAATTTGTTTTGGTGATAGGAATTAAAAAATAAATTGTTATTTGTTTTTATAATATATTAATGAAATAATACCTGGATGTTTAATATTGGGATTTCCTTTTTCCTTTTGGTTCTGAATGATCAGGAAACGACTGCTTTTGCGGTTTTGTTTTTTCTCAAATGAAGAAAGAACCCAGACCTTTTGGCCACAGTGGCTACAGTTTAACATAAGCAACACATTTTCTCATCAAACTGACACCTACTGAACACAAAGGTGGTGTTTTCTGTTAGATTAAACATGTTTTGGGTAATACATTGTCTGGTATTTTAATATAAATGCCACAAAATCTTTACTAAGGCTGGTTTTACATATTCATTAGTCGAGATAACTTAGCTCTGACTTGTTTTCCTCAGCACATCTTCATCATGTCATTATTCCACTCACTTTTATCTTTGAAGCCTGAGGTTTGATTGGAAATTAAAAAGACGTCTTTTCTCAGAAGTGAAAACATGCTTATGGAGTTTTTAGTCAGGCTCCATTTGCTTTTGACTAATTACAAAAACAGCTTGAAAACCAGAGCTGTCATGAGTTTGTCTTCATTTTATCTCGTTGTGTTTCTGCTCCAAAGCTCTTCAAAGGGAAGTTCTTTTACTGTGTGGGCTTCGACGTCAAGAACATTACCAATAAATCTGACTGTCTGGCTGCCAACTACAGATGGGTGCATCACAAGTACAACTTTGACAACCTCGGACAGGTACAACAAAGAGGGGTCTGGAGTTTTAATCTAAACACACCAAACGTTAAACAGCGGTCGTCACTAACATCGTTAACGGGATCCTCGTGTGACAGAGGCGCCACAGGTTCACGGCAAAGTTCAAAAGGAAGAGAAGGTTAACGTCACGAGGATTTGACAAAGAATAGAGAGAAAAGGCGTTTTTGCTGCATAAAGAAATAACATTTTCTAAATTCAGAGCTAGATTTATTGTTATTTATAATTCCCACATTATGACCACATCAAATATATATATAGATATATGGCTCTGAGAAGGTGAGATTATTTTCTGTAAAAACATGTCGATTCCATAGATTTTACAGAAACTGTGCATTAATGCAAAACCCACATTTAAATCTCTCTGCTTGACTGAATATGATTAAATGAAGAAGATAATAATAGATTGAACCAAACAGAAGTGCAGAGTATGCCAAAATGTCCCTTCTCCCACACAGGCTCTGATGTCTCTGTTTGTGCTGGCCTCCAAAGACGGCTGGGTCAACATCATGTATCACGGACTGGACGCAGTGGCCATCGACCAACAGGTACCGCCCCGAACACGTGGTGCTGCCCGAACACGTGGTGCTTACATGGATGTTTATAGAGCCACAGGAAAAGTCTTTTTTTTATTGCATTTAAAGTTTTCTGTCCACGTGCATGATAAGGGTTCAATTATAAAATGAGCAACACACATAGGCAAGGCTTTGTTGATTGTATAATTTATTTTTTCTCCTCTTACTTAAACCAGAAACACTTGTATTGCTTCAATTAAAAACCTCCGGTGTGCAGTGTAGGGCGGAGCTACAGGCGAAGCTCTGGATTTACCGGTCGAGCTACGTTTTTACTCTCACCAATGATCACGGGCTTTGGGTCATGGACTCAGGCATCTGTTCAGAGACTCAAGGACGCCCCCCTGAGGAGGTGTTCCGGGCATCTGGGGGCGTTCAAGTGTGAAAGTCCTTGGTTTTATGTCCCATCCTCTGCCCCAACC
The DNA here is from genome assembly GCA_024416835.2 of Perccottus glenii. Taxonomy (NCBI): domain Eukaryota; kingdom Metazoa; phylum Chordata; class Actinopteri; order Gobiiformes; family Odontobutidae; genus Perccottus; species Perccottus glenii. Next base: position 32,197,074 of record CM044549.2, read on the forward strand.
TGCCCAAAAGAGTCAATCAAACATTTCCTACACACACACATATACTGTATACACGTAGATTTAGATTTAGATTTTGTTTTTTTGTTTGTTTTTTTGTAGGTAATATTTGTGTCCTGTAAATATGTCAAACATTAGAATTAGGAGAACAAACCTCTCTAACACTGGGTTGTTTCCTCCTCAGCCCGTCACCAACAACAACCCCTGGATGCTGCTGTACTTCATCTCCTTTCTGCTCATCGTCAGTTTCTTCGTGCTGAACATGTTCGTGGGCGTCGTGGTGGAGAACTTCCACAAGTGTCGGCAGCATCAGGAAGTGGAGGAGGCCCGGCGCCGGGAGGAGAAACGCCAGCGCCGCATGGAGAAGAAGAGACGCAGTAAGTAACGGCTAAACAGCTTAACTCAGGCTGGTGTAGTCTGCAGCACTCACTCACAATGAAAAACTGTTTAAATGTTGCATATAGCATATTATAAAATAAAATAATTACAATCTGTGAAAAGATTGAACTGTCAGAGTTCACTTTTATAAAACACTTTTAAAGTACATGGTCTCTTGGGTTGCTCTCATTTAGGGACAAACAGTTTTACCTATTTCTATTTTGTATTTAATAAAGTAGAGCATTTTTACTTCACAATGTTGTTGACAAAGTCCCTTAATTAACAGATAAACTGTATGTTTTTCCACAAAATTATTCCACGAGCCACTCCATTAACAATGCTTAGTCTAGAACAGATTATTAAATTGTGTTGGCTTTGTGTTTGGATAAATTGTGGATAAATTGTGAATAGGTCACTTTGCTTTGATTGGCCTGATTGGGGAAAAGGTTTCAGTGTGAACACGGACTCGACTGAATTCAGACGGACTGATTAGAGGATATTTAAAGCTCTGATACAGAACAAACAAAGTAAGTGGGTTTAAACGAAAAGGGGACGGCTTGTAAAAGGCAAAGACAAAGAAAGAACAAAATGGCGGGTAAGGGGTCATAAATCTGTTTTGAAAAACATGGAGCACAAGGAGCTATGGTTGGTATTTCCATTTACAAGAAACAATTATCTACCAAACACAAAAGTTAAAGTGGATTAACACCAGATCCAGGGCTGTGTTCCTCTTGGACTCAGTCCCAGTGGCACCCGTCCACGAGTTTCCATTTAGAGTTTAATATTACACCCCTGTGTCATAATTAAAACTCATTTAACTCCACTTAACCCCATCACACTTTTATCTAACTTCTTAAATGAGCTTCTCCTCTTCTTTGCTCATTTTTCACTTTCATCCCTTTACTTTTGTTTCACTTTTTATTTAAATTTTCTCCATTAGTTACCACTTTATACCATCATTTCAGAATTATGTGTGCAATAAATCATTAGATACCCAGTACTTAAGTAGTATTTTCACCTCAGGCTTTGTTCTTACTCAGCTAACAATTCTGTTGACTACTTTTTTACTCGATAAAAACATTTTGTAATTTTGAAACACATTTAACACATCCTCTGACTTTACTGAGTAAAACACTAAAACAGCTGCCAGTTTATTAAAAGTTACTGAAGCTCAATAGAACAAACTGAATAAAGAGACAAAGCTTCTACAAAGAAAGAAGAATCCATCAAATCCGTTGTGCTTCAGAATTTGCTTTAATTTGGTTTTAGTTCATTAGAAACAAGCTTGTTGTGCGTTAGTTGCATAGATAGTATAAATATGGATGATATCCGCCCATTGGTCCCCTATTTACCAATATTGTCATTATGAATGGGCAATAAAATGGCCGTTACATCCGGGCTTTTACTCCATAGTAAAACAATAGTTTTTAGATAGCATAAACAAACATATTAATCAAAAATTCACCCCAGAGTTGTCATGTAGTAAAAACTTAGCTCTAGAGACCGGAGCCATCTTTTGTACCAGGCTGTAAACATGAGTTTTACTCTTGTAAAGTCGCCATTGGGTTTCTCCTTATATTTCCGCTTTTGGAGCCTGCCCTCTGGTGGACGGAGGTATATCGCTGTATTTCGCTGTAAAATCACCGTATGGCGGCGCCCTTACACGAGGACCATTTTAGAGGTTCCATGGGAGAGGCTTGGTTAGTTGTGACTGATGGGTTTTCTACGGTGGCCCTGAAGTGCAAACAAAAGAACTTGAGTGACTGATGTCAGTAAGAAATCCGTCCACAAACGTTTGTCTGAATTGTCATGTTTTTGATTTTGTTGTTTTGTTTGCACTTCACGGCCACCGTAGTTTTTACTGTCCATATTTTATTATTTATATTTTACATATACATATTTAATTACTTCAGATACTTGCCTAGAGCCTGTGTGTTTCCTCTCTTATCTTTTCCATGTAACACTTGTTGCATCCTTGTCTCCTGAGCCTCAGACAGATCTTGTGTTTGTGTTCACAGAGGCCCAGAAGATGCCGTACTACGCCTCGTACAGTCAGGTCCGCCTCACCATCCACACTCTGTGCACCAGCCACTACCTGGACCTGGTCATCACCTTCATCATCTGCATCAACGTCATCACCATGTCCCTGGAGCACTACAGCCAGCCCCAGGTCAGGACACGGCTCTTAGTAATGAGCAGACCATGTTTCTGTTTCACTTCTGGGTTTCACAGAACTTTGTCGTTTTTGCGTCACATTTTTTCAAATATTACAGTTTTCTTATTCCTTTTAATGCAGTGTTTCTTAAAGCTCCACTCCCTGATATTCTGTTGCCTTCTCTGTCTCAGATTCCACTCACACACAAACATTTTTTTCCACAAAATACTTACACATACATTACACATTAAACGCTATTTCTTCTTCTTCATTAAACATTATGTGACTGAATTGATGAACAGTATTTATTCTCTCCTCAACTGCCTTCCTTTTCTCTGTTGATATATATATATATATATATATATATTTTTATTGAGCTGTTTTGTATAGCTCAATATCACAACATCAGCCGCCTCAAAGGAAAACAACTGAAAAAGACATATTTAAAACACTAAGACCTAATTCCAGAAATGAGCAGACGATGCTAAAGCTGAAAAGAGACTTAGACCCGAGACTTGTCCTATTTTATTTCCAAACTCAGACAGAAACAGTGAGAGAGCTCCAGCACATGAGCTTCTGTGGAGGAAGGAATATTTATTTCAATGTGGCCAACAACATTTCACTGAGTGCTGGAAAGGATTCATCAGATTGAGAAATTAGTCATGTGAACATTTGTTTGAAAAATGAAATGTCAGATTGGTTTTATTTATTTACTGGCTGTAGATCGATGGCTCTAGATTTCACTGAGTGACAGGATCAAAGACAGAAGAGTGGATTCAGTGACATCTAATAAACTACCACTGTGCACCCCATAATAATATTAAATAGTCCTTAAATGAACCTGCTGCAGCTCTGTGAATGTAATGTTCAAACACATCAGAATAAACAGAAACAGTTTAAACTTTACTCAACTTTTCTCCACTTTTATGTTCACTCTGCTTTATACATCAGCCTCTTTCGCTCAATTCCCTGAATGAATAACCTTTTTTAAGGCGTCAAGTCAACTATTTCAGCTGCTGCTAAAGCACTAAGCTGCTGCCTACACAGTGTTATCAGAGCTCACAGGTAACCGTTACACAAGCATTAACTTAAGCACTGTTTTCAAGGTCACATTTATATAATCCAGTCTGAGAGCACAGAAAATCTTACATCATACAGATTAATATCATGCTTCTTTACTGCTCATTGATCTGTGAAAATGCACGTTCAAACACACATAAACCTACACACCTACATTTATTTTCTAATTCGACTTTAACAGACGCAGGAAAAGAGTGAGGAATATGCAAAGCAAGCGTTTGATAATTCAATTTAATTTCCGTCTGACTCATTATTACTGGTTTGTTTGGAAATGTTCCTCCCCAGAGCCTGACGGTTTATTTAGCGGTCTGTTTCTATTAAGCTCATTTTTATTAAAAGAGCTCCACTGGCGTTTCATCAAATGAGCAAAACAGATTCACCGACGGCTCCTTAATTCGTCTCAGCTCCAGTAATGCTGCTAGAAAAATAAAAAGAACTTTTGTATTTTAAAGTGACTTTGGTTATATATTGTATTTGTTTCTTGTTCGAGTATCACTGTGGTAGATTCTTTACTGAGTCACAGCTGTTTATCTGTGGGCTTTAGTGCAGAATTGTCAAACCTAGTCTGTGAAATCGGTTTGACTGGAGACTAAATTTATGACATCGTCAAAGTAATCGTTCAGGCAAACCTCCAACGTCTGGGGTGACCCACGTTCCCTGAAGGCATCATGAAGGAGGAAGAACCATTCCTTCATTTAGGCTCTGTGGCCACACCCCCCACGTCAGGTTCAAAGATTTGAAACTGAAAAAATAAAAAAAAGAAATATCTGAAAACCTGAAAAAAAAGTAATATTTGAAAATGTATTTGGAACATGAAAATAATAAATCTGCAACTTTTATTTAAATCAAATATATACTTTTGGAACAGATTTCTGTATTTTTCAAAGATCAACACTAAAATGTGAACTTTCAGTTTTACATTTTTGTTTTTCAGTTATTACATTATGAGCTTGTTATAGCTCCAGAGAATAATTATTACTGACGAAAGACAACACGACAGAAGAAGAAACGTATTGTTGTACACAGAAACCTCTGGCTAAAAAACTCATTATCAATAAGTACCACTTAAAACAGTGCTTTAGAAATCCATGACTACTGCTTATTCCACTTGTTAATTTATTTGCAGTCTCTGGAGACTGGGCTGAAGTACTGCAACTACTTCTTCACCTCCACCTTTGTGATCGAGGCCTCTCTGAAGCTGGTGGCCTTTGGCTTTCGACGCTTCTTCAAAGACAGGTACCAGCTCTTCTGTGCATTCATCCTTTAATACACCTTTTATAATGTCATCCACTTCCAAATGTAAGTTTCACTCTTACAAAACTGCTGCCTGAGGTTTTTCCTTCACAGTTCATTTGCCTTGTCCTAGTTAATCTCACAGAAAGGCACAAAGGCTCACAACATGCTGTTTGTGAAGCCAGAACAGACATAAATGAACTCTGGGAAAGCTAGGCCAGGAATACAGCAGCTAAATATATGTGTCTGTTTGGGATAAAAGACAAAGAAACAAACAACAATAGGAAATGGGTCAGAGACAGGAGAAAGATTATTCAGCAGCACATAATTCACAGATGACTTTAAAAAAATATGTGTTTTTGTGAACCTCTTTACCAATATGTTTCTGGGTTTGTTTGTAGACACCAGCATGTCCCTGCAGGGCTACCGTAGGGGCACAGTTGCATTATGATTTGACAGATTTTTTGATGTCACAAGTGACTCTTGGGCCTGACCGGAACATCTGTGGTCCATGTTTGAACGCTCTCGACCAATAACAGAACGAGTTTAGTGGGTTCAGTGCAAAAACTAAGACTCTGCAGTGGATTAATCACAAGAATAGACAGACCAATCAGAGCACACCGCACTTTGAGGGAGGGGCTTAAAAGACGGACACTAAATCTGGTAAAAAAAAAAAAATACATAAGCACAATATTAATATCTGACAAATATTACATTAGGAGACCTCAGTGTATGTTGTTGCAGTAAAAACAGTTTTTCACTGTTTACCTTAACCTTCACACGTTTGTTAGTTTGTCAAGTAACACAAAGGTGATTATAATTCCCTACACTCCTCATTTCCACAGCCTGTAAGCAGCTACGGTGGCCCTGCAAGGACACTCTGTTGTGGAACTTGTCTGGAACACTTCAAAAATTTAGAGACAAAATCCATTTAGAGCCTTGATGAAGGAATGTAAACTAAAACAGGAAGTAATAAAACTACTGGCTTCTTGAGTTTATGCAAAGAGGGTTTTTTTCTTCTACACTACTTAAAGATTAATTAGGCACAGTTTGTGTTTGAATAACAGCAAATACTTTGTTTTTGCTCTAAACTAAATAAACAGAACAAAATGTCAGCTCCTAAGTTTCTTTGACGCTGCCAAAGTCTGGAAACTATTTTTGTGGTATTTGCATAAATATTCATTAGTGGAGCAGCCTTCGGGTGGGGCTCCCGGGGGAGGAGTGGGAGAAGCATACAGATGAGGCTAAATGTATAACTGTAATATTTACAGGAATATTACTTTAACAAAGACCGTGACATGTCATAACCAGGAGCCACACAGAGAGATGAGGTCATGAATACAACCGAAGACTGTGGTTTAGTGAAATAATCCAAGAGACCAGGGACGAGGAATAAAAGACACATCAGCTGAAGGCTAATAAATGTGACAATGTAGCTTTGGCTAATGTGACTTATTTTCTGACCAATGTCACTTTGATGTGACAGTTTACAATAATCCCAAATGACAAACTCAATGTAGATGGTGTCATTTTTAGAAAGACATTTTCTTCTGTCATGTGACTACATTTATGATTTAAGACATTTAAACTAAATAAAGATCAAATTTTAAAAAGTAAAAGCAGAACATTTCAAAGTGTAAGCGTCACTTTCAACCTTCAGCATTAATTCTTGAGAACTGCTGTTTGTTTGAACCAACGCTGAGACAGTTTTGGGCATGTTTTACGTTTGACGATGAACCAACTGCTGCTATACATTTGTAAACCACATGCAGTTGTTCTGAAGACATTATAAAATTAGAGAGAAAGATTTACAAAAACAAAAGTATAGAATTAAAACAAAGACTAAAAACTGAAGAAGTGCAGATCCACAGTGGAACAGTTTAAACTGAGACATTGTCAGAGTGAGACTCGTCTAACAATATTTGGAGACTAATCCAAATGTGTGCTGCATGAAACTGAACTGGAGCTTCTGTGAGTTTAGTCCTGACTCTGGGCACGAGCTGAAGGTCTGTCCCAGATGTTCTGAGTCTGAGAGGGGCTGTATGAACCTGTCCTAAGAAAACTAAAACACTTTCTGTGGAAGTTTACAGTTTACAAGCTTTTTTCCTTTTTACATTTTATTTTTATTTGCCAAAACACCAAAGTCATTTTGCGAAACACACAGAAAGAAAAAGCTAAATTCATTCAGCTTTGTTTAATGTAATCTTTTTCTCAGAGGGTTCTGTGGCACTCAGTCGATGTAAACATTAGGACCATTGTCTGTCTGAGATTTCTTGTTCTTGTTCTCCTAAGGTCTCTGTTTATGGCACGTATCCACTTCTTGTGCTTTTTCCAGGTGGAACCAGTTGGACCTGGCCATCGTGCTGCTGTCAGTGATGGGCATAACTCTGGAGGAGATCGAAATCAATGCCTCTCTCCCGATCAACCCCACCATCATCAGGATCATGAGAGTGCTCCGCATCGCCCGAGGTACAACACACTCATGTGTCTAAACCTGACGAGAAACAGACATTATAAGATATCACACATGGCTTTGCTCAGACACGCATTTGACAAATGATGTTTCTACTCAATTGTGTTTACATTCCTCCCTTTAGGTGAATATCTACTGGTGTGACATTTAACACTTCTGGAGCTTCTGATAGCGCTGTAGGAGTTCTCTTTTATCTCTGTAAATGTGAGCCACTGTTGACAAAACGCAGGTGTCAGAGAGCTCTTAAATTCTGTAATGTAAGTGTAAATATACCAGATTAAACACCTCTGTACTCTAAAGTCTTAATAAAATATGTCTGGCAGCCAGGCTTTTGATGTGCTTCAGTGTAAATCTCAAGCACAAATACTCCTGGCTACTTCCATCCAACTCTTCTACTCAGTGAAGAAAGCATTAGGACCTGCTCCTCTTGGCGTCCCACTGAGGATGAAGAAGGCCAATTAGATCGAGCTCAGTAAATCCCTGCCTTCTTCATCGGCCTCTGCCCTTTTTAAAAATACTGCCCAGGGAACGGCAATAAGAATGTTCTAATTAAACAGCGGCGGCTAATTAAGCTGCAAGTGGAGGATGTGATGATTAACCGAAGCAGGGCTTTGTGTGAGGTTTTAATGTTTAACTGTGGTGTAAACGCAGAGAAGAATATAAAAATGGGTCACAGTGGTTGGCCTCTTGAATTTATGGGATTTTAAAGGACTTTAGTATAATAAGCTCTTCTTTTCACTGTAACTGAGCTTATGTCCAGCTGCGAGAGGAGGAGCATTTATCTATTAAACCTGTCATTGTACATCACTCAGATTTTACAGATGAACTAGTTGATCATAATCATCTGAACACAATTAAAAAGGTATTTGCAAAATAGTGTAGCCAGTACTTTTCTAAAAGGAGGACCTCGTTTTGTGAAAGAGTTTAGCATCATCACAAAGCTAATGCTAAGCTTTGTGATGATGCTCCATATGAATAAAGTACTTAGTTTTGAGTTTTAGACTTTCAGAACAAGGTTGTGTCAATTAGAAAGTCTGGGCCTGCTCAACTGTGATTGGTTATTTCAGTGAGGAGGCGGGTCTAATTTATTTACTGTTCTTTTTTTATTTTTATTGATTTGTTTACTTGAGCAGTTGACCATTACATTTTGTCAGAAAGAAAATAAATTATTCTGAAAGTAAAACACATATTCTGGAAAGAAAGAAGTAAATGTGGTAATAATCCATCTTTAAACTTACTAACAATAAAAGAGACTTTAAAATGTAACTACAGAGCTACTGTAATGAGAGAAATATTGGTGCCATCAACACTATGTTCTAATATCTTCCATTAAGATTAATAAACATTAATATATTGATTAACGGTAGTGACTGCTCTTTTTGTCGGACACAGTGTTGTATGTAGAAACTGTATCTCTCTCCATCACAAAACATACAATTCAGGTTTGGTTCTTGTTTTTTGTCGACTAGATGCCTCTTTGACCGTCCTGCAGCAGAAATTGTGCCAGAGAAATGTACGGGGCTTTAATGGAGACTGGAGGGCTCTTCGATCGTGTGTGGCCTACTGCTCTTCTCCGTCTGTGGCCTCCTTCTCTTCTCCTTCTGTGGCCTCCTTCTCTTCTCCGTCTGTGGCCTCCTTCTCTTCTCTGTATTTGGCCTCCTGCTCCTCTCCGTCTGTGGCCTCCTTCTCTTCTCCGTCTGTGGCCTCCTTCTCCTCTCCGTCTGTGGCCTCCTTCTCCTCTCCGTCTGTGGCATCCTTCTCCTTTCCGTCTGTGGCCTCCTGCTCTTATCCGTCTGTGGCCTCCTTCTCTTATCCGTCTGTGGCATCCTTCTCTTCTCTGTATTTGGCCTCCTGCTCTTCTCCGTCTGTGGCCTCCTTCTCCATCTGTGGCCTCCTTCTCTTCTCCGTCTGTGGCCTCCTTCTCTTCTCCGTCTGTGGCCTCCTTCTCTTCTCCGTCTGTGGCCTCCTGCTCTTCTCCGTCTGTGGCCTCCTTCTCTTCTCCGTCTGTGGCCTCCTTCTCTTCTCCGTCTGTGGCCTCCTGCTCTTCTCCGTCTGTGGCCTCCTTCTCTTCTCCGTCTGTGGCCTCCTGCTCTTCTCCGTCTGTGGCCTCCTTCTCTTCTCCGTCTGTGGCCTCCTGCTCTTCTCCGTCTGTGGCCTCCTGCTCCTCTCCGTCTGTGGCCTCCTTCTCTTCTCCGTCTGTGGCCTCCTTCTCTTCTCCGTCTGTGGCCTCCTTCTCTTCTCTGTATTTGGCCTCCTGCTCCTCTCCGTCTGTGGCCTCCTTCTCTTCTCTGTCTGTGGCCTCCTTCTCCTCTCCGTCTGTGGCCTCCTTCTCCTCTCCGTCTGTGGCATCCTTCTCCTTTCCGTCTGTGGCCTCCTGCTCTTATCCGTCTGTGGCCTCCTTCTCTTATCCGTCTGTGGCATCCTTCTCTTCTCTGTATTTGGCCTCCTGCTCTTCTCCATCTGTGGCCTCCTTCTCCATCTGTGGCCTCCTTCTCTTCTCCGTCTGTGGCCTCCTTCTCTTCTCCGTCTGTGGCCTCCTGCTCTTCTCCGTCTGTGGCCTCCTTTTCTTCTCCGTCTGTGGCCTCCTCCTCTTCTCCGTCTGTGGCCTCCTGCTCTTCTCCATCTGTGGCCTCCTGCTCTTCTCCGTCTGTGGCCTCCTGCTCTTCTCCGTCTGTGGCCTCCTGCTCCTCTCCGTCTGTGGCCTCCCGCTCTTCTTCTCTGCTCTGGTCCTTCAGCCTTTAGTCACACTCAGCTGTTGTCACCTGGACTAAAGATACACAGACAGGACTGGGCTTTGGACAAACCGGGACGAGATGTGGAACACTGACTCTTGCTTATCACTTTTATTGCTTATGACTCTTTGACCACAAAGGGTCATAAGCAATAAAAGCTATACAAAAGGAGAATTTAAAGGTTTACTGAAATTAAAACAGTAAATGTACAACTCGTAAAAACATGAGATTGTGAAAAACCAGGAACGTCTCACCTGAACAAATTAATTTCAGTTTAAAAATATATCCTTTTATCCTTCTGTCAACAAAAGAGTGGCTTTAATGTTGAATTGAATCTTTTTCATCCAAAGCTATGGTATGGATTGGTTTAAATGTATTTTGCAGGAGAAATTACCCACAGTCCTTTGCCTCGGTGCTGTGTTAAATCAAACCAGGTGCACATGTGTTTTGTGACTGCTCTGTCTCTGTGTCTCGTCAGTGCTGAAGCTGTTGAAAATGGCCACAGGGATGAGAGCTCTGCTGGACACGGTGGTCCAAGCCCTGCCTCAGGTGAGCGCTGATAAGACACACACCTGAACTCTGAGCTTATCACAAGGAAACACTGCAGTTCATTAACATTAACAGTCTGATAAATGGCTCACTTCAATGAAAGAGTCGTGGCTTTTAGGAACTTTGGAAACTTTCTGGTTTTGTCTCTGTGAAAACCTGGTGGAGTTAATTTAAAATGTGTGGAGAGGGATTTCAATCAGAAAGTTTGTCTCCCCAGATGCACACAGACTTCTCTTGGTCATTGTTTTAAGTCATGTTTTACACTGGGCTGGGCTTCTGTGGAGGAGGCGAATGAATGGATGAGGTTAAACAGACAAAGATGAACTAAAGGAAAATGATTCATACTATGCTCTACTAAAGCAGATGTGGCACATTTAATAAACACGTCCCACCAGTCCTTGATGGAGGGACACTTTTAAATTGTGCATGTCTTGGAGAACTGGCGAGTGCAGAGTATAAGTGTATAGCTGTATACAAGTGGTGTTGAGTGAGAAAAAAGCTCATTCAGAAGAAGAGGAAGATGGATAATACACTACTTTACAGTCCATTATCTTACAGCTGTGGAACAGTGTTTCTTAATGACAGCATGTGAACAGCGCTGACAAATGTTAAATCCTGTTACAGCTTCCCACATGTCTTTTTTTCTTTTGTGTGTTAATGGCTTTACAATTAATGCTGATTTAACTGGATGTGGACAAAATACTGTCATCAATATCCTCAAAACCCCACCACTATATTGACTTAAAAATACTTTAAAAAATGCCAAATGGTAATATCTATCCTGTGTTTTCTCAATAAAACTAAAATCCCATTTGTGCTTTCTTTTGGAAAAACGATGAAGGCTGGAGGCTCTTCTAAACAGATCTTTATTAAAGTCATTTGTAAAGCAGTGCGAGGGGTTGATATTTCCTCTGAAGCTGCTGCTGGAGGTTTATCAGAGATGTTAGCCTCTGGGGTTTCGACAGAGCCACACACACAAGTTTACACGCCAACACTAAACTCACTCTGACTGGTATCTCCTCTGCTCCACTCAGCCTTAAATCAATACTGCGCTCTTTCCTCTTCTGTGTGTTTACTTTCCGCTCTCTGCTCTCGTCTTGGGACACATATCGATGAGTCATTTTGGGTTTTTTTTGCACATGAAGCTCGTACGACAGATCTGCAGAGCTTTCACATGACTCCACAGGTCAATGGGAAATAAAACCTGTTATTATCCAATGACTGAGACTGTAGCGAAAGACGGACAGAGCAGAAAGTTATAACTGAAGAATTGTCACAGCTTTATTCATTTTATATTCCTCAATATTTAGGCAACGGAGAGTCTGTAGTTATTTTTATTCCCTGATCTCAGTGAAAAGATTTGACAAAGAGCACACATCAGCTGACAGTCTCTGCTCATAACCTGACTCTGCCGGATAGAGCTGCTCCACAGAACCATCTGGAGGGCTCACATGGAAAGTGTTTGCGTTGTATCCAACCAGAGCAGCATGTTCTGTCAGAGCTGCCACATTATTGGACACAACAAGCCGGTAAGGCCAGAGTTCAGACCAGAATACTCACTCTATTTTTGTCGCCAGCAGGAAGTTCGAGTCGCTACAGTTTTCCTGGGCCTATTCCTCTATCTAAGTGTCTATTAAATCTAAAAAAAGATGCTCAGTTGAAGTCTGTGCTGGTTTCGTGTTGTGTGTTGCTCCCTCACACACAAAATAAAAGCCTGTTGCTTTAGTAGCTGTGTTGTTTTGGGTGTCAACACAACCTTATGTAATAAAAAATCTGTTCATGTTGTACATATGTTGTTTATTTTTCTTTCTTCCAAGTTTGTTTGCTACAATTTTTGTGTAATTTCTGGAAAGTTACTTTGATACAAAATGTGCTCTATAAATACATTTTCTTGTTATATTTATTTGCATAAGAACAGCTCTGATGTATATATTGGTAAAAATGAAATAAAAATCAGCCGAGAGAGACAAAAGTCCAAATAAAGCATGTTTTAAAGGACAGCTGAGATTACATGAGAAAATCCTGGGACGACTGAACGGGCACAACTAATGTGAAAATTACATTGCATTGTGTTTGAAGCCAGTTTTATTAAAACAAACCCAAATCTCTTCATTTAAACTTTATATTACTACTAAAAACGAGGGAACAGTGCAAATTTTAGGTTAGGGTTAGCTCTGTGGGCCGGACACATTGCCTTTTTTATAAATAACTTTGTATTTTAGTGATTTATATAATTTACAGTTAAAGAACATTACATTGTGAGTATAATTGGAGTGAGTTTTTTAGAGTGGATATTTCCACTTTGATTCTGTTAGTGTCTTCATAAAGGAGCTCGGCTGAATTTCAAATGAGTTAAGTGACCTTTTCAGAGTCAGAGCCACCATCGTCTCAAATATAAACGTTTCAACAAATTTACATTCTCTCGGTGAAGCCGGTGGTGACTCAGGAGTTCAGCCTCAACCACAAACGTACACAGGAACAGCGTTTGGAGAAACAGTGCTAATTCTGAGCATCCCTGTCCCTGTAGTGATGGTTTTGTGTTTTCAGGTGGGGAACCTCGGGCTGCTCTTCATGCTGCTGTTTTTCATCTACGCCGCTTTAGGAGTCGAGCTGTTCGGAGAGTTAGGTAAGACCTCACCTTCACCTTTATTTATTTACCAATATCAATCCACAACAGTTTATGATCCAACTCGTCCTATCATAAACAGTGATTGTGATGAGCTTGCAGCAAATATTTGAAAACCATACATTTCTTAATATCTGCAAAAACAACACTGAGGCACTTTTACAAATCACAATTCGGTTTACACTCTCGTAAACTTTATCATACTTTACTCAGCTCAGAGTCTCACTTGTCAAAAGCATTTTATTCTTTGCACCACCACAATGTTATAGTTGATGAGTTGTTTGCAAATGAAAAAGTAAACTGTTTTGGTGCTTTGGTTGATTCTCATGTCAGTCCTGTGTCGTCTCTGTTTCAGTTTGTAACGCGGACTATCCCTGTGAAGGCATGAGCCGACACGCCACCTTTGAAAACTTTGGCATGGCCTTCCTCACTCTGTTCCAGGTCTCGACTGGGGACAACTGGAACGGCATCATGAAGGTATTTCTGTTTGTATCGCTTAGGCTGTCTGTTTGAAAAACAAAATACTAATAACAAATGAGGTTCAGTTAATAAAGACTGTAATATAGTCCAGATCTGATTCACAGAAACAGAGTCCTGTGGTTTCAGAGGATCATGTACAGCTATAAAAGGCATTGTTTTCCTTAAAGATTTAATTTATCCTCATCATATGAAAGATTGGTTTCTTTGACAAATATATTACTTGAGAACAATTTGCAGATGATAGTATTTCTTAACGATTGGATTTCTGTCAAAGGAGAGGAGAAAAAAACAGTAAAATTTAAACTGTTCAAAACTAGTAACTGAAGGAATTTGTCTTAATATAGTCAAATACAAAATTGCAAAGATAAGACCAGCAACAAAAAACTGAAAAATACAATTTCCTGGAAAAATGGCAAAATAAATGAAAAAAAAAATGGTGGACATTTGAAGACTAGACTAGACAAAATAAAAAAACTCAAACAACCCAAAAACGTCAGTTGGCCCAAAATTGTATCTACTAAATAAAAAGTGTGACAGTGATTTTTTTTTCTCTTTACATTATGTCTTTCTCCCACTCACCTGTAGTCCAGGTGAGACTGCACCTTAAATTAAAAAATAAATAAATAAAATACCAGATTCTCCCTGCCCCTTTTTACTTTAGCCATTTCTCAACCTTTTTTTTCCACCATTCAAATAAATGTCTTGAACCCATTCTGTTCTTGCCCCAGGACACGCTGAGGGAGTGCCCGCCCGGACGTCCCAGCAGTGACTACGGCTGCCACACTGGTCTTCAGTTCATCTCTCCGCTGTACTTTGTGTCGTTCGTGCTGACAGCGCAGTTTGTGCTCATTAACGTCGTGGTGGCCGTTCTCATGAAGCACTTGGACGACTCGAACAAAGAGGCTCAGGAGGACGCCGAGATGGACGCAGAGATCGAGCTGGAGCTGGCTCAGGGGGGGCTCTGCTGTATGATGGGGGGCATTGGGGCCATCGCGGGGGCCACAGCGGCGAGTGGGGTCGGTGTGGGGGGGTTAGTAGGAGGAGGGACCGGGGCTGTGGCTGTAGAAACAACTGGGGGTCCTACTGGAGGAGCACTGAGGGACGGAGGAGGAGCTACACATGAGGGAATTATACACCATCACTGCAGACTCTACTCACCTGCTCAGGTAAGAGGAGAGTTAACACTTGTGCCACTGAGTAACAGATTAGGCCTGCATCATTCATTGAACATTACTACACACTGTAAATAATGAATAAACAGAAACTGATTACTTTCCATTAAGAAAAATCAGGCTTTATTACAGGACAGAGCAGTGGAAGGAAAGTTTACACACGTCTGCCTCCAGATGGAAGTACCGCTAGTCTGGGATGGGCTGTAGTTGAGCAGTTTTGGGTTCTGGTCTTGTCCAGTCCTGGGGAGCGTGATGTGTTCCTGTCTTTGAGCTGGAAGGCAATGCCCAAAGGCTAGAGCCACTAAGACTCCTCAGTCCAGAGGCTTCACTGCTGGAGATGGAGGCTGAGTCTGTGCTGGAGGTTGGGAAAAACTTTGGCTCAATTCTAAGTACAACTTTGAATTTTGTGTAAAGTTTTTCTTAAAAATGAGACAAGGGCCTTACACATTGCTGTATATTTTTCCAGCTATGTTAATAATAAATTTGATTAAATCTATAGTTGCTGCACTTTGATATGAGGCATTACTTGTGGTATATTTGGCTGCACTCTCTACAACCTCTTGTTTTCTCTGGTACAGTAGTGTCATTACCATGAGTCATCAGCCCCTGAAAGTCTCTCTGAGTCACTGCTTCTGTCGTGTCAGTGTCAGTGTGAGGTTTACAGTCTGTGCGTCACAACAAAATACTACTTCAGTGGATTAATATACACATACACCAATCATCTGATGAACTCAGTCATTTATTTCAATGTGTTTAGAAACTGATTTTTTGAATTTGCAACTAGTAATATTTTGGTCTGTGTTTGTTACACAGAACCATTTGGAAGGACTTCTATTAAAAAGTACTTTAGATTCAAAGCTTGTCTATTATTGGCTTTATCATCTTATTATTAATTTATAATAAATCATAAAATCTGTAAAAATATAGTGGAAATGGATATTCTTAGTTTGACAAAAAGTGGATATTTATGTTTTATTTATCTATACATCAAGGTCCCAATGAGAGAGTCTTTTTGATCAGGAAAAATAACAACATTAATAAAATGTACAGAAGCAAGTGCATTTAAATCTGTGTAGATCAGCCATTAGGATTTTCTATAAAAATTTTTTTTTCTTGGTTTTCAACATTTCCAGAATCCAGAACTGAGCAGTCCGGTTGATCTTGTTGAGTGTGAGCTTGAGCTAAATATTCCAGAAAACATAAGATAAAGAAGAATTAAGATATGCTGTGATGATGTCCATTTGACTTTTTCACAAAGTTAGGAGCTGTGGCAAATATGTTAATAAAGTTTGAAATAAAAGGGGCCTAAAATGGAGCCTTGTGGAACTCCTTTTCTCCTGCAGCTACAGCTCGTATTCTGTAGATTTACTAAAGCTTTAGTTTGATAACTCCACAGAACTGGACTTTAAAAACAGGTAAGTTTAAGTTCTTTACTGAGAGACAGTTCCAAAGGGTAGGCAAAAACAGGTCCAAAATCCAGAAATAAAAAAGGTCATATAAAAGAAAGAAACACACAAAGATAAGACTGGTACGCTTGGATGAAATCACAAGACAAACTGGCTCAGGAACTTGGGAAGACAACAAACTAAATGCACAAAGTCACAGGTGCAAGACATTAGTCTGAGGCCAGCCATCAACGAAAGGAAAGGTTAGAAATACATCAAATGAAACAGGAAATGGGCAAAATACAAATATCTTGTTCTTAAATTAATATAAAAGTGGCTTTGGAACATCATTTAAAACCTCAGTTGCTGCAGTTTTTGTGCTGTACCCTGATCAAAAACAAACTCTTCATAATTCACTAGATTAAGCTTATGTTAGATCCAGAATCAACTGTGCAGCATGTGGACTTTATTATCCGCTGCTGTTGAACACCTACAGCGGGTTATGACTGCTGCTTAGAGATATATGCTTCAACTCTTCCCTACGCCGATGCAGGTTATATACACACATTCCTATGCACAGAGAGACTAAACGGCCGGCTCTATGGATCTAAAAATACCAGCGTGGGGGAAGAGCTGCTGCTGTGGCTCTTGTGGCTCAGCTCCTGATGGCTGCGTCTCAAACGGCACATCACCATCAGCCGCCGCATTCGTAATCACACGCTCTTAGACACAAAGAATAATAGAATATGAGAAGGTATTTTGGGAAACCTCTTTAGCGAGGCCAAAGGGAAGTGAATGAACAAACAGTGGCACGAATAATGGGAAGAAGTGAGAAGAGGAGGAATCTGAGCAGAGAACAGAACAATTGAGAAACAGACAGTCTCTCCATTTCCTGTTGTCTTAGGATCTATTAAGAGTAAGACTAAACCAGGACTAAACCAGGACTAAACCAGGATTAAAACAGGATTAAACCAGGATTAAACTTTAAACTAATTTAAACTAAAATCAGAAAATTAATCAGAAATAAACCATTATTAAAGCCATATTAGATTTAGACCTAAATCTAACCTAATTCAGGATAAAACCAAGACTTATTTTAGGACTGAACCAGGTCTAGAACAGGACTGAACCAGGTCTAGAACAGGACTGAACCAGGTCTAGAACAGGACTGAACCAGGTCTAGACCAGGGCTAAACCAGGTCTAGAACAGGACTAATCCATGTCTAGAACTAGACTAAACCCGGTCTTGAACAGGACTAAACCAGGTCTAGAACTGGGCTAAACCCGGTCTAGATCAGGGCTAAAACAGGTCTAGAACAGGGCTAAAACAGGTCTAGAACTGGACTAAACCAGGTCTAGAACTGGACTAAACCTGGTCTAGAACTGGACTAAACCTGGTCTAGAACAGGGCTAAAACAGGTCTAGAACTGGACTAAACCAGGTCTAGAACTGGACTAAACCTGGTCTAGAACAGGGCTAAAACAGGTCTAAAACTGGACTAAACCTGGTCTAGAACAGGGCTAAAACAGGTCTAAAACTGGACTAAACCTGGTCTAGAACAGGGCTAATACTGGTCTAGAACTGGACTAAACCTGGTCTAGAACAGGGCTAAACCAGGTCTAAATTTAGCACAAATCCATATTTAAAGAGGATTTGTGCTAAAAGAGGACTTAAGTCAGGACTAAATCTCAGTCTAATCCAGGCCTGAAGTTGATCGATAGTAAACCACTTTGTAAATCCAGCAAAGTCCTGATGTGTTTTTAATGAAGCTCATAAACTTTTGGGTCGAGACCAAAGGAAATCCCGTCTGTCACTCGTCCCTACGACTGCCGCTGGATCAATGGTCTTTAGAGGAATCAGAGTCTGAGCAGAACCAGAGAGTCTGAGCAGAACCAGAGAGTCTGAGCAGAACCAGAAGGAGTCAGAGCAGAACCAGAGGGAGTCTGAGCAGAACCAGAAGGAGTCAGAGCAGAACCAGAGGGAGTCTGAGCAGAACCGGAGGGAGTCGGGACAGAACCAGAGGGAGTCTGAGCAGAACCAGAGGAGTCTGAGCAGAACCAGAAGGAGTCTGAGCAGAACGAGAAGGAGTCTGAGCAGAACCAGAGGGAGTCGGGACAGAACCAGAGGGAGTCTGAGCAGAACCGGAGGGAGTCTGAGCAGAACCGGAGGGAGTCGGAGCAGAACCGGAGGGAGTCAGAGCAGAACCAGAAGGAGTCAGAGCAGAACCAGAGGGAGTCTGAGCAGAACCGGAGGGAGTCGGGACAGAACCAGAGGGAGTCTGAGCAGAACCAGAGGGAGTCTGAGCAGAACCAGAGGGAGTCGGGACAGAACCAGAGGGAGTCTGAGCAGAACCAGAAGGAGTCTGAGCAGAACGAGAAGGAGTCTGAGCAGAACCAGAGGGAGTCAGAGCAGAACCGGAGGGAGTCGGGACAGAACCAGAGGGAGTCTGAGCAGAACCGGAGGGAGTCAGAGCAGAACCAGAAGGAGTCTGAGCAGAACGAGAAGGAGTCTGAGCAGAACCGGAGGGAGTCTGAGCAGAACCAGAGGGAGTCTGAGCAGAACGAGAAGGAGTCTGAGCAGAACCGGAGGGAGTCTGAGCAGAACCAGAGGGAGTCTGAGCAGAACCGGAGGGAGTCGGGACAGAACCAGAGGGAGTCTGAGCCGAGTGGGCGGCCGCCTCAGTCTCATTGTGCTGCAGCTCAGAGTTCGAACAGACGGATGGTATTTTTAACAAAGACACGAGTGAAAAAAAGCACCAGAAGAAGTCTGGACACGTGTCACTCAAACTGGAGTTTAATTTGTTTTTAATCTATTATTATCTGGGACTAACACAGGACTGGAGTCAGGACTAAAACCGGACTTAAACAGTCTTAAACCCCAGGCTTAACTAGAGCTGGGTCTAGCATTCTGTAATAATTATATTTATTTGTAGTACAGTATTTATTTAAACAACTGAGATAAGAGCTATTGTTAAACCTGTCAAATAAAATACCAATAAAAACTTTAATTAACGAGGGAGTCTATAAACAGCAACATTAATAATCGCACTTTTCAAACTGAAAGTACATAAACTCACCAAAGTTAGAAAAAGTATTGCTAAAGGGAAATAAGAAACCTGGTTTAAATTAAAACAGTCTTTGTTCTTGTTCAAATAAACCACTACAAATATGGATTTTTATTCTAGAGTCTTTTTAAACGTCCATCTTTCACAGGCATTAATAAGTTCTGTGTCTAGTTCAACCTTTAAAATACAGAAGATAAATATGTCTCACAAGATTTAGATTGAATTTCCTCATTTTGTCCCCAGCTTTGACCAATTATAAAATACAGATACAGAAAATACCTTATTCATCTTTTATCTTGGGACTAAAAACAAGTAAAGTTTTTCAAGGAATAGAGAAAGCTAATCGAAACTGGAATAAAAAAGAGCAGAAAGCATCGAGGCTCATTAAAACAACTTATCTGAGTCCACAGTCTTTTATGTTTGTATTAAATGCTTGTGTTTGCAGAGACTCTTTCTCATTAGTTTTGGAGAGTGGCCGCCTGTGGAGACTAGAGCACATCTTAGACATAGATGTACGTTCTTTTTATAGGAAAATACTGCCTAAAAAGGTTTTCTTCCACTTATCTTTGGTGTGTTTTAATGGATCTGTCTCACCTTTGGCTCTTTAGTTTCATAAAAGGCCCGTTCAGTCACTGGAAACATCTGTATAATATATACTGTATATGTGTCCAATTTACCACGTTGTATTATAATTGGATTATATATGTTCATATCATTCACAAACGTCAGTAAAAAGGTAGTGTAGGAACAATAGCAACAGATTAAAATGCTGTCTTTGAGGCATTTTCAAGTCGTCAAACTAAAACTAGCACAGTGCAGCAAATTAAGTGACGTTCCTAACTCAAACAAAAATGAGATAAGGCTTTATTGAAATTCACTTTTACAGCAGCTTTCAGGTAAAGTTCAAAAAGTAAAAAGACATGTGCACATGCAGTAGAATAAAAATTTTAAATTAAACAAAATTCAACAAAAACAAAAGCTATCTATATACATACTTAAACATTGTGGGAGGGAGAAACAAATGGACATTCAGACAGTATTCTGGGTTTTTGTTACACATGTGAGTCATAAAGTACTTGTTGTTGCACTTCTTCCTGCTCTGAGGGTGTCTCAGTCTGTCGCTGAAGGAGCAGCTCAATAAAGCTGCATTTTCCAAGTAGAGACCTTTAGTTTTATCAAAAGTCAGTTGAACTTTGATGAAAACTGCTTTTTTACAAAAACAGTGTTTCAAAGAATTTTCAGTGATTCCCCCAGAATTTTGTCTTTTTCCTTTTATATACAACACTCCTTTAGCTGCTCCCAAACTAAATCTTTGAGTCTTCTATTCATCTGTTCTTGGGACCGGCACAAAGGTACACCTGCTTCTGACCCTTGTGGCTGGATTTACTCTTTAGTTTTATTTATTTTTTTGTCATACAGTATTTAAAAATATGAACTTGAAGCTGCTGTAACCAAAAACTCAGCTCAAACTCTGAGTGCAGCGTCAGACCAATGCTGTGTTTCAGTTAGCGTCCCTTAATGTCTGGATTAGTCCTTATTCAGCTTTGGGGGTGGGTTTAGACATGGTTTAGTCCCTTAGTTATATGCTTCTGTTTATGTGTGTCATGTAAACGTAGCCAGTCCTGGAATTTAATGTTGTCAAGCAGCCAATGGTAGCCTCCCTTTTTCAAGAATCCATTGGTTGTGAACAAGCTTATATATAATAATAAAATCTATCTGGTGCATGAAGATGAAAGATCATATAATGTACATTAGATCTGATCACACAAACACACTTTAGTGTAAAGTCTGATCATTTAAAGGTTTTTCCAAATCTCACCAGCTTTTTTTTTTCATGCTACACCAGTTTGATGCTGGTGACAGATCTGAACATCATTGGCTCATGTTCAAATGCATTCAGACAAAAAGAGTAGAGCTTAAAGGCTTCCCATTGACCAATCAGAACAAGGTGCTGAAAGGGACAGACACAAAAAACACGTCTTTCCATCCTTAAATTAATAGTTGTATCTGAAAAAGAAAAAGGATAAGCAGCAATAAATCAACATCTCTTTATCGGAGACAGTAAAATATACCCCAAACGGATTTGTTTCATGAGCTTTTCAGTTTGTGAGAAAAGCAGATGGCAGCTGATTGAGTCAAACCAGGTCAGGAGTACTTTTCCCAGAGTCAGGGCCCGCAGCTCAGACGCTCAATCACTGCTCAGCGTGTGTCTCCCAGCAGCCGAACACCCCTCATGTGTGTCGTACCTCAGCTGTCGAGGACTGACCGTCGACACTTCACCTCACGCTCTTTAGCCTTCAGCAGGAAGTCAACAGGCCGCTGAGAAACAGACAGGACTGAACTTTAGAGGGAAACAGGAGAGGTCCAGTGGATAAAAGACTCTCCAGACAGAGTGAACTAAACCAGGGAAGAACCAAGACTAGACTCTGACATAAAAACCAGAACAAAACCAGGACTGCCTAAACCCAAATCGTATGCACGACTCTTCGTACAACTGGGTGGAACAACAGTTCTCAGAGCGTCATCCTGCCCTAAAGACCACACAGGAGTGAACTGCGAGTACAACAAAGGCAGAGGAAAAGATGCATCAGCAAATTTCAAAGTGTGTCACAGACGCAACAAAAGCAGCTCCTCTGGGGTTTCTCTGACACGGCGCGTTTTCAAAAACATGCTTAATATATACTTTATACTATATCCTGTTGAAAAGCTGCTCCTAGTTGTCTTCCTATAGAGACACTTTACCAGCATTCAATAGAGTTTTTTATCTGAAGCTACAGCCCACTGTTACAAGTATATAGAAATATAATAAATAACTCATCTTTTTGTGTTTTTCGTCCAATCTGGCTCAAAAAGCTGAATGCACTTTTACTTTCTTCTGTCCAACTGAGGGAGCCTTGCACAAATCCAATGGAACTGGATCAGAGATTTGTTTTTGAAAGATTGATTTAGTTCATAAATATCTTAAGCTTTCAAGTCAGGATTCTATGCTTTCAAAAACAAAAACAAAAACATAAGTAAGCTTCTTCTCCAGCAGTGCTCCTTTTACTGGGTTCTTTCAGAGTTTTTTTCCAAGATGGATGTGTCATTTCTATGTCTTTATGCACTGTTGAAACAAAGGGCCATGTCCTATGACAGAAGAAAAGGTGACTATGTCCTGTGTAAACATCCGTGTTCCTGTGTTAGAGACTAAGCAGCACCTTGTTCGGTTTTAGTAAATACGCCGTTAAATTCAGTTCATTAACTTTCCATTTGCGGCACAAAACCACATTAGAAAGCCGAGATGGAGTTCTCTAGTCCTGGACTCGGATTCAGGACGAGTCATCAACTCATTTTATGACTCGACTCAAACTTGGACTGGTTTATTCTCAGACTCACGGCGGGACGAGCTGCTCTCATTTAACTCCAGCTCCTAAATGTGACTCAGAAGTTGGGCCTAAATAAATAAATATATTATACTATAAAGTAGTATAGTATAATGACACTTTTCAGATTTTTGGACTGGACTTTGACCTTTCTTTTGTGACTAACAGGTTAACTAAAGATGACTCGACTCAAACACTGAGGACAGTCTCACAGAAACACAGAAGTCTAGGACTATAGACGTCCTCCTGAACTTTAAGAGGCCACACAGTTAAAATAGGCAGCTTAGACCTAGCCTCTCGTATTGATCGTTTTGTTTAATATTATTTTACACACTGCAGCTTTAATGTTAATCAAGACCAAAGCTAAACCAATTTTGTAATCAAAGTCTGCGGTCACTGAGTCCTTCTCCAGTAGATCCTTGTATTTTCCTTCAGTCCCTTTGACTTTACCCTTCAACTCAGTAAGGACTCTCGATAAATAACACAGACTGGTCCTGACAAATGAAAAGTGTGCAGATCAGCGACAGATCAGAAGGTCACGGCGTCATGTGTGTGTTTTTGTGTGTGCGCCGCAGGAAAGCCAGTGGCTGGACAGCGTGTCTCTGCTGATAAAGGACTCGATGGAGGGAGACTTGATTGACAACCTCTCCGGCTCAGTTTTCCACCATTACAGCTCTCCTCCGGCCTGCAAGGACTGCAAAGGCCACCCGCCAGAGGTGAGGCGAGTCACGCACGCATCTCCATACTCTCTCCGAGGAGCTATAAATAACTCCACAAAGAAAAGCAGAGCCAATACCGGCGTTAGTCACAGATGCATTCAGAACACAGGCAGAGGATGTTAGCATTTTCTCCTTTATTTATTGTTCAAATCAAATGTTTGAACAATAAAAAGGTTCTTTGTTATTTATTGATCCAAAGGTGTGCTCTACATTTCCCACAAGGCCTCATAAAGAGTAATGTAAAAGCATTGAGTGAATATAAAGTGTCACTGTAGAAGACTAAAATACACAATAATATGGCAAGAATGAAATGTTCTGCAATGTTTAAACGTTTCCTTTTGGCATTTTATTTGAAGTTGAGCTGTTTCCAATATCCACTTGTCACACAGTTGCTGCCAAATCTATATTTTAGAGAATTACAATAATAGTGTTTTAGTCAAGACTGCCCTGACAGAGACTAAGAGAGACCAGAGGGAATCAAGACCGACTTTTAAAGTTTTAGGCTGAATCTAGACCAAGATCAGTGTTTGAAGGAGACAGAGTTAGTCTTAGACCAGGTCCAGACTCACAGAGGTCAGTGTTTGAAGGAGACAGAGTTAGTCCGGTCTTAGTCCAGGTCCAGACTCACGGAGGTCAGTGTTTTGTTTGTACAAATGGTTAAAACATAAAAAAAAATGTAAAAAACGTTCACAAAATAATGCTTCCAGTCTTATCTTTGTTTTGCCGAAGCTTAAAATGATAAGTAACAAATGTCATCATATTTATCCTGATATTTGAGGACATTGTTGTTAAAATGTCTGTGTGTGGGACAGATCCGATTGGCCGAAGTGGAGCAGGTGTCACTGATGTCAGAGCAGCTCTCGGACAAGTCGTCTTCTCCGGCGCTGCCTGATGACCTCAGCCTGGACGAGAACGGCAGCTACCAGCTCCTGGAGCGACGCAGCAAGGTACAGCCCCGCATCACTCAACCGAATCAACACAGGTGTCAGTGTTACCTGTGGTCTCCATGAAGGAAGCTATGAGGACATTTGAAAGTCACGTCTCCTCTTCACACCTCCATCGTTTTAATCTGTATTAATCAGTATTTACCTGCTTCAGCGCCTGATTAAAACACCTGCCTGTCTGCGTGCTCTCTGTGGAGCATGCTGGGAAACACGTACAGCTCTCAGTTCCTCTTCACAGTCTTCCCTCTCGGCTCGTCTCAGCTCCAGCTGCTCAGCACTCGTTTCATCAGGTGGAGAGCCTGTAAACCATTTGATCCGCTTTCTCGTCTTTGAAGCTCATCCTTTTCACCAGGTTCAATTTTAATCAGCGTGTACAGATGGATAAAGGAGGTCCACATGAAAAGGGGGCTTTTTTGGAAATTGGAAACAAATTGTGCTCAGATTTTTATTGTGATGAGGGAAATGGAAGGGTTTAGTTGAGTGCGTTTTTTGATTGTGGAGAAAAAAGCCCTGGATTGAAGTGGGACATTGAAAAGCTATTATATGACACAAGGAGAAGGAAGTGTAGTCAACAGGGTTTATGAGCTGCTCGAGGAAGAGGAACAGAGTAATGCGGACAAAACCCTGGATTACTCTCCCACTCGACCTGCCTTTGTTTAAAGCCGAGCTGAAGTTTATTCAGAAGGTTTTTAACATTTAGAAACATCTTGATTAGGATTTTGTCTTTGAAGGTTCTCAGTCAAGCCTCTTGGATTTCTAATACAACACCACTTCCAAAAAGAATGGGACGCAAATCATATAAAAAACATATTTCATTCACAATAGAAAATAAACAACATATCCAGTGTTGAAACTGAAACATTTTGTGAAAAATAATATAAATATTTTGAAATTTAATTGCAGCAACACATCTCCAACAAAAGTCTGGAAAAGTAAGTGGGAATAAAAATAAATAAATAAATAAATAAATGAAAGAGTGTTTTAAGTAAAGATGAGCAGAGGTTCACCAATCTGTAAAAAAAGTGTCTCACCATCTCCAAAACATAATATCATCAGAAGATTGAGAGAATCTGGAGAAATCTCGGTTTATTTCTACGGACCATGTTGCTCTGAGGCATTTCTTTCAGTATGTATTCCAGTAAAGGTGTGTTTAGAGAAAGTACATGTTCCTAGCCACTCGCTTCAGTGGCTGTCGTTTTGTTCTCAGAGGGGCAGCAGTGACTCCCACAGTTCAGAGGATCAGCCCACGCTCAGGAGCTACAGCGGTCTGCAGCCGTCCAGCTTCGACAGTGAGGAGGGGGTCCAGGAGCTGTTCCAGGTGGGGCCCCGGGTCAGTCCTCGGTTGGAGCAGCAGCAGCATCCCAGCACAATGTAAAGGTAACAGAGAGAGGACATTTATTCAGCAACTCTAATCATATTTAATCAAACCTTTGTGACTCTTCTTTAATCACATACTCTTTATCTGAGCTCTGGGTGACATTCTCATGATTTTATTAAGCCCTGACTTTAACATGACATTGATCGTATCATTGAAAAAATGATGAACGTCTTTGTCTCTGACGTAGCCACAAGGACATGTTGGACGTGTCCTACACTTGAGTGACTTCTGCTGGAATTAAAGACTGTCCTTTAGTGAAGCAGAGACGTGACAGTAACACTCTTTAACAGGGTCATTGTCAGAAATAAAGAAGAACAATACGACAAATATGTTCTGGTAATAATTATTATGCATGTGGTGCTGGTTTATCACCTTACCTACGGAAAGAAAAATGATTTCTAAATGTTCAGTTATAAAGTAAAAGAGTGAACTTTAGATCCTCAGTAGAACTGATCCAGGGTCAGATTTAAAGTAAAAAGTGTCTGTCCATGTCCTAGTTTTATTGAGAGAAACTGTTTGTATTTGTGTAATGTATATTGTCTTTTATGAAGTATTAGGCCTCAGCTCTAAGACAGGTTTCCACAAAACAAATCCTGTTTTTGAATGACGTGTCTGTGTCTCCTCTCAGACGGTGAAGGTGAAGGCTGCAGCGGAGGTGCTTTCCATCTCCCCGCAGACTTCTTCCATCCAGGCAGCCCCGGGAACAGTGTGAACCCAGGAGACAGAGGGGCGTCCCGGGTGGCCTCCCCCGCGTCCTGGGCCTCCCTCCGCTCCCCGGGGGCCGACAGCAGGCCCCTCAGCTCTCAGGTCTCTATGTTGTGTCTTTTCTAACTCAATCTAAACACAAGCAGCACTGAGCTGAACAAAAGAATCGAATCTGAAGGAAACAGAGTTGAAAAAACCCTATAATCCACGTGTTTCAGAAAGCAAGCCTCACATAAACACAATAAATAAAAATATTATAGCTCAGACAGAAGACACACTGACTGTATTGTTTCGATTAATACTTCATTATTTATATTTCACTTCAAAACCTCACACTCATGAATGTCAAGTCAAATGTATTTCTATAACACATTTAAAACAACCTCAGTCGACCAAAGTGCTGTCCAGAGCAGCTAATGTAGAACCCTAAAGATAAGAACAAGGCTGTTCCAGGTTTAGAGGGCGCTTCTGAAAAAGCTCTGTCACCTCTTGTTGAAGCCTTAGGCACAGCCAGAAGAAGCTGGTCTGAGAACCTCGGGGCTCTGGGCGGGGCATAAGGCTGCAGCAGCTCCGACAAAAAAAATGGGGCCATAAATTTCAAACAATTAAAAAATGTAACCTGCAGCTTATGAACTTGGTCCCATCTGTTTTAACCTCCTTTATCAAAGAAAAGTTCAGAAATCACCAGCCCAGACAAAATGTAAACAGACTTGTGAACACCTACGGTAGCCCTGCAGGGACATCCTATGAACAAACCCCGTACAAATCGATCTGATGAGGATTTGTCTCATTTTGTCCTCTTCATTTAAATTGTACAGAACTTTTCATGGTAATTCCAAGATAAAGTGTTACTTTTTCATCGACATTTCAACAAAATGTCTCATTAACTGATTATTTTGAATCTACTATAAATAAACTGACCTTTCATTAAACTGTATCTGCTGAAGACTTTTAATTTATATTAAAGCCTCACATATACTCAGTCCTCCTCGTCTGTTCCAAATCGACTTCTGCTTGAAAGAATAAGAAAGTGGTCCTTATTTTAGTTCCCGTGTAACCATGGAGACAGGTTTTCCCCCTTTCTTCTTCTCTACCTGTTGGCTTTGTTTGGCTCGTGCCTGAGTGCCTCTGTGATCCTCGGCTGCTGCGACACGGCTCTGCGGCGCTCGGCTAATTAGCTCGGTCGACTCTGCAGACTTCTCACCGGATCACGGGGGCCATTTTTATTTGGATACTTCAGGGCTTTGTTGTTTATTTTGCTGTCTGAGTTTTGATCTTGATATCTGTCAGGTATTTTCTGTACGGCTTAATCCGACACATTCTTGTACAAAACGAGCACAATGCAGTGAAACAAACTGAAAAGCTTCTGAAAAAACAGTATAATAGTTTAATTTTATGTCTTTTTGTGTCCCTTTTGTGTCTGCAGCACCCGTCCCACAGTGACTCTTCTCTGGCCACAGGCAGCTCCGAGAGCAGCCTCCAGACGACTCTAGAGGAAGGCCTCAGCTTCAGCATCTCTCCTCCTCGTGACCTGCCCGTGCCCCTGCTCTGTCCGCTCCCAAACCACCCCATCCACCCCCCAAACCCACCGCAGAAGGAGCAGCAGCAGGGACACTCGCTCCTGAAGAGACGCAGCACCTTCACTCTTCAGGTCTGTGGACGTTCTCACACATTCAGGTCAACATTTGATAAAAAAGTGTTTGGATAAAAAAGAGCTGAACATATTTTTGATTAAGACTAGAGACAAATTTCTGTCACTACCAGATATTTATCAGAGGGAATTTTTGTTTAGAAGATCCCTGATTTTAAGCCACAATTTCTTACACATAACTTCCAGAACTACCCCGGTTTGTGCAGCTGCTGATGAACTGAGCATGTGCAGACCTGAGTCGAATGACATCAAACACACAGCAACACAAATAACATTCCAGCCAGTTTTCTGTTTATTGTAGTTGGTTCTTGTTTGTGTGCTGCTCTCGTAAAACTTTTAACTATCGCTAAACTAAACCGATGTGTTCTTGAAATATATATTCTTAATGTGTTTTTTCCACAAAGTTCCAAAGTTCCAGATAACCCTTTTTCTATTTCCGCACCCTCCAGGCCACCAGGGGACACCAGCGCAGCCAGAGCAGCTGTGGCGGCGGCAGCACCAGCCCCGGATGCCCCCGACAGGACTCCATGGACCCTTCGGACGAGGACGTGGGTTCTGCTGCAGAGGGCAGCTGTCGGCAGAGTTTCAACAGCGAGAACCTCTCGGAAACTTTGAACAGCTTGTCTCTGACCTCGCTGCTCGTGCCCAGCTCTCTAGCGCCAACGCTGGTGAAGAAATGCAACAGCACGGGCTCCTTAGACCAGTCCAGGAACAAAGACGGACGCCAGTTTTGCAGCATAGACTCTCACAGTTTCTTGTCGAACCCTTGGTCGGAGGCGAGAGCGAGCGGCGAGGATGACGAGAGCGAACTCACAGAAGCTAACTCCAGGAAAAAAAGATGAAACAATTGATGTTTTTAGTCTAATTTTCTCTTTCTGCCACAACAAGGAGAGTCTACAAACCACAAACTAGCACAAATTGTACGTTTTTTTCTCCTTTGTCTTTGGATCTAGCCGTTTTAGATCTGTCACGTCTCGTCAGTGGATGTCTGTTTGAACAAACCAACAAGGGCCTGCCTTCAAAAAAAAAAAAAAAAAAAAAGGGCATTCCTGGGCAACACCTTTCCAGCCATTTCCAGAAAAAACTGCTCTGCTAAATGAAGTGACTGATGAAGAGTATTAAGACTGTGTTACTTCAAAACAACTAAACTCTTAAGGATCAGGGCTTTGCGAAGACCTAATGTGCCCTCAGCCTTTTGTGCAAAAACGTGTTGTCGAAAAAGCGCTTCGATGACTTCTTTTAAGCAAACTTTGTACAGATCTCTTAATTTATTTTGTAATATCCATCGCTGACAGTAGCATTGAACCAACGTATTTCCTCTCGAGCAAACCCAACAGGAATCACAGTCCTATCTTTTATGTTTGTGTTGGAGTTGTGTGAATGTCTGTGTTTTATCAAAAGCAGGAAAGATTTAGGAAAGGTTTAAAGTCACGTGGACCTTGGGTGGAGTTAGCCCTGTTTGCACAAACTGAGTTCAAAAGTTCAAAATTCTGACCGGAGTAACCTGGCGAGCCCTTTTCTGTTCTACACAAACATTTATTCTGGTCTCTGGTTAGCATAGATGAGAGCAGAAACGTATTTAAGGTAAACAGTTGTGATTGGTCTAACATGAGTTCTACAGGGTTTAATCGCTGTGAAGAAAAGGGATTTCACAGAAAAAAGACAATAATATATGGGTTTGACGGGCCGGGACAGAAACTAGTGTTGTCAAGACTGACAAAGACTAAGACAAGACCAAGACAGTCCAGGTCCAGACTCACGGAGGTCAGTGTTTAAAGGAGACAGAGTTAGTCCAGACTTAGACCAGGTCCAGACTCACGGAGGTCAGTGTTTGTTGAAGGAGACAGAGTTAGTCCAGTCTTAGACCAGGTCCAGACTCACGGAGGTTAGTGTTTGTTGAAGGAGGCAGAGTTAGTCCAGTCTTAGACCAGGTCCAGACTCATGGAGGTCAGTGTTTGGTGAAGGAGACAGAGTTAGTCCAGACTTAGACCAGGTCCAGACTCACGGAGGTCAGTGTTTGAAGGAGACAGAGTTAGTCCAGACTTAGACCAGGTCCAGACTCACAGAGGTCAGTGTTTGAAGGAGACAGAGTTAGTCCAGACTTAGACCAGGTCCAGACTCATGGAGGTCAGTGTTTGAAGGAGACAGAGTTAGTCCAGACTTAGACCAGGTCCAGACTCATGGAGGTCAGTGTTTGTTGAAGGAGACAGAGTTAGTCCAGTCTTAGACCAGGTCCAGACTCACGGAGGTCAGTGTTTGAAGGAGACAGAGTTAGTCCAGTCTTAGACCAGGTCCAGACTCATGGAGGTCAGTGTTTGTTGAAGGAGGCAGAGTTAGTCCAGTCTTAGACCAGGTCCAGACTCACAGAGGTCAGTGTTTGAAGGAGACAGAGTTAGTCCAGACTTAGACCAGGTCCAGACTCATGGAGGTCAGTGTTTGAAGGAGACAGAGTTAGTCCAGTCTTAGACCAGGTCCAGACTCATGGAGGTCAGTGTTTGTTGAAGGAGACAGAGTTAGTCCAGACTTAGACCAGGTCCAGACTCACGGAGGTCAGTGTTTGTTGCAGGAGACAGAGTTAGTCCAGACTTAGACCAGGTCCAGACTCATGGAGGTCAGTGTTTGAAGGAGACAGAGTTAGTCCAGAGGGACACACAAAGCGTTGACGCAGGTGTCTCTGTCCTGAACTGAAACATTTGGTGAAAACAGGGCTAAAGTATATTCTTGGATCTTGTCCTAAACTTGGCTCATCTTACACAAAGAAGTCAATGTGGAAACACCACAGGAGGTGTTGTTGTTCCGAGATGACTCTATTTTAATCCTGAATCCAATCCCCTTCTGCTCCACAGGAAAGAGCGGGCATTATCAGACTATTGACTACTCCCCGTTTATTCCAGATATGCAATATGCTCCGGTAGATGTACAGTTAGACGTATGAGGCTCGTAGAGACAGAGAGATTATATTTGTGTGTTTAGAGTAAAATGTCACACTGATTCAAAGGTCACTGAGGGAAGTGTTTGTGTTTTCAGTGTGTCCGAGTGTGTTTTCTGCTTCTGTCATAACCCCGTCCGGAGTTTCCCTCCCAAAAATGCATGTGGGTTTATTTTTCTTTTTATTAAATGTCATTCTAGTGTCATATAAAAGTGAGATAACTTTTCAAAAAACTGTGTCCTGGTTTTTCTTTGGGCATCTTTTACATTTTTTAAAGGGCATATGAAGGGGAATAAATGTTAACCAAAAAACTGTTAAGTTCCACTAGAAAAGTTAAAGCAAAGTGAGATTAAAAAAAAGGGCCCCAGTGTCCGTGGCACTGTCTCCTCTGACACTCACTCCCCACTTATTTGAATAATTTAACTGTTCAATTCAGATCAGTGTTTCCCTCATTTGAACCCATGAACCACAAGTTTTTCCTCATCGGCAGCGACCACCAGGGGGCGCTCACCATGTTTTTGACGTTGTTGGGGGAAACCGGAGCACCCAGAGGAAACTACGGTGGCCGTTAAGTGCAAACAAAATGACAAAACTGAAAACAAAATAATAATTAGTCTATTTATTTTGTTTTCTGATTTAATATTTTTAGTTTTTGGTTTTGTCATTTTGTTTGCCCTTCACGACCGCGCGAAACCCACCCGAGCAGAAGAACATGCACACTCCTCTCAAACCCGGGAGTCGAACCCTGGGCCTTCTATCTGAGAAACGACAGCTCCACTGTGTCGCCACTATTGGAAAGAAGTAATATAATAAATAATAAACTACTTGTAGGATTTCAACAATGTCCATGTTCCCTCCCTTCTGTCCGTCACGGCTCACTTTGTGTTTGATTTCTTTCCGCTTTAACTCCTCTCTACATTCGTCACATTGAAGCCTTGGCGTCTCGTCTGATGCCACTGAGGCTCTTTCATCTGGAGTTTCTCTCTGATCTCAGGCCTGGCCCATTAAACCGAGGAGCTGCCAACTCCACAAGAATGTCATTAGTGAAATATATTCGACACAGGCGTTACCATCACACGAGCCTCTGCAGAAATACTCTTTATCTCTGTTTTCTGCTCGTTTGGGTCGGCTCAAAAACAAAGCACTACAACTTTTATGATCAGTTTTACAGATTAAAAAGCAGACATGGACATTTTAAACTCATATGTCATTGTATTCCCTGTCATTCAGTTCAATAAAAGCACTTTTTTAGATAAAATGAGGTAAATTTGAGGAAGTGATGTCATTCAGAACCATAAAAGGACGTTTTGAGTCAAGATGTGTTATAATTTGTGACTATTTTTACTTTTTAAACTGCAGTAACAGGAATACTTTAAAGACAGATGGTTCAAATAAAACCTTAAGGTAGCTTTCTCTGTATTTTGTTACCTCCACATTTTTATATTCAAACATTTAAATAGATGGAAATGTATTCTTCAGCCTTTTTGTACAAACTCTAAGCACTTTATTTAAAGTAACTGGCTTCTATGGATCTTTAAATGTCTTTTTTTTTGTGATTATATGCATTATCTTTTTGATCTTAGACTACTTCTCCTATGAACACATCTACTGTAAGTTCTGGGCGTTACACACAGACTGTGACCTTTACATGACCTCAAAGACCTGTTCAGACACCACGACCATGCTTCCTCAAACAGAATAGTTGAGCGATTGTTCTCTGGAGCTGTTACTCGGGGTAACGCTGTGCAGAGAGACGGCAGGATGAGCTCTGGTGAGTTTGTGTGGTTTCACAAGTAAAAAAACCCACCAGTATCGAGTACTGATGGTAGTGATGGTCCAGAGCTGTCAGACTGGGATAAATATAACTCGGAGAGATACTTGTGGCAAAGACAGTGGGTCATTCGATGATGGCATTTTCAAATTAAATGAAAAAAACATGTTATATTTGGTTTGACGGGCCTTTCTGGTGGAGTTTACATGTTCTCCCCAAGCTGCCTCCGAGTACTCCAGTTACTCCAGTTACTCCCATCAACATCATGCTGGACGCCCCCTGGTGGTGGCTGCAAACAAAGAATTTCCCCATCGAGATAATAAAGGTATAATAAAAATACATCAACATTTTACACCTTGTACAATTTAAAGTTAGATTACTTTCTACTTTGTTGTTTTGCACAAAAGGAACACAAGCCTCTCTGTGGTCATTATTTTTCTGAGAACAGACTCCACAGCCTTAAGTCTGACTCATCAGGGACCGTATTAAAACCTTGTACATGCCACTTTTACAAAGCCGACCTGTCGCTCCCACACAGCAGTCATTAGCGACTTCACAGAACATCCTCACTCCTTAAGTCTCCACAGTAAACACCACAACAGCAACAACCCTGGAACACAACCACCATTAAACTCTGAGGGACTCAGTTGTACAGTTTTGTGTGAGCTGCTCATCTGTGAATGTGTGGCAGGGAGTGGTGTATTTACTAAAACTATACACGGCTCATTTCTTTGTGGAGACTGGGCTGTGGCTGCTGTGTTGTTCTTCTGCAGGTGAAGCTGATGGAGGGACATTAAAGACCCTGGCCTTGACACTGTGCTGTTTAAAACACTGGTCTCCTGACGTAGAACCAGTTGTAGCATTAATAACTCATGTCATGCAACACAAACAATGGGGTAAATATCTTTACTTGTTTTTCTTTTTTTACTGAAAACTTTATATTTTATTGAAAGTTGAAAAACAAAAGAAACAGGTGCAGCACAGAAGAGTTTGCTGTTTAAAGTATTATTTCCCCATGTTTTTAAGTCAATTTTTTTAATTTTGTTTTATCTGTTAAGTGATTACACAGGGACAGGTTTGTGCTTATGCTCAACCAAAGAAACATGACTGAAAACAATTTATACTCTTCAAATCTTCTTAATTAATTGGCATGAGTCCATCTTAAAAGAGTTTTTATAAATAAAGATGTTTTTTAAATCTGATCTTTGTCTGTCCTAAAGTGGATTAAAACGTGATGTCCACAAAATGACCTCCTTCAGGAAATCCTCGGGGCCTGACTCTAATGAGAAATGTAATTAGATTCAGTAAAAATTCATAAACACTTCATTTATCAAAGCCTCGATTGAGAAGCGACAGTCCGACGGAGAACGGGTCTGAGCTGAACCTCACACATCCGTCCTCAAACCGGCTGTGACCACTTGACAGAATTTACAGCCCAATAACCAGATAAGAGCTCTCTCTATTTAATTCACATTCCCATTAAAAAGGTAATTGGGCCACAGAGAACGAGCCGCCGGGTCCAGGGCCAGACAATTAATCAACCGGTGTTTCCTCCGCTGTTCGAGCTCCAGAGCTGCACAATCAGAGGCCAGCGAGGGCACGAGGAGCAGCCGACCAATCAAAAGACACGCAATTACTGTCTCCACCTGCACAATCTCTGCTCGGGCTGGAGTTAAAGCTCACACGCTCACAGGGACCACAGAGGACACAATTTCCAACAAGGACCAGACAAAGGAAGAGTAATGGACGGTGGATTTGTGCTGGCAGAGACTGAGCTCGTGTGGCCAGACTCGAAACTGCTCAAAGGCTTAAAGGTGCAGTGTCTATAGAAGTATACAGTCGAATAAAAACAGTGCAAACAGTTCGTTCCACAGAGGACTTTACAGAGGTCTTACCCCCACAGACCTAAATACGTGAACAAATATCATTCATATTTTTTCACCCAGAGTTGATCCTTGTCGCTGTGATGTTAAAACTAAGCCCAAGAACTGAGCTAATGACATGAACGCTGATCGTCTGGAGCTGAAGCCTTGTCCTCTCTGCAGCCGTTTGTCCTTCACTTTTCTGTTTGGTTTTAGAGTTTACTCGTTCAAATATCAACTTTGGAGCATTAGTCTCACTGCTCGGTGTAACACTTCTGGTTCAGTTTTTTACTTTTATATTTATATGATGAATGCATTTGTCTAAGGCTGACGACTGAAGGAAGATGCAAATGGAGCTTGTTGGAGAGTGTGTGTGTGTGTGTGTTTGTGAGAAGAGTGTGTTTTTGAGACTGAACGCTGAGTAAACCCTGTCAGGTTGTTTCTAATTCAGGCTGAAGTGTAATTTCTGGACTAAACGGCTCGGACAAAGGAAGGAGAAGCGTCTGGAGAGAGGCCCACTGGAGCTGAATGAGACTGAGGGTCAGAGGGTCAGTCTGGTTTCTCACATTTACATGATAATGACTCCCTCAGAGCTCCACGGTCACATCCTGACATCCCTCAAGTCTTCTCCTCGACTCATGGGCTTTGAGGCTGTAAATGTGTGTGGGATGAACTGTAAAGAGATAAAGTGCTACCTTCAAAAGATTTAAGTTGTAGGGTAAATATGTCCGGTGGTAGAGCGGTCATCCTATAACCAGAAAGTTGGCGGTTCTATTCCCACACTGCCCGGTTCATACTAGCGTGTCCTTGGGCACCTTACCTCCAGTGTCCGCAGCACTGGTGTATGAATGTGTGTGTGTTTGTTGAACTGTATTGTTTAGGGCCAATCCGAACTGTCCAAGAGCAGCCCTTGAGCTGGTTATTCACAAATTTTATATAAAACGCCAAAGTCAGATTGTTCCATTTATTTACCTGTACCTTCATCACTTCATCAGTTTGATTCTGTAAATCCTCTACAGGCCGTCTCTAACGTCAGGTCTGAAGGACATTGAAAGCAAAAGTTGATTGTGTGGGTTGTATTTGAGTTGAAAGCAGTGATACAAAAACACTGTCCTTCAGAAACTTAAGGACACAAATAGAAACATGTGCCTGAAGTGTTTTTGAATCTCCTGTGAGCATTAATCATATCAGCTTTGGCCTTCGAGGAAAAACACTTAAAAAAAATAAAATAAACTGAAGTCTCACAGTTGGGTTTTATTGTATCAACACCGTCACTGTAAGAGTTTAGCCCTGGCCTTTCTGCAGACCCTCTCTGTTCAATGAATACAGCTCTCCACACACGACCTCTGCTTCATCTGCTGCTATTATCAACAAACATCTGCCGACTTCAGAGTGGAGGAGGAGGAGGAGGAGGAGGAGGAGGAGGAGGGTGGGAGGAGGAGGAAGAGGTGGAGGAGGATGAGGAGGGTGGGAGGAGGAGGAAGAGGGGGGAGAGAAGGAGGAAGGGAAGGAAGAGGGGAAAGGAGGAGGAGGAGGGTGGAAGGAGGTGGAGGGGGAGGAAGAGGAGGAGGAGGTGGAGGAGGAGGAAGAGGTGGAGGAGGATGAGGAGGGTGGGAGGAGGAGGAGGAAGAGGAGGAGGAGGAGGAGGAGGAAGAGGTGGAGGAGGAGGTGGAGGAGGAGGAAGAGGTGGAGGAGGATGAGGAGGGTGGGAGGAGGAGGAGGAAGAGGAGGAGGAGGAGGAAGAGGTGGAGGAGGATGAGGAGGGTGGGAGGAGGAGGAGGAAGAGGAGGAGGAGGAGGTGGAGGAGGAGGAAGAGGTGGAGGAGGAGGAGGAGGAGGGTGGGAGGAGGAGGAGGAGGAAGAGGTGGAGGAGGATGAGGAGGGTGGGAGGAGGAGGAAGAGGGGGAGAGAAGGAGGAAGGGAAGGAAGAGGGGAAAGGAGGAGGAGGAGGGTGGAAGGAGGTGGAGGGGAGGAAGAGGAGGAGGAGGTGGAGGATGAGGAAGAGGTGGAGGAGGATGAGGAGGGTGGGAGGAGGAGGAGGAGGAGGAGGAGGAAGAGGTGGAGGAGGAGGTGGAGGAGGAGGAAGAGGTGGAGGAGGATGAGGAGGGTGGGAGGAGGAGGAGGAGGAGGAGGAGGAGGAGGAGGAGGAGAGGAGGAGGAGGAAGAGGTGGAGGAGGAGGAAGAGGTGGAGGAGGAGGTGGAGGAGGAGGAAGAGGTGGAGGAGGATGAGGAGGGTGGGGAGGAGGAGGAGGAAGAGGAGGAGGAGGAGGAGGAGGAGGAGGTGGAGGAGGAGGAGGAAGAGGTGGAGGAGGATGAGGAGGGTGGGAGGAGGAGGAGGAAGAGGAGGAGGAGGAGGTGGAGGAGGAGGAAGAGGTGGAGGAGGATGAGGAGGGTGGGAGGAGGAGGAGGAAGAGGAGGAGGAGGAGGAGGAGGAGGAGGAGGTGGAGGAGGATGAGGAGGGTGGGAGGAGGAAGAGGAAGAGGAGGAGGATGAGGAGGGTGGGAGGAGGAGGAAGAGGGGAGAGAAGGAGGAAGAGAAGGAAGAGGGGAAAGGAGGAGGAGAAAGAGGAAGGAGGGGAGGAATAGGAGGAGAAGGAAGAGGAGGATGAAGAGGTGGAAAGAGAGGAGGTGGAGGGGGAAGGAGAGGAGGATGATGAAGAGGAGGAGGAAGAGGAGGAAGGAGAGGAGGAGGATGAGGAGGAGGAAGAGGAGGAAGGGGCTGTTCAGATTTTCAACATAAAGCTCTGCACATGCACCACATTTACAATTTGTGCTGCTGCTTTTAGTTTAATGTGAACAGGGTTTATTTTAATTAGAACAGGTTCTAGTTTGATTTGAACTGATGGTAGCTGAACTTGTACAGGATTTAGTTGGATTTGAACAGAATTTATTTGGATTTGAACAGGATTTAGTTGGATTTGAACAGGATTTAGTTGGATTTGAACAGGATATAAAACCAGTGTAAAATCTGTATCAGAAGTGTTACAGAGAGTTCAGTGAACTCAGAGAGAATCTTCAGCTTCTGTGAATCTTCAGCTTCATTGAACCATGGGACGAGCTCACGCTGGGCTCAGATCAGTTTATCTCTGGGTCAGGGACGGATCACTTTATCAAACTTAAGGTTGAGTTTCTGTTTGAGATCAATCCATCTGAAGTGAACTTTCAGGAGAACATACAGTATAGAGGATATTCAGTTTAATAAACTGCATAAAACACTCATTTACATTTTGGACAAATTAAATTTTTAAAAGTAGTTTGGAGGTTCCCAAAATGAGTGTAGAATACTGCAGAATACAAAGAGAGTAAACCCAGTTGCACCAAGATTTTACCTTTTTTAAATGAAACAGTTTAGTTTTTTTCTTCAAGCCCAGACTTTCTTCCTAAAGGTTTAACTTTAGAACATTTATGGAAAGGGATCATTGCTTGAGTCTGGTTGTCCTTCACTGTCTGTAATCATTGCCTCCAAGTCCAAAATCAATAAACCAGGTGTCCCCAACCTCCGGGTCAAACAGTATTTATAACATTTTTTGATTATCTTTTTTGAAACTTTCGCAATGTGTTCAATTTAAAAAAATTTCCACACACTTAACTGACCTAAAAACAATTATCTCCGGAGAGCTTCTTTGGTCAGAGGAAGAGGTTTAATGATGAGAGGCCGAAGACTAACAACAAAAAGAAAATAGCACAAGTCCTACGACATGGGACGACACGAGCCCTGAGCCTGCTCTGTGTGATATGTAGCTGCTCCAACAAGGCTTTGAGGCATCACAACCACAGAAACCAAACATTTTAAAGCTTTTGGAACAACACTGAGAACAGAGGCAGTTAACGTTAAATCGCAATAAATTCTGGATTAAAGTCAAGGCAGTTGTTGTTAAAAAAAGGTTATAGGGATATAGATGTCTGTTTTTTTAATACTAAATACATATATTCTCCCTTCTCTCACAGTAATTTCCCTCTGTATTACAAAACTCTAGACTAAAGCGCTCTCGCTCTCTGTGAAATTCCATGTGGACGCCTCAGAAACGAGCGTTTAATTTTAAATCACAGCTAACATTTTAACACGTCTCCAGCGACAGCTACTTTCTCCAAAGAGCTCTGGAGCATTTTATTTTGGCGGGGCTCGTCCTGTTGCTTCTGCAGCTTTATCTTGACTCGGTTCAAAGGGAGTTAAAGTGGTATTAAGGTGAATTACGATGCACTTGTTGTGGGTTTGTGACAGAGGAGAAGAAATGTTTATGAGGAATACATAATGTTGTCAAGTCGAAGCTAATTAACTTCAGTATTATCTTGTTTTTCTCTTTCAGTGTCAGAATACAGACATCATTTAGTTTTTCCAGTTGTCTTCACGCTCTATTTCTCTCCTCATTTCCTCACATTTGAATTGTTTCTTCCTCTGAATATATCCCCAAAAAATGAGTCGGACAAAAACTGGATGAGAAAAATACAAAGAAATGGATCTTTAAAGCAGAAAAGTGAGGAACTTAAAAGGTGGATAGATTGAAAAGCATTTAGTTTAACGCAGTGTTTTATTAAACCATGACTCAGAGATGGCACAGCAGAAATTTATCTCACAACCACAATAAGACGAGAGACAAGGAGTACTGTTTCTTTTATGTTACAACATGCTGATGATTAAACTATTATTTCTAAAGGCATTGTCTCGATTGGCTATTTTCAAATTTTCACATTTTTGCTCCAAAAAGCATCAGCGTCATTTAAAGAAATGTCTCAAACTGAATATTTGTTTGTATTGTTAAAAGCCATTACGCTGAGTGTGTAACTGTGTCGATGTTCCTCTCTGTAACTCGTATCGACACAGCTCCAGCACAAAGCCTGATTGTAATCCACTCTCTGAACAGAAACCGCCGCTCTGGTTCGAGCGTTTCAGCTGCAGTGACAGGTGTCTGTTGAAGGATAAACGTCTTGCTGGTGAAAACGAGAGATTATTTAAACTAAAGTAATGTCACAGGCAGGTCTCATGGAGTCGGTGTAATCTGGTTGAGTCCGTGATTGAGTGGAAAGAGAGACTGACAATGATGAGACTCTGGTTTTGGTTTGAGCTAACACAGAATGTCAAAATATAATAATACGTCTTGGTTTGGACAAGGTTTAATTCTGGTTTAGCTGTAGATTAGTCCTGGTTTAATTCTAGACTTAGTCATGGTTAAGTCCTGGGTGTTGAATCAGTTTAGTCCTGGTTTTCTCTGGTTTAAGTTCTAGTGTAGACCTGGGTTTTTTATGATTTAGTCTTTGTTTAGTTTGGTCCTGCTTAAGTCTTGGTTATGAATTAGTAAACCTTGGTTTAGTCCTGGTTCAGACCAAGTTTGGACTCTTAGTCCTGGTAGTCCTGTTTGTGTTGCATAAAACCTTTTTATTATTTTATATTCTCTCTTTAACCTTTGTATCACTTTGTCATTCGTTGGAAAAATTAAAGATTTTTTGTTAATGTTATGGGTCTTGTTCATGAAGAGACAGCGGCTGTTGAGTTGGTTCTAAAAATCCTGACTAAACTTAAAGCACATGAACACAACAAAGTCCACGAAGTGACTTTGAAACTCTCAAACTTTGACAAACAGAAAAGCTTGTGAATCTTTTGAAAATCTAAACAACAGAAGAATGGGACGGTCAACGGGACGGTCAACGGGACGGTCAACGGACGGGTCAACGGGACAGGTCAACGGGACGGTCAAAAGCTGTTATATGAGGCACTCTGATTGGAGGAGAGATAATGAGGTCATGTTTCACCTGAAGCTTCGTCCTTCAGCCTTTTTTTTATCATAGCATCAGCTGTATTTTATCTGCAGGGTATGATGTGCACTGATCCTGGATCCTGCCTCATGAGTCAGACCTGTCTGCCGTAAAACCTAACATAACTTTATTATAACTTCATTAACTTTATTATTTATTATTATATTTATAGTGATGTTGTCTTTTAAAACATAGCCCCAACTAAGGGATTAATTATTAAAATTTTTATACCTTTGCTTTTACTAAATGATGTCACTGATTTTGCACAAACTTGCAAACAGTCTTTTGATTAATT
Source organism: Perccottus glenii (assembly GCA_024416835.2). Taxonomy (NCBI): domain Eukaryota; kingdom Metazoa; phylum Chordata; class Actinopteri; order Gobiiformes; family Odontobutidae; genus Perccottus; species Perccottus glenii. The sequence continues at coordinate 32,237,763 of CM044549.2, forward strand.
TTATTGCAGTTGTTTTATTTTTGTTACTGTAGTACACATTGTTTTTTCGGCATAAACCATGTTTTTAAAGTGCTGTATAAAAAAAAAAAGGTTATTATAATATTGTTAACCTGTAATCCTTTGTTGTTCCAGATGGACATATTTACATGTAGCTCTTATTGCTGTTTGAAAAAGGAAAAACACAAATATTTTTATCAATGACAGATGGACCTTGAATCTCAAGTACATTTCTTAACTGCCTCTTGAGTAAAAAATCATAAACCATAATGCTTCTGGATTACCAACAACACAGGTTTCTTTTTTTACTTCAGACCAAAACAGAGTTGGCTCCTGGTTCATATGGTTCACAGTGACACTTCAGAAACTGAGCTATTCTACAGAAACACACTAGAGGGCGCTGTCAGAGGAGCATTTGTGGGTCAGGGCACAGTCTGATTGGACTCTTTAACTTTTTTTTCCATCTGTGTAAACTCCACATGAGCTGCACCAGACATTAGAGCCCATTTACATCACTTTGAAATACTCTTTATTGAGTTTTACCGAGGGCTGTAAGTGAATTTTGAAAGAATGGTTTTGTAAAGCATCACATTATATCACGCCATGATTTATGAGCAACATACTGGCAGTTTTACATTTCAACAGTAGACTCCACACTTCTGTCTGATTGTTAGTTTTTAACTTTCATTCATTCTTTGTGGAGCTGTTCACTTTGCATTTGAGTTACTGTTTTATCTCAGTCTTGATTTTAATCCTCTCGATGTGATTGGTCGTTGGGGAGAATAAGGCAATGCATGTTTTTCATTTAACAATACCATTTAAAAACAAAATGCTGCAGTGTTTTTATTCATTGCAGTCAACTTCTTTCACCAACCCTCTTCTCTCTGATATATTCCTATAGTCTATGGGCTGTACGTGGTGTATGCTGTGTTTGCTCTGCAGTGTACACCAGGTCTGTGCTGTCTCTGGAGGAAACAGCAGCCGAGTACAGTTTGATCTCACGTCTTTACGCCCAGATGCTAAACCCTGACACTGGCAGAGAAATTGAACCTCTGAAAGATTTATCACTCATCCTATAGAAGTGTCGATGCTGGCTCTGTTTATCTGTGCCTCCCAAACAGACGCTCACAGAGGAATGTGCAGCAGAATAAAAAAACTTCTGAAATGAATTATTGAAATAGTGAAGGCGTATAGGTGGGATTTCAGTTTAAAATAGTATTCAACATTCAGAACCCAATGACGCTCGAGCAGACAGAGCTCTCTTCTTCAGCTAAACATGGTTTTATTAAACATTATTTATAGGAACTATCTGTTTTAATCTCTTTGAAAAGAACAGGGCTGTGTTTTTATGAATGTGTTGAAGTGCCCACTTCTGCACATAAACCTTAATTAACACTGAATCAGAAGTTTCTATGAGACCTTCAGTGGAAAATAGCTCCGGTTCATTAACTCAACTTCAAAGGTCTTTGTTTATGGCTCTTTTTTGTTTTTTTGTTTGTTTGTTTGTTATTTTAGGTTTATGCCACATATTAATTGTGATATTAGATAAACTTTGGGTTTGTTTTTCCAAATAGTGACTTTCTATTTTTTCTTTTTTTTTATTAATTTGGGTTCCTATAAATACATAATACTTTATCTCATGACCCTTCAATGAATGGGACAGTCCAGTGTTCTGTCAAAGAGGGTCTATGAAAATCTAGGAAAAGTAAAAGGATCTTCACCATTAAATAGGGATTACCTAAATTTAAGGATTTTAATAGATGAGAATGATCAGCCCACAGCGGGAGTTTGGCCAATCACAGCTTCAGAAAAAAAGGTTGACACTGATGTCAGCTACAAAGGACCAAGAAAATAAAGCAGGAACCGGGTTTTTCTGTTGCAAAATATGTTCTTTTTTACAGTAAACAGCTCAAAGAAGATAACAAAAACAGAGAAAAGTGCAGCAAATTAAACATAGAATAAATGTTGTGGAAAATTGGTCTGGTTTTACTTTACTTACTTCAAAGTTGGGGAGTGCAGCTTTAATGCAACTCAGTACATTTCCAAATAAACAGTGGATCAGTTCCTGAGTATCTGAGCAGTCTGTTGGACAAAACAACAAGACCAACAGTGGGTTGAGTCAGAAACATCATGACAAAGAGTGGCACTCAGGAACTAGACTAGATCACAGAGCCTAGGGTTATCCAACTGGAGCACCATGACCTGCGGCAGGAACGAGTGGACACCATTCTTCTTCTTCTATGCCCTGTTTTTACTGAAAGTTGCACTCCATGGTTTGTTTTTCTGTCCCTCCCTCAGCCTCAGCTCTCTCACAAACTTTTCTGCTTCTTTTATTTAAAAACAAGGTCAAACTGGACCAATTTTCCACAAAACATTAAATGAAACTAAAGTTTAGAGCTGAACAAAAGCTTTTATCTCTGAGTTTCCCGTTAGACTGTAAAGATCATGTAATTATCTCTGTCTCGTTAAACAATGAGTCAAAACATTACCAACATTTATCTGTGCTTACTTTGCTGCACTTTTCTCTATTTTTCTCTTTTTTGAGCCGTTTCACTGAGAAATAAGACGTATTTGACACAGAATAACAGTGTCAACCAATAAGAGCACTCATTTTTCCTGCTGCGAGCTGTGATTGGATAAAACCCCTGCTGTGGGCTTCATTATAAAGCCTAGATGGTTCTGTTACAATAAGCTTTAGGAGATCACAAAATGTAAGAAGAAAAAAACAATTCCATCAGACAGTGGCCGTGTCCACAAGGTCTGTGATCGATGCAGATTTTATAAAACCCTACACACTCAGTATCTGATATTTATAAACATGGCCGTGTTTATAACTGCGGCTGCTTCTCGATCAATATCACATCTGCCAAGGATTGTTTACACCACCTTTGTCTGGGGTTTTATATCCCTGCCATAGTTACAACTCTTTTTTTGAGGAGACAACAAGTCCATAATGTGAACACACATATATACGCACACGCCCACCAGCTTCACATTTGGGTTCAGTGTTTTGCTCCAGGACCTTTTGACCACCTTCTGGCATTAACTGAGATCTAATGCATCAAACAAACTTTTTAGAATAAATTATTGAGAAAAGGCTTTGATCTGTTTGTAATCCAATGACGTTCAAGAGAAAATCTTCAGTTTCTATGTGTGGTACTTAGCCTCTGAATGGTCAAAAAGGGTTATTTATACATTTTGGAAGTCTACAGGGACTTACTTTTGAAATCCTAACCCTCAGTTTGAGAAACACTAGGATAAATCCCTCTGATTGGCTGCATGCATCGTCATCGTCACAGTATAATCACAGCAGCTCACAGCTCAATGAACGGGACACAGACTGAGAGACCTGCTCCTGAGAGAAACGATGTGGGATATGGTCAAAACCACAAACCAAGACCAGGTCATGACAGATATCAGGGGCCAAGACTTAAACCAAGGGGAAGTTAACAAGCTGCATCACAGAGAAGGAGAGGAAGAAGCTGGACATAGTCATCACAAAGTCCAGCTCTGTCCTGGGCTGGCAAAATTGTCATCTATGCTGGACCATGACCAGTTTTACTATTTATCATATCCATATTTTCCATTTTAGTTTGTTTTGCATCATTTTTTTCTGGCCAGGTTAGATTTTTTTTTCTTGACACTGTTTGATGCTGCTCTTAATGTGCTTCTGCTGTGGGACCAATAAAGGGTTTCTTATGTTATCTTATTACAATTACAAAAGTGTGTAACTCTCCCAGAGACACACTGAGATCCAAGTGCACCATTAAACTATTACAAGATGAACTGACAAAGGTTCACATGAATGGATGCCACTGTTAAACATTAAGCTCTGTATAAACCTGCATTAAACTGATTAATTACTCCTGCATTATTCCTCTCTTCTTCAGTTTTTCAGCAGGTAACCCTCATAAAAACAGTGTTCATGTGATACATGCCCTACTCCAGAGGCAAAAAAACATAACAAATCAATCAATGTCAAATTGAAATGTTTATCAATCTAAAAAGTCAAAATAAATATGGTCTACATTCATCAATAATATTGTCTGTTTAGATATTGTACATTAGGTTAGTGGAAAAAATATGTTATTGAAAGAAGACTATGCATTTCTCTTGCTGCTTTGTTTATGACAGTATCTGATGTGTATTTGATGTGCGTCGTACGGTCACAGTTATATTAACTTCAGTCGCTTCTGTTCGGTCAAACTGAGGCCTGATGGAATCAACGCTCGACTTCTGGTCTTTAGGGCCAGGTCAAATGTTCAGGCAAGTTAGAACTGAGGTTGTGAGCCACGTTTTAGTAACCTGACAAGCCAGATAGTCTGTTCCACAGTACCATCTCAGAAGGCTAACGTTTGTTAAAGGGTAGATACTTTAAATGAATATGTGACCTGTGAGTTACCACTGTTTTATCCAATCAGAGCAGCCCCATGTTGTCCATTAGTAACAATTAACAACATTTTCAAATCTAAAACACGCCCAGAACTGTCAGAGCTGGTCACAACCAGCCGTTCAACCGTGAATACTCTGCCTGGAGCAGTTCAAGTTGGATCTTTGTGAGTTTGTGAACTTCTAATTCTTGTAAGAATCTAGCTGCAGCACAAGATAAACGTTTAATGAATTGCCACTAATGTCTCCTGCCTCTTCAGAGCAACCTGTGCAAAAAACGAATGTCCAAAATACAACTGAAGCTTTACAAGAACAGTTTATGACCCATGTTTGTTATGACCCAGCTGTAAAATCCAACAAGTCCACTTCATTGTAGGTTTGTTCCCAGTGAAGGAACCAGGAAGGAGTTAGAGCAGAGGTGTCCAAACGTTTGCAAAAAGGGCCACATTTGTTGAGGGGAAGATTTTAAGGGCCAACTCTACAAGGAGGTTTTATATGGATTTGAACAGGTTTTATATGGATTTGAACAAGTTTTAGTTGGATTTGAACAGGTTTTAGTTGGATTTGAACAGGTTTTAGTTGGATTTGAACAGGTTTTATTTGGCCCGGACTTTTAACACAACTGATTTCGAGGGATTCAAAAACTAAAATGAGCCACTTGCTTTTTTCAAGACAAGTTTCTGTCCAACCCTCTGTAACGATGTGACTTCTCATCAGACGTTATGCAGACTAACTGTGTCACATTCTCCTTCTGTTAATCATCCTGTGCATCACGCTTCAATCTGACCTACTTCTTTGTGCAAACGAGGCCAGAGCAGAGCCTTCACACAGGTGCACTCCACGCTTCTCACAGACTCTAGCAGCCGTGCTTTATTCAGAAGCACATAGCAAAGAAACATGTGTGGTACCCCTCTTCCCATGATGCATCACTGCAGGAATGATCAATGAAGCTGGGGCCGTGTTGACACAGAGGAGATCATGTAAACAGCACAGATTTACAGGGATACATGGGGGTCGATAAAGATCAACCACGTGTCTCCAGCTGTAACTCTATTTTGGGTTTAAGATAAAGTCTGAAGCAACTTGTTCGAACAGACCTAACAACTTCCCCTTGGAGAGTAATAAAGTTAAATTGAATTGAATTAAACTGCCCAGAGAGAACAACCTGAGCACTGATGAAGTTCATCTATCTTCTTCTTTAAACACAATGTTGCTGACGCTTTAGGACATTCATGATTTGTTTTGTTTGTTTTTTTTGTTTCATTTGTAAAGTCAATAGTGCTTTTTGTAGGTTTTGCCCAATTCATTTTTCCTGCCCCTTATGCATTGAGGTTTATCATGTACAGTATTTATTAATAGAAGTCATCTTTAATACTTCTCATCTTGTAGAATAATATCAATAATTCTGGACTTTGTTTAAATTGATGTAAACTAATGAGACATGTATATTTAATAATACATTATATTCTCTGGACAAAGTCGTGGTCAGCTTAGAACAGTTCAACAGGACAATCCTCCAGAGAAAAGTTCTGACCACTTTAATCAAAGAAGACTGTAGCTTCAAAAAGGCACTCTGCTTGTTGTGAATGTTGCATAAATCATGTGCTTCTCTTTTTCAAAGACACGTTTTCTAACACAATATCTGCTGTACAGTGTGTTGTCTTTGCAGGAGATTTATATTGAGTCAGACACAGTCCTCTACTGCCTCCTGCTGATAAGACTGAGAAATAGCTCTTGTTTATATTGAGTGGCATTTATTAAAATCTACTGCTCATTTATATCAGAGTCTGAAATAATCTCCTACAATCCATGAAGGTATGACTGAAGCTGCCGTAATGAGTAAAAAGATTTGACTCAAACTCACCTCTGTATTAATATTATTGAATGAAGCTGGTGGTGCACTAGAATATATATATATATATATATATATATATATATATATATATATATATATATATATATATATATATATACACACCTTTTGGAATAGATGGTCACAATTTATTAGCTTGCAAGAGGAACACTTCATACAGCATTTGGTAGTACAATGAAATGGTTCAACGAGCATTACATACAGTTTTTATGATTGTGGATGCCCCTGTTGGAAAACAGAGCATCCTTGAAGATTGGTTTAGGTGTCGTGGCACTGATTAGCCTGACGCCAACCAAGAATATATCTGACTTTATCTGGTGTCTGACCCAGCTTGATCAACACAATAAGGCCACATAAGGATGTTACAGTTCAGATGTCTTTATTCTCTTAACAGATATGTAACTCCCTGTTGGTCCACAGGGCAGCACTGCAACAACTCCTACAAAAGCACTGCCTCTCAGAGCTCAGTCACTACATTTAAACCGCTTTGAGGCTTTTAAATTGGGATTTTTACGTGTATTATGTCAAATAAGAAATAATGTCAGCATATGGTTGCTTTCTTCATTACTAGGCCATGGCCATTATACGTTTGCAAAGTGCTTCAAGATGATTTTGTTGACGTTAAGAGTTTAAAAGTCCGAGAAATTGTTGAAGATATATTTTTGGCCTGAGAAAGATTAATTTGACAGGATACCAGGAAGAAAGAGGGAGACATAAAAACTGGTCTGAAACGGGACTCGAGCCGCATCGCTCCAAGTCTGAGAGAATCGCCACGTTGCCATGGCGATCCAACAAACCAATCAACGCTCCTCCTCAACTTTCTTACGTTTTACGTCATCACCTTCTAAGGAGACGCTGAAGAGCGTGCAGGGTCGTGCTAAGCTAACCGTGGAAAGACGAGACGACAGCGGTATTTAAGCCCGTCATGCGCTCCGTTTATGAGTGTTTAACGGGTCTGAGCGACGGTGTGTCCCAGGGCAAGGCTGTCTGAGCTGTCCGTGTTTCCGGTGCTTTGACAGGCTACTGACCGCCTCTTCCCAGACTAGTTTCCAAAACAAATCTATCTGAAGCATTCAGGTCAAACAGGATCAAAAGGTGAGTGTTAATATTCCACCTCACTAATTTTAAATAAACTAAAGAAAATACACTGCTTTACCTGCTGCTCAAGAAAGCTTAATTTAATTACAACAGTATTTTCACAATATTATGTCTAAGACCAACCCTTATTCAATCTTTTCCAAAAATTAATTTCATGAATAAAATAAAAGATAATTAAAAACTTAAAAATGAGTAAAAACATTAAATTTTAGCTGTAGACACTAATTTGTGACATTTACAGTAATTTACGTTAAATGTATAGATTGTAATAAAACACTATTATTTTATTAGTGTATAATAATATAATACTATTATTGTATTAAAGTAAAATAATCTTCCAAATACAGTAAAAAACAACAAAAACAATGGCTCACTACATTAGGTCAGAAATGTAGAGCAACTCATTAGCCAAGTGCCAAAATCACCAAAAGAAGCATGTTAACAGTTTGGGGGTGAGACACAAGTGTGTGGGACTGAACAGATGTAATCCCCTGTGTTTTGAGCATTTTAGATGATGTTATAATATTATAGCTGGACATTGTGAGTGGCCCCGTCACAGACTGAAGGCTTTCAAACAGAAACAAGCAGGATCAAAATTTGTTTATAAAACCCACTCGTTCCTCTTTTTATCTCCTGATTACACGCGCCGGCCCCACCACTAGCCCACTAATCCCTTTAGTGTTTCAGATTAGGTCTAGGTCTAGGTCAGTGAAAGCACAGGGTTGAGACAGCTATTGACAAAACAAAATAATATATTACAAAGCAGTAGTTTAATAAAGCCATTGGATCCACTCATGCCAGTTCTAAGAATATATTGAGGCATTTCACAATTATAAATGTATTTCCTAGTTTATGGCCAAACAACAAGATGTTTTGTTTATCTTTACAGTTCGCAGCAGACACAGCATTGTTAAGAAAACCAAGGTCATAAAGCTATAGACATCAAGTGCTGTCTGAGTCGATTTATGTTTAAACCTAACCTTTTGGCAGAAAACCCTCAGAAACCACTTATCATTTTAGTGACTAATCTAGATACTAAGTGTCTTTAGACTTGTATCATCTTATTTTATATAAAAACCCTTAAAGCAGGTCTAGTCCAGACATTTATCCTAGCTGTATGTTAAGGAGCTTTCTGATTGGACGATCCATTTCCACGTTAATAGAAATACTATAAATATTTACCTTTTAAAATCAAAAAGTTTAACGATACATATTTCACTTTTATATATTTATAATCTACATTTACACTTAGCAGACACCCACTTAGACATGCCTTTGAAACCCAAAAGGTTTCAAAGGGCCATGAGATTAAATAACACCAACACGATTGGAAGACCTTTTTGGAAGAATTGTTTTACCTTTTTATAACAAAGATTTGTCCAGAGATTAAAACCATTCTAAGTTGTATTTGTTAAATGTCATAAAGGTGTATTGTTATATTTTTCATTATCATACGTTAAGAATGTCATACTAAGCTCTTGCATATTAATAAAGGAACTGTGTATATCCTCTTTCATCGTGAAACAATATAAGCATGTATATCTTTTTTAACGCTGGAAGAGGATAGTTCCTCTATTAATATGCAAGAGCCAGTAAATATTGACAGTCTTTTACAGCAGCACATAGACTTAACGCTTCTCTAACTCGGCGGCCTGAGTTTGTTTATTGTTGCCGTGGTGACTCCTGTTTTTATGGCTCCATTAATAGTTAAACAGGTTCAGTGTTCACAGATTAAAACTCAGGTGGAGCAGATGGAGTACAGAGTTTTACAGTAGAGCAGATGTTTGTAGCTCAGTGGGTTAGGTTTGTTGTCAGTGGCTGATTATATTGATAAAAGTGAGTATTATTGTAAAAGAGGTCTGTGACTGCTTTGGCAAATGACAAATGCCATCTGCAACAGGCTGTGTTGACTCTTGAGTAGTGTTGTCTGAACATGAGCCTCATGTAGAGTCGGATCTAGAAAGTTAGTGGACCATGGGCTACAACCATATTTACGGCCCCCTTTAGGGAAGTCCTGGGGGCCCCAAGATAATCACTGTCAGAGAAAAATAAAGTTTAACTTGATGATTAACTTCATGAGGCAAACACAGTCCCGACACTTAAATGCTTTATTTAGAATCTGTCATTTATATAAACTCATGCATTCTCTTTGAATCTGTCTTCTCTACTTCCTGTTGTGTGCTCTTTTATAAATCCACTGTTGAACTTTAAAAGTCTGTGCCGTGGTACAACTTTCTGTCCTGATGACACTCTGATGTTAAACTCTGACACGGCTGCGACACTAGCGTTCCTGTTGAGACTGACACAGTTAAAGTCAGACGTGTGAATGTGTAATGCTGTGAAATCCCAGGCACATGAATGCAGCATCAGGCTGAGCAGAAGCTGGGCTGAAGAAAACGTACCATTTGTGTCCCAGATCTGATCTCAGGACACATTCAGGAAACATTTCACACCTTTGGGTTTTCAGGCCAACCACATCAGATCCAACAAGAACACACTTCTGTTTTTAAATCCATCCACTTTTTTAAAATCACTCATCCAGAGCCGTCCAGGTGAAACAAATGCATGTGTTTCAGTAACGAGCAGACAATACGTTTGACATTAGCCGCAGAAACAGCCCGTGGACTCCTCCCTCTGTACATTTTTTTAAGCGCACCTCCTTCTGTGAGTGCCATTGGTTTGTCGACTGTGGGCTGTGGCTTTTGTTTGACTTTGGAGCTTGAGCCAGGGTCATCTTCCTCCTCTTCTGTTTCTGCTGCCGTCCGGACGAAGAGGAGGAAGAAGACCTCTTTTCTTCCGTTATCCTTCTGTCAACATGTCTCTGACTGTAGCAGGTAAGTCTTTTGGCCTGTTTATCGCCAGCAGTGGTTGAGAAGTACTCTGAGCTGCTCTGGGTTTTGTGAAAGAGGCTGTGTTTAAATGAAGACTGCTCTATTGTCAGAATATACGTAAAGTTAATCTGAATGAGTGCTTGGTGGTGAAGTAGTGTGAGGATGAACAAATGCATTTGTTTTTAATCACACAAAGTAACGATAGAATAATTGACATTTAGGTGGGAATGACCTTCGGTCTCTTAATTATATTCAAAGCTCTGGAATAAATAAAAAAAAGCCTCAGGGCTTCAAAAATCCAGGGACAGAGTCCTTGATTTAACCATTTTTATGTTTTTATTAAACATAGTCAGCTCCACGATTTGAAATTTTCCCTTTTCTCCTCCTGCTCAGTCAAACTGAGCGTAAAGGACACTGTATTCCTGCTTGAGCTCCTGCTTTATTATCTCCTCTCAGCATTTGTTTCCTTCCAGAGTTACAGGGATGTAAAGGAGGCTGGAGTTTCTCTTTGAGGCTTCACTTTAGTTTCAGTCTGATGCTGTTAGTCTTTATGAACCAGGTATTTCTTGATCAATTCCTGTTTACTTTAACTTAAAAGGAGACGTCCATATTTTGTGAATGAGTTATTGCATTATTCAGCAGTATGTCCAGCTCTAATGTCATGTAGCTCTATTTAAACAAAATATATCTATGTATGACAGAATAACTGATGACGTCAACACAAATCGTCACTTGCTCTTCTTCTTTGCTTCATATTTACACGAGACAGACAAAAGCCAGTCGACCTGCAGCCGCTGACTTTGATCTTAAAATAGATATAACCAGGTCTAACCAACACTGGACTCTGAGCCATGCTGAGGTTTTATCAGTTACATGTTTTAAAAGGAGAGCAGCGTTTACAGTTTGTTCCTGATACAAATGAGTAACGAGTACTCTCCTGTATCTGGACAACCCACATAGTCCTAATGATAAACTGACTTTCTTTCATGCTTTAATCTCCATTTCAAGTCATCCAAGTCCTTAGTGATGTGGCCCAATGTGAACAGTATATCTATTAATATTTGATTTAGCTGCTGCTGACGAGTGGATGTTGGACCAGATCCATTGTATAACCTTATATCATCAGCTGACGTTCACAGGACGTGACCTTGGCTACTTTGTCATTGAAATAAATGAGCTGAATACATAATCAGCTTCATTGACTAAAGCATTGATCCCTCTGTGCGTTTCAGATCTCGCTCGTGGAGTCATGACGGAGTTTCAGGAGAAGCTCCGGCAGCAGCACCAGGAGTCCATGCACCGAGAGCTGGAGGCGCTGCTGTCATCGGCCGACGAGCATGAGGCCGAGGTCAGAGAAACGACAGTCAACAACACTGTCCACATTCAACATCGACTGAAGAGAAACTTACTGTTACATATATTTGGCAGTTTTTTAATATAACAAATACAGGTTGAAGCAAGAATGAAACAGTGTTATCCTCCAGAGACGGGTTTAGTCCAAAGTCACACGGTCCATGTTTGTCTCCACTGCCCTTGAGTTTTTCTGTGTTTGAAGAGAGTTTTGTCCTGACGTTCAAAGTTAGAGAAGTTGAATGAACTCGAGGACTTTAACACGATCACGACGTTTCAACATGTTCTGTTGAAACGTCTGAACATGTTCTGTTGAAACGTCTGAACAGGTGGAAAACAGAAGTTAAAAGATCACCAGCTTCTTCAAGAGACCCTCTGTAAAAACTCTGCTGCTGCATTTGAAGAGTTTTACCAACGACACAAAGTGAACTGAGGAGCAGCACAGACAGTTCTAATCCAGATGTAAATAAATACACAGATGATGGGTCACAAGAAAAGCCCAGAGAAAAGTGTCTCAATATCTCTTTGTCTCCAATTAAAATAAATGTAATGCTCAAAAACAAGTTAACGACGATTCCATTAAGAATTTTAACAAACATTTAATTTCAGTTACTTAATATTTAAATTATCTGTTTAGTGAAGTTCAGTAATAGCATCTGACAAAACATTAGACCGGAAAATAAGTGCTTTTCCACAGATCTGAGCCAGGACCAGATCTGAGCCAGGACCAGATCTGAGCCAGGACCAGATCTGAGCCAGGACTAAATCAGGTTTTCTGGGGACTGAGTCTGACTCATGTTGAACTTGTTTAAATAAATCCAGTTTATCTTTGTTAACACTCTGGTGTGTTCTGGTTAAACTGTGTTTTTTAACAAACTGGTGTTGTATTAGACCTGCTCCAGACTCTGGAGTCGCTGTAGTGTCAGAGGTGTTTACAGCCTGTTGGCCCGGCCTGCACTGTCACGAGCACAGGTCCCATCTGACCTTTAGACGACACAGACATCAGATACATTTTCTGTAACCTAGTCTTTCTTTAAAACATTTCAAACACAAAAGATCGCTCTACAACAGCTTCACTCTGAGGAAACTTCTCCATCTGACACACTTTCAGATTCTGCTAAAACCTTACATTTTCTTGAGCCCACAAAACTTTAGATTTTTTAAATGCCAATTGTTTTTTCCCCTGTTGCAGATCTCCAGGAAAGACTTTAATGGCTTCAAGAAGCTGTTCCACAGGTTTCTTCAGGTCAAAGGTCCAGCCATCGACTGGACCAAGATCAGCCGTCCTCCAGAGGATTCGGTGAGAACACGATACACATAATAAATGTACTTTAATCATCTTGAGCTGCAGTGTGTAGGTCAGACAAGTACAAGGTGCTCCTAAAGGGGTTACTAAGTGTAGGATTGAGTTTTGTCCGACAGCAGCAGGACAGTGTGGTGCCCGGTGACTGTGATGAAATGCCTCAGTCAGTCGCACTATTCTTAGCTCTGACCTTCAGTCAAACCGCTAAACCGCTATTTCAGGAGCGGTTTGTGTGTAAGAAATGTCACACTCTGTCGTCTGAAAGTCCTCGGATCAGGTTTCACTCCAACTTAGTCATGAGTCTGAGTTTAAAGACATACTCGTCTCAGCTCCATTGACATTTGTTTTGTGTTCACTTAAGACACCATCATGTATTAAAGGTAGACTAGGCTCCTTAAGCTATTATGCAACTGTATAAATTAAACAGTATTGTAATCATTGCTTTAAACGAGATGTGAACCCAGGTCTCTATGAAAACCTTGGGCTTTAATGTTCCTCTTCCGTGCGTGTCCAGATCCAGCCATATGACAGGATCAAGGCCAAGGGTCTTCCTGAAAACATCACAGAGAATCTGAATAAACTGGCCGTGGTGAAGCTGAATGGAGGCCTGGGCACCAGTATGGGCTGCAAGGGCCCCAAGAGTCTGATCAGCGTCCGCAACGAGAACACCTTCCTGGACCTGACGGTGCAGCAGATCGAGGTCAGACCCACACAGGGCATTAGAAAACCTGTTACAAGTGTTGTTTTCATATTAAAGGGTTTTTCTGTTGTTTATTTGTAGCATCTGAACAAAACGTACAACGCTGACGTGCCGCTTGTTCTCATGAACTCTTTCAACACCGACGAAGATACAAAGAAAATCCTGCAGAAATACAAGCACCACAGAGTCAAGATCCATACCTTCAACCAGAGCAGGTAACGGAAACTCTCCCGATCCTCATCGTTGAGTAGGACAGTGACTCTCTTCTTGATTGTTGTTATCTTTTCAAAAGTGGACCACAGTAGAGAACAGTACACTTGTCTGACTCTTTTTGTTCAACCTAAGCTTTGTCCTGATGTAAGTTTGGTTTAGTCTTTGTTTAGCTCCAGATTGTGTCTGGTTTAGTGTTTGACTTTAGTCCTGCTGTTGACCCGATAAAGGTGTGCATTAGTCCTTGTCAAACCAGGTCTAAACTAGGACCAAACTGGGGCTTAGTTAAAGTCAAAACCAGGACCAGACTATTATTAAACCAGGACAAAAGTCAAGACTAAATTGAGACTAAACTCAGGTCTAAAACCCACTGAACACATCTTAAACGAGGACTTTAATTAGGACTTAATCGCAGCTGAGACAAAGACTGGACCAGGACTTTACTAGGTCCAAACCAGGACTGTCTACACTAGGGCTAACCTCAGGTCTAAACCGGGACAATACCTAAGACAAATGTGTAGTCCTTGGTTTAGACCCTGTGTCTCTTTAGTCTAGACCTGCCTAATTCTCAAATATACACCTTCTCTCTGCAGATATCCCAGGATTAATAAAGAGTCTCTGCTGCCGATCGCCAAAAGCATGGGTCCGGACGAAGACAGCGAGGCCTGGTATCCTCCGGGACACGGTGACATTTACGCCAGCTTCTGCAACTCTGGGATCCTGGACAAACTGCTGTTGGCAGGAAAGGAGTACATCTTTGTGTCCAACATCGATAATTTAGGAGCCACCGTCGACCTGTATATCCTTCACCATTTAATGAGCCAGCCCCATGACAGACGCTGCGAGTTCATCATGGAGGTCACCGACAAAACACGCGCCGACGTCAAGGTACGGAATTTCTGAATGAAACTCAATAAAATATTTAAATGGACAATATATAATATGCCTTAAAAATCTTTAACGATAATGAGTATATCCCACACAAATAAACTTAAGTCCCTGCATTTTCATATTAAAAGGTATAGTTTTAGATTTGCCAGGAGCTCCTTTTCGATTAAACAAAAGCCAGTGTTATTACGACACTGATCAGTTTCAGACAGCAGTGTGGCGGAGGTAAAAGTGAGTCCAGAGAGGCTGTTTCGGAATATTTATGCAATTTTTCCAGTTTTTCCAAGATATCCTGGTATATATTTGAACAAAATGGAACACATTTTATACATTGCAACTTTAACACAAACTCTCTAACTATAACTAAAATAAAACTAATAATAAAACTAAATTAAAAGTATTGTGTTAAAAGCCTGTGTGTTGTTTTTTCCCCCGGTCTCAGGGTGGGACTCTGATCGAGTACGAGGACCGGCTGCGTCTGTTGGAGATCGCTCAGGTTCCTAAAGCCCACGTCGATGAGTTCAAGTCCGTCACAAAGTTCAAGATCTTCAACACCAACAACCTGTGGATCTCACTGCCGGCCATCAAACGTGTTCACGAGAATAACGCTTTGGACCTGGAGATCATTGTCAACCCCAAGGTACAGCTGAAGTCCGGGTAAGACCTGGTTTAGATCCACTTTATTAAACTACAAGGAAATTCCTTGGTTTGACTTTGGTTTAGTCCTGTGCTAATTCTGATTTTGGTTTAATCTGAATTCTGCTTTTGTCCTACATTTGCCCCTCTTTACTTGTGGTGTCGTTTAGAGATGACTGGTGGTTGGTGTCAGTCCTGTTTGGTCTTGTTCTTTAAGTCCTAGATTAGTCAATGTTGAGTCCAACCTAGGTAACCTGGTTTTAGCGCTAGTCTGGTCCTGGTTTAACCTTGACCTCCCTGTGTGTGTAGACGCTGGAGGGGGGTCTGAATGTGATCCAGCTGGAGACGGCGGTGGGTGCAGCCATAAAGAACTTTAAAAACGCTCTGGGAGTCAACGTGCCCCGGTGCCGGTTCCTTCCGGTTAAGACCAGTTCAGACCTGCTGCTGGTCATGTCCAACCTGTACAGCCTCGAGGCCGGCTCCCTGACCATGAGCAAGAAGAGAGAGTTCCTCACAACGCCCTACGTCAAACTGGGCAGCTCCTTCACCAAGGTCCGCACCAACAACTCGAAACTCAGATTACATCACAATAACAGATCTCACTGAATCCATTATTTTATTTTACTGGTTTTAGCGCAGAAGAATACATTTTTTGGGGAACATTTAAATATAAATGTTTTAATTTACATTAAAAAATAAATAAATAAATGGAGACTTGGAAAACCAACAAAAACTATAAATAACTAAGTGGAAGCTAATAATCTGTGGAAAAACCAGACCTTAAGACGTCATCTAGACCCAAGGGTTAGGGTTTTTATAGATAATTCTCAGTCCTGGACAGTGGGGCTTTGTCCAATCACAGCTCTCTTCCAGGAAAATGGTGCACTCCCATTGGTCAATAATATGAATAAGGAAGTAATGTCTGCCGATTTAAAAAAAGTGTATATTTTCAGCGCTGAATGTCTTTTACAAAGAACCAGCACAAAAAAAAATTGCAGATAAATACTGTCGATTAAATTACGTTTAACAAGATCATGTTTCAAGACAAGTTTAAACTGCAAACTGATCATTTCTGTAAATTCTGATAAAAACCTAATTTACAGTTTGTAAAAGTAAACCTGCAAACATGTTTTTACAAATTGGAGGCTTACAGATGCTAATGTTATTTTTGTTGCTGTAGGTTCAGGAGTATCTGAAGAGGTTCGAGAACATCCCCGACATGTTGGAGCTGGACCACCTCACTGTGTCCGGAGACGTCACCTTCGGGAATAACGTCTCCCTCAAGGTAAACGTTAATGTAATGACCCAAGGACTAGCTCACTGCTGAAGCCCTGGTTTATAAAAGACTGTGTGCTGCCAGTACGGATTTTATTTTTATTTTGTCTCCCATGTTGCTTCAGGGAACAGTAATAATCATCGCAAACCACGGCGACCGGATCGATATTCCCGCCGGAGCCATGCTGGAAAACAAGATTGTCTCAGGAAACCTACGGATCCTGGACCACTGAGGCATTCTGGGAATAATAGATTTATTACAACAATATGTTATGAAGACTATAGGTCCTAAAAGGTCAAATCATGTCCTCTATTTTCACTAAAGCCATAGAAATACAGATTTTCCTCAATACAAAAATCTGTTTGATATAAAGATCTATGCATTTGTCTGAACGTCTCAGGAGGAAACTGTTACTATCCACTGATGTCTGTGAATAAAACTAATGCACTGTGGGAAATACAAGCTTGTGTGTGTTTGTTCTATTTTAGAGATTATAGAAAAGATTTTAATAGAGGAAAAAAAATAAAAACTGACCAGGGAGCTTTAAGTTTTGAGGACATATTGGATTCATGTGAACCCAGATAGTTGACTTTTGACATTAAAACATTTGCTGAATGTTGTGTGTGTCGGAGGGACTTAAGTTTATGAGTGTGTTTTTAAAAATTGAATGTAAGTACTGAGCCATCAGAACTCACTTTTATCAAAACAGTACTTTTTGGACAGTTTAAATATAAAAAGAAAAAAAGTTTTTAGTTAGTCTTTTATAAGTCACAGAAATAAAAGTTGATGTGATTGTCAGGTGATAAATGTTATATTCTGAAGAATCTATATACAAGGTTATATTTGAGGGTTTTAGTCGGATTTAAACACAAACAGAAGACCGGATGTAGACTTTGGTAACAGAACTGAACCAACATTTGTTTATTTCCACATTTTAATAAATCTTTATTTCCCTTGTTCTGTTCTTCATTCACAGAATTTGAAAGAGTAAAAAAATTATTCGAGAGTCCAAAAAACGTTCTCTCCTTGGTTTGATTCGACGCCGCAAATCTTTAAACCCAAAGCTTTAAGCAAGAAATCTTCTGAGAAAAATAAATTACCCTTCACAGCACCTCTTTAAATAGTCTCCGGTCAACTGCACAGTGTCCAGATGAAGGCGCTTTTAGTTTGGTCCTTTCTTCTGAGGACGTCCAGCGGCGCAGAGTGCCTCCATCACCACTTTCTTTTGCCGCTTGGCAAGCGTTCTTTGTTCCCATTCCGAGTCCGATCACCTTTTCTGTTCCCAGATCTCTGTCATGTTCAGGTCCAGTCGCTCCAAACCTTTCAAAGCTTGGACGTTTTCAGTGTAAAAGGCTACATCCACCACCACCAACCTTAAAAACACACAAACAAATAAAACAAATTAAATACACAGAAAAAATCCTTTCACAACAACTTCCGCTCAGTATTAATCCAGATTGTCCAATGGAAGTTTTTTATCTAAAATGCGGCAGACTATGCACTTCTTTGTTTCTCTGATGGGCTGTAATGTCCATTTGGAGGCAGTTTATTCTTTGTTACCTTCTGGAAATCCAATCACATCAACAGGAACCAGTCTAACTCTTTGAATAAAATAGAAAAGGAAGGCTTATACGTTTATGGGCCATGAAATTAGGTAATGTTAAGACACAAAAAGGAAGGGTGAAATAAGATTAATTTAAAAGTATTAAACATGAGCAGCAGCAGACCAACAAAAACAAAACTAAATCAGTCCAGTCCAAATTGATCTGAGCTTGTTTAAACCATTCAAAAAAAAAAAAGGGGAAAGAAATACTGAAGTTATTAACAGAGCATCATTTTAAAAAGGAAAACTGAAAGAGCACATTTTACCAAATAAAACCTAATAAATAAAGCTGCTGCTGAGAGTCCAACCTAAAACCAAATGTTGTGCTCTGTAATGAATTCCTGATATCGGGACAAATAAATGGTTGTGTGTACGAGTGCTCAGGGCCAGCAGAGGATGTGTGGTGGATAGAGCGTTTTGTTTTTGTTTACCCTTGCTGAGGTCCTCCGTCGTTAGTGACTCCGAGTCGAGAGAGCTGTCGCTTTAAGTGCATCTTAAAACCAGCGTTGATTTTGAGAAACAGCATCTGCACAACAGACAGAGTTAAAGCTCCACTACCTGGTTCTTTTTTAGTCCATCCCTCAGACTCAGCTCTCATCCCCAACAGCAGCTGCTTCTTTCATAAAAACAAAACAAAAACTAAAGTACAACTGGACCATTTTTCCACAAAACACTAAAACATTACATTAAACTGAAGTTTTGTGCTGATCTTTGCCGTTAGACTGTAAAAATCCTGTAATTATCTCAGTCTAGTTAAACATTCAGTCAAAGCATTATCAATATTTATCTGTCATATTTGCTGCTGTTTTCTCTATTTTTATCTTTTTAGAGCCGTCTCGCTGTAAAATAAGGCTTTCTTTCCTCTGATCTATTTTGGTCTTTTTACTGTTTTTTTTTTTTCCTTTTGTGCTTGTCATGTTTTGTGCAGTTTGTTTTTCTAACGCCTGGTGATATCACTGCAAACAAAATTCCCTACAGGGTCAAATAAGGCTATTTAACATTTATGTAATTCTGTTTTAACACCTGAAAGAAATACCACTCTTGATCCGTGGCATCAAACTTCTCCTATTGTCCAGCGTTAGATTAATCTTGAGTTAAAAGTCTAAACGCTGGGAAGGATTCATGTGCTGCTGTCGGAGACCGCTCTCTCTGTTCTTGATGTACAGTTGTTGAAAGTTGGAACCACACTGACGTATTCATGCGTCAGTCCAACGTTCAGAGTCTCCAGGACCGAACTCAAAACTGGGTCTGACCTTGGTCTGTTCTTCAGGCAGAAGGTCGTAAATGGCTTCGTGCATCTTGGCCATCTGTTTGCAGACGTTTCTGAAGCATGCAGACGGCATCGGGGCTTTCACCTCGTACTGGAAAGACATTCACGTGAGATCACTTTAAACCACGAGATGGAAATGTGAGCTACATGGCATTTGTCTCTTAGAGCAGGGGTTCCCAAACGTTTCAGACCGCAAGATAAAAATTATGTTAGCTTTTATTTAACGAGAAAAACAAATTAAATGTTTTAATTTTAAATCCGAGACCAATATGTGTGAGGAGCAATTCAAATGGACACAGTTACAGTTTCAAAGTTTACTGTGGTGCGTAAACTATAGGAGCTGTTGTATTCCACGTGTGGGCTCTGAATTCACAGTGAAGAGCGTTTATGGTTTATTTTTGAATGTAACTGTGTGCTGACCTTTGATAAAACCTTCTCAAACAGACTGTCCATGATGGCCACCAGTTTAGCAGAAATCTCAGCGATGTGGTCGTTATAGTCCTGAAGAAGAGATCAGGAGAAAAACAGCAGCTCTTTAATACATTTTACTGTTTGTTATCCAACTTTGAATATTCACTGATGACACACAGTTGTTTTGGTTCTGATGCACAAGTGTCCATCTGTCGGACATTTTATTAGTGATTTGTTTTGAAGGAGACAGATTGTGCCTCTTGAATTTAACAAAACACCAATTGCAGTTTGGTTTATTTTACAATTATTGTAAAATAAAAAAGTGCTGTGGATCAGTGTATTTCAGTTTAAGACAGAGCTCTGGACACACAGTATAAACGTAGCGTGTGTAAGGGTTTCGTTTTGACCTTTGTGATGTGGTCGAAGTGCCGCAGAACGCTGAACTGTTTGGGCTGGAGTTTGGTCTCAAAGTGAGCTCTGATGATGGGAATGTAGTGAACCACGAGCTGCAGGCAGCGAGACGCCAGCGCTACAACAAAAACACAACAAGACTGAATATTTAACAAAAAGGTGCAAACCAAAGACACTGATTTCCCTCAAGAAATTTTCCTCAGATAAGTGCTTAACCTTTTCTACAATTGTTGAGTATTTACATTTCAATGATTCTCCAAACAACAAAAAACTAAACAAGAGATATTTAGGTACAAAGGGTAACTGGTAAATCAGGGGTAACCAAACTTTTTACAAAAAGAGACAAATTTAATGAAGAAATGAGCCGGTTATTCTCATTCCACAAGCACAGGTTTTAGACGGATTTCAAAAGGTTTTAGTCGGACTCATACAGTTTTTGTTAGATTCAAACAAATTTAGGTCGGACTGCAAGGATTTAGAAGTTTTTGTTTTATTTAAACTGCTTGTAGCCAGACTTAAATAGGTTTTTCTTGTATTTAAACTTTTTATTCTAATTTGAAAAAGTTTTATTCAGATTTGAACAGGTTTTAGATAGATTTGAGCAGGTTAAAGATGGATTTGAGTAGGTTTTAGGCAGATTTGAGTAGGTTTTAGGCAGATTTGAGCAGGTTAAAGATGGATTTGAGCAGGTTTTAGGCAGATTTGAGCAGGTTTTAGACGGATTTGAACAGGTATTAGATGGATTTGAGCAGGTTTTAGATGGATTTGAGCAGGTTTTAGATGGATTTGAGCAGGTTAAAGATGGATTTGAACAGGTTTTAGATGGATTTGAACAGGTTAAAGATGGATTTGAACAGGTTAAAGATGGATTTGAACAGGTTAAAGATGGATTTGAACAGGTTAAAGATGGATTTGAACAGGTTTTAGATGGATTTGAACAGGTTAAAGATTCTACATTTGTTTAATTTGAACATGGTGGTTTCTCTTCATGTGCTGGTTCAGTTTGTGTCAGTGCAGTTGTACCAAGGTTTTTTGTAGTGATTGTTTTAAGTCCCACGACTTGTAGAGCCCCTGCTCCCAGGACCAGCTGGCAGCTCCGAGAGTTGAAGTGCTGTACACACAAACATAAACTGGTTAATAAAATAAAGTTAAAACAGTTCTTAAGATCATTTACATTTATTCATTTAGCTGACGCTTTTATCCAAAGCGACTTACATTGAGCTTCTAATTACCAGTGTTACAGTCACTGGAGGCAAGGTGGGTTAAGTGTCTTGCCCAAGGACACAACGACAGTATGAACTGTGGGGAGAGTGGGAATCGAACCCCCTACCTTCCGGTTGAAGGGCGACCACTCTACCACTGATCTACTGCCGCCCGATCAGATACACCTTCACTAGACTGGAGACTACAGACGTAGTTGTGTTAAAGACTGACCAGGCAGCATCTTTTTCCAAATTTCCAAAGTCTATGTTTTAACAGTAGAACTGGTATTGACTTTTTAGATGCGGCAAATGAAAATAAAAATGCGGAGTCAGTGAGAGGGGTGTCTGACCTTGAGTAGGTCTGACAGTCTGGTCAACATGTCTGTGGCGATGGACGGGATGTCGTCACACACTGACAGTACTCCAGGAACATCCGGATTAGCAGCAGGACCGTCCTGAAAACAGAAAAGAGAAGGAAAAAACAAAAGGTTACAAGTTTTTACACATATACATATTCTTTCTACAGTTTTACTTGTTCACTAAGGTTCAATTTTGTATTTGAGCTTTCTCTGTCCTCGTAAGAGAACACTTACCCGACTACAGCGTATCTTTGCCCGTTGATGAGTAGAAACTCGGCAGGTTTTGTGTCGTCTGAACCTGCACAGAGAGGAAACAGTTAGAGATCTTAAATAGACTCTGGACAGATCAGTGCAGCTTTAGTCAAGTGTATTCCACCTGAGAGTTTGCGTTCAGGTAGTGTTATCTTGCCGTCTGCGATGGAGTTCACCAAATTCTGAAACTCAGCAGGAACTTCGGCCTGTTTCCACCGTTCGTTGTCCAAGAGGAGACTGTGGAGGAGAAAACTCAAGTAGCACAGACAGAAAACTACCCCAGAAGCTGAATGCTGGAACAAAACAGAGCCCAAGTCTTACCCGAGTTTGTTCTTGCGCTCTTCGTGGAAGCGGTGGACAAAGCGGTTGGCCTGGCTCTGTAGCGCCCCCCTCAGGGAGACGCTGCGCCTGCCACAGAGCGCCTCCGTGTCTCGGACAAAACCCTCCACGGCCAGCGACAAGGACACAAACTCTGCAGAACTGAGTCGCTCCAGAGACCCGTCCTGAAGAGAAGAGGACATCAGGCAGGGTTAAACACACAAACTCAATGTAACAAGTCAAGAAGTTAAAATGGCAAATGCACCACACTAATCAAAACCAAATAAAGGTTAGAATGAATAAAGACCAAGATCAGACTTTGAGGGATCCATATCAAGTCAAGAACAAAACCAGCAAATTACACTGAAAGAGTTTGTCTCTAAACGGCAAAAAGTCCACATCAGGTCATGGAGGGTTTGTGTTTGGTGAAGGAGTTTCATCCAAACACAAGAAAGATGTAGACACGAGCGGTTTTGGCTGGTCTTGATTTAAAATCCAGTTTATTTTCTGTTCGAGCTTCAATGGGTTTGAGTCCAAGACCTTTAAAGATTGGTCCTAAGACTGGGCTCAAGACCAAGAGACAAAAGAGTAACATTGTAAAAATAAGTTGATCCTGAATTAATATTAATAAATACACTAAATAGTAAATTTTGTGGAGCAATCTGGCACAAACTTTTTATTACAAACACATTTAAAGTGACACAATGTAACCGTTTGATTTTGAAAGGAAACTTTCCAAAACCGGCAGGTTTGAAAGTAAAAAAACATTTCTTCTGAAACAGTAAGGTCATTTTAGTGCATTTGTACAAATAAAGCTCTTTAGTGTGTCAACTATTTCTGCTCCGTCTGTTTGAGCTGCTGACCGCGTCTCTCAGGAGAGAATAAATCAGAGTTTTCTGTCCATTTGAGGGTACTGTATCATTGACATAAGTATGATTCTACCAGTCACAGTGTTACTTTAACACTGCAGGTGGAGCTTAAGACTTGACTCTACAGTAGCCACATGGATGTTTGTAGCTCAGTAGATTAGGTTTGTCAGTGTGTTACCTTGGCTCTGGCTGTGAGCAGTTTGACGCAGCGGTCGTGGCTCACGTCGGACGCAGAGTGAAGCAGCTCCTGGAGGTTGTTGATAATCCGGTTCAGCTCCAGTTCAGAGGGCATCATGTTCTCTCCCGACCTGTGCACAAAACACAAGTCTCTATTTATTTCAACTGTGATGAGTGTTAAAAATGGCATGTTAAAGCTTTCCTCATTCTAAAGCCATTTAAATCTTTGTCTGGACCAAGCCTCTCCCATGGAACCTCTAAAATGGTCCTTGTGTAAGGGCGCCACCATACGGTGATTTTACAGCGAAATACAGCGATATACCTCTGTCCACCAGAGGGCAGGCTCCAAAAGCGGAAATATAAGGAGAAACACAATGGTGACTTAAGTATAAAGTTATAAAGTTATTAAGTATAAAACTCATGTTTACAGCCTGGTACAAAAGATGGCTCCAGTCCCTAGAGCTAGGTTTTTACTACGCGACAACTCTGGGGGGTTAATTTTTGATTAATACGTTGGTTTATGCTATCTAAAAACTATTGTTTTACTATGGAGTAAAAGCCGAAAAGCCTGGATGTAACTGAACTGCCATTTTATTGCCCTGTTGTAATGACAATATTGGTGAATAGGGGACCAATGGGCGGATAACATCCATAATTATTTACAATCTATGGTCTGGACTCACATGATGGCGGCGCCCCCTGCTGTCTGCTCCGTATTGCTCTGTGGGACTCTCGTTTCCTGGACAGAGCCCTGTTCCCTGTGTCGGGCCTCGGTCAGAGCGTCGCTGATGAACAGGCCTTCGTGTGTGAGGTAGGCCAGCTCTGCCTCGCCCTGCTGCTGCAAAGCACTCTGGGAAACGTCAGGGCAGTCCGAGCTGGTCGCCTCCAGAACGAGGGTCTTCTGGTGCGAGTCCAAAACCTCCAGAACCACTTTACGGATAACGCTCAGAGTGGACTAAAAGAGGCATTTTTAAGTTTAGGATTGTGAGATTGTTTATGTGCATTCATTTGTTTTTGTTTAAACTGCACATTAACTGCATTAAAAAGACAATAAAACAAACACTAAAACAAAGCAGGTGAATGTTAAATAAACAGACTTGTGTATTTATGTCAATAAATGATTTGAATTGAAGTTTTTTCTTGTTTGATTCACCTTTATCCTCTGCAGAAAGAGAAGAAAACATTTAAAGACGTTCTTCAACACATTGAACCATTGAGGAAACGTCATCACACGCATTTGGTCCACAAGCCTTTGGACAAAAAAATAATAAAACAGTACAGAGAAATTTATAATGCATATTTTCATCAAAGAAACCTAAATCTGCACAATGCCTGTTTTAGATAAACAGTTACAATTGGTCTGACCAAGAGGGAATGTCTACAAAAGGGAATGGTAATATTTACTTTAGACAGATATAACCAGACATAATCTTTGTATGTATTTAGTTTTGCTCTGCAACAGCATGAACCAATGAAACCAAAGCTTAAAGCCTTTTGTTTCCAGTAGCGACACTAAACAAAACCAACCAATATCTGAGCAGAAATGAAGACAGTACAGTAAATAAGCAGTAAATGCTCAAGTGGATCTAAATCTAACTTCAGGGAACAATCTCCAGTGAAAATATCAAACATCTACAGATCAAAAGAACACTTACTTTGTGATAACTTCTGTGTCAATGTCTTCATTTTGTAGAACACAGTCTGACACACACTGCAAAAACACACATTAGGAATTTAAAGATGCATACTTTCAACTCAGAAATTCAGAATATTAATGTTGTTCACGAACAGACTAGTGGAACTATTTTTAATTCCTTAATATTTGGGGTAAAACCATACGAGTGCCGAGTCTGTATATAAACTCTTTTATTTCAACAGCACTTTGGCTTTTAATATAATGCTTTTCTTTTATATGGCATATTTATTCAGTGTTTTTTTTTTTCAAACTGTGTGCTTAGTGTACTTTTCTCTTGTGTCTGTTTGTTGTCTAACTTGCTTCTCAAATAAATTGGTGGGACTAATAAAGTTGTTTGAAACAGACCCATTTTTATTTCACATTTTCTATTTCATTGTGTTTTTATTTGTCAGTGAGTTAAATCAGACTGTGGTTAGTAAAAACAGTTTCAACAGAGCGAATAAATATGAAATAATTGAACGTTCCATTGAGTGTTGCATCTGACAGCCCTTGTGTTCGGTGGTGTTTTTACCTGAGAGACGATGGCTTTCGCTGCTAAAATCATCTCATCGTTGTAAATATCTAGAAAGTCCAGCTTCCTCTGACGCAGTAAACCAAACACCAGTGACTCCAGACGATCCTGAATGCAATGAGGAGAGAGAAAGAGGTTATAAAAATGAAAAACTGAGGTTATACCCAAATTAATATCAGCTTCTGAATTACACCAAAAGCAGAAAACGTCCCACAAAATTACAGTTTCCTTAGATTCCTCTAATTTTAATTGGATTAAACTTGATTAAAAAACTCATTCTTTGTCATTCAATTTAGTCAGGAATCAGAGACCAGTGTCATTTAATCGACTTTGTTTTGTTTTGTTTACAGTAAAATTCACCTTTTGGGAAGCAGCGTTTGGGGTTTGAACCTGTGATGAGCATCAGAAAACACATCAGAAACATCACATTTAGCAAGAAACATAAATATAGTTCGTCTTTTAGGATTCGTTTTTTTACTATTGCATTTGAGAGCTACTGTGAGACCACACACTGTTACAGATGAATGGACGCCAAAGTCTTAAACCAAAATTAGATAAAACTTTGGAACATAGTTTTTATGACTATATGATTTGTTTCATGTTAAAGTCACAGTGGCATTGACCTGTGTCTGTGAAGGGCTAGATACATTTGCAAAATTTGAGGTAAAAAGAAGAAAAGACAGAAGAGAGCTGCTCAGGGATGAACAAAAGATTAGCAAAGTTATTTCTCTGACACAGCTCAAGATGAAACATCTGTTTAATGATACCTGCCCTGTTTTTGAGGGAACAGTGTTTCCTACACACAGACGAGTCCTTGACAACCCGCCATAAACTAATGACCCCCGCCTTAGACTCCAAATGAACCAAAAACAGATAACGTTCAGATGTAATCAGTAATTATAATTGGAGTGTGCTGCATTGACCTGGGCCTGTCTGTTCTTTGAGTTTTCTAACATCTCTGATAAGAGCACAGTGCAGACTCTGGAGCAGCTGCTGCAGGAGAGTCATGAGAGAGAGGCTTCTTCTGACCACAACAGAGTGACACTTTAGCGATTATTCTCTAGAACAAAGCAAGATAATTGGGCAGTATCTGAAGTAAAATTATATAACTCTTCAACAAGCGTTCTTGTCTCTTGTTTCCAGTAACTACAGCTGCTTGAGCAACGAGCGGTGGATACGAGCAGAGACAGGAGAGACGCTCTGCCAAGGGATTAGCAAGTCATTAGCAAAGTCACTAAAATTGATTAAACACGTTTACATTCCTCAAAATGAGTCACGGCTCATTTAGTTAAACCAATGAGTAAAATCTATACGCCCATGTGATGTAATTATAGTCGCAATTGTTTTTCGTTTGAAATTTTCAGCTCAGTGCAGATCAGAGAGTCCTACATCTTTATCAAAAAGGTCAGAGTTAAATTATCTGAAGTTTGAAAGTAAGTCCAGACCTTCTCTAAAACCTGGGGCTCGTCCATCAGGCTGCGGTTCAGGTCACTGCGAGAGTAAATACTGAAGTCCTCCACCATCATTTTATCGATGAGCTTCTCCAGTTCACACAGCTGTGAGCCCAAGTGTCTGGAAAATATATTGCAACAGATGGGAACAACTTCTACACATCACTGATAATAAAGCCTTGATAAAGTCTTAATGACTTGTTTTTTCAGCTCATTCTAATTACATTATGCCAGTAGGTTAAACAAGTAAAAAAAAAAACAGACTGCATGTTTTTAATTTGCAAACCAAGAGCCCTGAGACACAGACCTAAAGAGCCTTCAGTAGAGGTGCTTTTATAAACAGTGTGTTTCACCTGAAGCTGTGGATGCCCTGCAGCTCCTGTTGCAGCACCTCTTTGGTCGTAGTAATAAGCTCCAAGGCTCCAACAAACTCTGACGTGGAGAGCAGCAGCTGCACCGTGGGCTGCGTCTGGTGCACGGCTGCCATCAGCTTTAGCTTATTGTGCAGTTTCACACAGTTGTTTCTGGTCAGAGTGGTTCGCAGGGCGTTCAGCGGGCCCTGACACATCACACGGTCCATCGCTGCTGTTCGCTGTCGGAGCACGGACACAGCCTGCTGCGTGTTCTCTAGACGGTCCTGCAGCTCATGTTGGGAAGACATGGCGTGGAAAAAGGCCTCAGAGCGAAGAGAGATCTGCCGTGCAATGCTCACCTCCACCACATCCAGGTAGTGACTCAACTACAGGTAAGAACAGAGAGGTTTACTGAAAATAGACATAAGTATCTGTGTCATTGTATGACACAATTAAGGGTTTCAGAAAAACAAACAAAGCTGACAGCGGTGAATGCAATAATATCACTTGTATTCATTTGAGCAACACATCCACAGCACTCCATTTAAAGAGCCAGTCACACCATTACCTTGTGCTGCAGCTGGATTCTTGTGACATTTGTGAGTTCACAAACTCACTAAAATCAATAAAACAACGGGTTCTGGGCTTGTTTTAAGTTTTAAGAGTTACAGTCACTAACAAAAACCACATGGAGCTGCTCTGATTAGATAAAACTGTGGTCACCTCCAGGTATTCATTTAAAAGAACCTGCGCTTTTGCAAATCCTTTCTGTGAAAGCCCTCCGAGCCAGGTAACCCAGGTTAATCACACCATTTTAAACGTTGATAACATGTCCTCTCACGCTGTTTCTTTAGAATATCTCCAGATGTCCTGCATATATCTGAGACCCACCTGGACATATAATCACAGAGGAAACCTGAGTGGATTGTGCTCACACAGGCATCTGCCCCAGATTTAGTCTCTGATGTGGATGGTTCAGTTTTTACATAATATTAATGTAGCCAGGCTGTGGTGTGGACTATACTGGAGTCGTGTCAAAGTGCTGTGGTTAGACTGACCTTTTCCTGCAGCAGTTTTGAAGAAGCCACGTCCCGGCTGCTCTTTCCTCCGGCGCTGTTGAAATGTGACCAGGGCAGCACAGCGTTGAAGATGGCAGGGTCATCCAGAGCAAAGTCCGGCTTCATGAAGATCTGGAAAGACAACAACCCGGTCTCATGAGGCTGTCTGTAGTTCGGTTTATTCTAAATTTAGACTTTTATTTTGTCTGTGGGTAAAAATATCAGGGTGTTACCTTTGGGACTTGTTCAAGCTCAGATTGTGTTTTATCTAAAAAGGAAGAAAACAGTATCAGACAGATGGTATTTAGCAGAAAATAGGTTTTTAAACAACTGAGAATTAAACAATATGGATTTATAATATAAAGATCTGTACAAAAAAGTGTATTACAAATGAATGAGCCTGTTTGAATTTAGGAATGCACCTATACTATTCTGTTGTCACATGAAGCATATGCACTGGGTACATTTGTCTCTCCTGCAAACTTCCAAAATGGCAGTGGTGTGGGAATGTTTCCACCTCTCGGTGAAAGAACAGCAACATGCTGTGTGCAGGTTTTATTCTTGTGGGATTTTGAAAGAAGGGGTAAAGACAAAGAATTTTAACACAACAAATCTAATCTCAAATTTACAAAAGAAACACAGAGAAGCTTATAACAAATATAATAAAAAAATAAAAGATGCTGAGAAAAACCGCTAACTTATTAACCTTATCAGACGTCTGTTTGTTATTCTGTAAGAGAAAAATAATGACCCAAAATGTTTGATTCTGTGTTCACAAGTTTTAAAATCTAGGTCTATATTTTCCATCAGATTTACGCAGCTGAAAAAAACGCTTTGAAGTAAGAATGGTCAATAAGACAGAGCTAGTCAACTACATTTGGTCCATTATTATATATAGTCACTCTATCCGCAGATGGCATCACTAATAAATTGCTGTTCCATATTGGTGCATCCCTAGGTTAAATGCACATATCTTCATTTTTTTTACAAAGCCCTGGCCTGTCATTGAAGTGTTCACAGAGGAGAGCAGAGGATGATTAATTCAGACCGTGGTTCAGGTTGATACTGGACACAGCGTCCCCGTCTTTGTTGGGACAGATCGTCTTGCAGCGCTCATGAATACGTTCTCTCTAAAAACAAAAAGGAAAGATATTACATAAAACATGGATGATCTGGTGAAACGTTAATGGCTAACTAAACCATTTGATTCACACATTCTGTTTTGATTTTTATTCCAGGCATAAACTAATAAAAAAACAGCCGTTTAATATTTTTTCTTTGTCAAACTTTAAAACAGAGGTAGAGAAGCTGTAAGTGACTAAGCGTTGATAAACTGTGTCTTTTATAGTTACACAAGAGACAACCACCACACACATTATCCAATAGGTAAGAAACAATAAATGCAATCAAAAGCTGCCACAGATAAACTCCGCTGTTACTTTTTATAGGCTCTTTAATCACAAAGAACACATCTATCTAAAACTGGTTTGTATCATGGTTGAGCTTGAATTTCAACTGTTTAAACTCAGCTCAACAAACTGCTGACAGAGAAACAGTCTTGCAGTTTAGGACAGTTTCTGTTTCTAATAAAGTTTCAGTTACTCTTTTATCCCTGTGGGGAAATTCAGTCTGCAGAAAGCTTGTAATCTTGTGCTCACCTGTGCTGTCTCCTGTAGGTACGGAGCAAAGTCCTCTCTGGTGATGCTGGGCAGGTGGCAGCAGGGCGTCACCTCTGTCTCCGTGAAGTCCAGGCCCCATGATTTAGTGAAGAAGTCTGACTCTCTTTTGGCGAGTCGCGGGTCGTTCAGCGCCGCCGGCAGGTTCACCTTCGAGCTGTACACCGTCCACGGCTCGTGCTCCGCTACGACAGACGGGCCGCCGCACAGGCCCCGCCCCTCACCTGAACAACAACAGTTACTACATCCCGACTGACCGTTTGAACAACTTAAACTTAAAACACTTCAGAAAAGACTTGGTCTGAACCACGCCCTGGAGCTTTCACACATAAACATTTGGTTGGAAAAGAGATTTGTAATCTCAGTGGGACTATCCTGGTTAAATAAAGGTTAAATAAAAATAATAAAAAAACAGGAAATTCCTAAAGTCTGGCCCACACAGCTCAGGTGTAAAAGCAACAATTAAGGTTTGATTTCTTCCCTTGAGTTTCTTTTAACTAAACATGGCGAGAGGGCCATTTCAGCTGAAAGTTGACAATTAAAGCCAATTTCTTTAATCCACTTTTTTACTGCAGCAGAAAGTTAATGACAGACTCTGATCCCAGGTTTTCCAAGACTCTTGTAGAGGCCCTGATGTTTTTACCTGTGGGCTCCTTAGGGCAGACGTCCGGCAGAGATCGCACCGTCCTGAAGCGCGGAGGCATGGCTTCCCGTTCTTTGCGGTAGATCCCTGCTGCAGTGGGACGAGACACTGGGGGCGTACCGTGGCTCGAGGCCATGGCATGGGCTCAGGGCCCTCGGGCTAGCTGCACAAACACACAGGTCAGAGGATTTACAGTTACTATGTTTTATCAGAGACGGGCATCTGAACACGCAAGTCACTGGTATAGAAATAAAAAGGTGCAGGGGCATAGCAACTATTATATACACGAGAGGGACATTTTAAATTTCTTACATTTCTTAACAGATACAGAAAAAAGTGTTATTGTGGTAAAATAAATTTTCAGTTTTTTTATAGTTAGCTCTAAATTTATCATTTTTTACCTACATTAAAATATTACTATAAAAAGCAAAGCAAGAAAAGGCAAATCACACTACAGTGATAAAAAAAGTACAGACAGTTGGAGGCAGTTAAAAGCCAAACATTTTTAGCGGCACTGAAATTTTCTTTAAAGCAGTTCTCATGGATGGAGACAATAACCAAATCGTTGCATGTATAGGTCAATTGGAAACTCTAAAGTGTCTTTAGTAAATGAATGTAAGAGTGAATGGTTACTGTCTGTCTCTAAATGCCAGCCCCTGTGACTAACTGACCACTGTTCAGGGTGTACCCCGCCTCAGGCCCAAAACTGCTGGGATAGGCTCCAGTCACCCGTGACCCCTAACAGGACTAAGCAGAAGATGATGAATGAATGCCTTTATAGCCTTCATTTGGACACACCACAGTTTGATTTAAAGCTTTGTTGTGACAGTTTATAATGGTTTTGACAGAAAATGTCTATAAAAAAAGGAAGAATTTAGCATTATTGTGATAAATCATAAATTCTTTACAATACAAATATTGTGATTGATGCGATAACAATAAATTTGTGAAATATTGTACAGAGATGAAATAACATGAGTGTATGCAATATAACGCAAGCGATAACATAAATCATTATTCTATTCTCTTTTTTCATAATACACATATAGTAAATATTGGTTTATTTTTCAACAAATGTATATTCCTCATGGATTAATGATTTTTAACTTGTAAAACCATTTAAATGTTTAACACATTCAATAGAATACAGGATTTGTTCAGAACTTTAACACAAAATGCTCAGTTTCAATATTATTCCACATTTTCATGAAATTCCCCATAAAACCACCAAACTGCTGTCATTTTCTGCTGCCACCGTAAACATCAGTTAAAATGTGTTCCTTTTGACTTAGGAAGGTGTTTTTTCTATAAAAGAATAACCTTATTAATAAATGTAGTAACTATGTGCGTTTAGCACATAACTCCTGCACTAACTCGTCTAAATCTGTAATTAGACGAGTTAATGCTTTAAAAACCGTAGTTTCCGCTTTTGGAACTTGTCCATCACTTGAACAAACTGCCTTTGCACTTCGCCAAACTGCATTCCTTTGTCTTTAATCGGAGATATCAAGTTATTAAACTTCCATTATCTGCAAATTATATATAAGACAACAGTCAAGAGAACCAACAAATGTTGCCCCCTAACATAGGTTTTCACACGTTAAATTATTTTAACGTTAGGTTTGCTCTATTTTCACATTATACTATGACTGTTAAACGTTATAGATTTCACTGTGTGTCAATTCCTGTCATTTTGTTAAGCTGCGACAGATGCTAATAAGCATTAACTTCAACATTTTAAATTGGCAATTTTTACTTTTGAAACAAAGTTAAAAGGGAGCCAATGGGGTTGTCGAGGTTAAGTACAAATAAAACAGACTGAGATAAATTTTTATATTCGATGTCAGACTTGTAAATGTATTGTTTATCTGGGTAGTTGTGCTAATGCTAAACTAACGTCATAAGCGGTTATACGTAGATTGGCTAAAGGCTAATGCTAGCTGTTTCGCTCCGTGGCGCAAGGAAATGCTGCCTCGTCATCGCGGTGGTAATGGTGATGAATGTACCTGTTTCCTGAAGCACAGCGGTCGGTGTTTCTCGTCCTTAACATCCCAGGAACACCAATAAATCCTGGAGGAAAATTACAGGAGTCACAGCAACAGTTAGCAGCGCCGGTAAACGGACCATCATGCACCGCAAGGTGAAACGAACTGGTGGAGTCTCCGGAAATGTCCGAAAATATCCGAAGTTCCGCTTGGCTTAGTTTGGCTGAATGTCAGTGAAGGTTCTCAGTCATCCAGATCCTCTTGAAGAAAAGGTTAAAGTAAAATAAAACACTATAATGCAGAAGATTTGGTTCATTTATTTTTTTGAACGATCGCCAGAACGATGTTTTGTTTATGAAGAGTCCAACACGTTTAAAAACAAAAACCAGTGGTAAGAGACTTTGTCAGTTCTGGGAGTTGAAAGTGCTTCTCAGTGAGTTTCTTTTTTCTTTCCAACTTGGCTCTTATCAGTTGAACTCAGAAATGAAAATGTTTCTGTCGTTGAGGAACAAAACGTCTTCACTTGGTAATTTCAGTGCAGGTGCAAGTTTAATCTTTTCTTCAAGAGTATGGTCCAACACAGTCGAATCCACCAGAGCAAACTTTACTCCACCTGTTTTACATCCAACAGCCCTCACTGTTAATTAACAAAGATTTGAACAATTATTCTTGGATATTAATGTGACTTTTTATTCTGTATCATCTTTTGGTTGGTTGTGTAATTATGCGTGTGATTATTTAAACAGCACATTTGATTGTAGCATCAGTTCATCTGTGGATTACATTGCTAACCACAGAGACTAAGATATTGCATTACTGCAGCAGATCTTGAAATAATACATTTAAATACATTTATTAAATTAACCTGACCAAAAGGTTTTTAACGACCTGTGAGAAAAGCAAATGCTAATAAGTGGACCACAAAGACAAAGAAACTAGCACAGCTTTGCGACGTCAGCAGCAGAATTACATTATTGGTCCAGACTGGATTTGAATGAGTTTGTGAACTAACATTTAGCAAGATTAGAAACCGTCAAAATACTAAGACATCAAACCGAACTGTAGAACTTTAAACTTCTGAAGTCAGTTTGATCTTGATCAAACTGTGAACGCATTGCCAATGTAGGAGCCTCCATCTAGCGGCCAACTGAAATGGACTTGTTTTTGACAGGATCCTTCCTCCAGAGTCGGTTTCTCCCAGGTCAAGGCTAGAGTCCAGGGTAACTCCTCAGTCTTTTGGAATACTAATGCAAAATAAAACTGAAATGTGCAGTTTATAGGAAAAATGTTTTTAAAATAAAACATTTTAAGAATACTGCAAATTTGGAGCTTGTATTAAACCCCTTCCTCTTTTTGGAATAGCTTTTGTGAACCTATTTAAAGTGTAGCATCAGGGCTATAGCTTAGCCACTGTTGTAGTTAAAACAGAAACAATAGTAGAAAACAGCCACTACAGCCAATATTTATGGACCGTTTCTGTGTACGCAGACCTAACCAGTGCTGGAATTGACACTTTCCCAGCAGGATTTTTTTTTTTGTTGATTCAATGTTGACTAGCTGCAGCCAATGGGAGTAGACTTCTGTGAAATGTGGGACTGTGATTGGACAACGTTTACAACAAACGCTAAACACTACAATGCTAAAAGTCTTTTCAATCAATAAAAC
Organism: Perccottus glenii; assembly: GCA_024416835.2. Taxonomy (NCBI): domain Eukaryota; kingdom Metazoa; phylum Chordata; class Actinopteri; order Gobiiformes; family Odontobutidae; genus Perccottus; species Perccottus glenii. The sequence goes on from CM044549.2 coordinate 32,272,224, forward strand.
CCTGACAGTCTTAAGGGCTCACTTTTTATACATCATCTTTATAACAATACTACCATAAAGACTAACATCCTTATTCCATTCAGAAGTGTGGCAGCATACTAAAAATAAGGTGAGGTGGCAACAGACCCAAAAAAAGTAATAAAATGTGTGCAAACATAGCAAGTAGACGTTTACATACACAAAGTGTTGCACATTTAATTTGCTTTTGTGTTTGAACATGAAACAAAATTAGGTTTAACTAAACTATTTTAATGGTTTCAAAGAATAAAACGGACAGTTTTTGTAAATGTGGTTCTAAAGCTATATCAGCTAATTGTTGAGGCCTATGGCAAAGAAAGTAACTTTAACAACTTTTTTTTCTAATCCTTTGAGATCTCGCTGCTTGTATCTATCTCATGGAAGGCAGGACACCGCTGTTTTTCTGGGGAGTTGTAGCATTTATTATTTACTGCAAACCTATCCAGCTTTTCACTGACCAGGAAAGACTAAAGTGGCACTCAGCTTGCATCTATTTTCGATTCATTTTGAATTTATATGGGGCGACAGTAGCTCAGTGGGTAGAGCGGTCGTCTTTCAACCGGAAGGTAGGCGGTTCGATTCCCGCTCTCCCCACAGTTCATACTGTCGTTGTGTCCTTGGGCAAGACACTTAACCCACTTTGCCTCCAGTGACTGTAACACTGGTAATGTAATGTAAGTCGCTTTGGATAAAAGCGTCTGCTAAATGAATAAACGTAAATGTAAATTAGTTTATGGTGGAGGGATTTCTTCAATGAGATAAAATCACTGGGGTACTTCCACAGTATCTGGTGCTGCTGTAGAAATGGTTCATATTTAGTTTCAGACACAGGTGACAGTGATGAGCTCGTTATGGGATGTGATCATTTCTGTGGTTTGTAGAAAAGAGGAACAGTAAAAAAAAAAAAATTAAGTTGTGTCAAAATATAGTCATGTAAATCCCCTTTTGGAGTGCATTTACATGAACATGAGTTTCCCCTTTGTGTCTTTGTGCTGTAAACCTCATTATCCAGTCTCCTGGTTTAGAGAAAGCTGGTTGAGGAACTCTGAAACAACACCCTGATTCTGTCGCTGTTTTGGCCATGTCCCGTTTCTTAAGCATGAAGCCAAAACAAACAAAGTGAGGGGCAACAAAAATAACTGCTTCCAAAACTCCACAAGGAATAGTCTACAAAACACTCAGCTACTTTAAAGTTTATAAAAGTTTCTTAGGTTTAATATCCCTTTAAAACTGCAGAACCCAGGACAGTAGCTACAAATGAAAGCTTTTGTTTGGTAACGTTTAATGAATCTTTAAGTACATGACAAAAAAAAAATAGTTGTGTGCTCCATTTTACAAAATACAGGACTATTCTTTTAAATTTATTTATAGTGTGTTTAATCACTAAAGAGTTTGTGCGGCTCAAACATTTGGTGTAAAGCTGAGGTCTTTTCCTTCTACTGTTCTGTTTTCTCTGGTGCCGTCCCCGTGACCAGCAGCAGGTTACAGGCCATGAACTGGACGTTGAGCACATTACTGGTGTTCCCCGTATACAATCCCACGAGTTCACTTGACGAGCCATCTGCAGGAGTGGCCCCGTGTGAGTTTCGGATGTCCCAGACCCGTACGGAGTTGTCCATGGAAGAGGAGGCCACTAAGCTGCTGTCTGGGCTGAATGACAGGCTGCTGATGCTGTCCGTGTGTCCACGCAAATCTTTAAACAACGTTCCGGAGGCGAGATCCCAGAGTTTAACCCTCTGGTCTTCCCCCGCCGAGGCTAGGTACTTCCCGTTTGGAGAGAAGGCCAGCGCCAGGACGGGCCCGCGATGCCCCGTGAACAGCCGGACGGACGCCCCCTGCTGCGTGCTCCACAAACGGACAGTCTTATCTGTGGAGCCGGTGCTCAAATAGTTTGAGTTCGGGTGGAATTTAACACAATCCACGTCGGCGAGGTGTCCGGCATAGAGACGGAGGGGGTAGGTGCGGGAAAACGTCCAGAGGCGGGCTGTGCGGTCGTGGGAGGCGCTGGCAAAGTACAGGCTGCACGGGCTGATGTCCACGTCCCAAACGGGGTACGCATGGCCCCGGTATAAGACGGTGTTGGTGAAGCTGCTCAGGTCCCAGTAACGAATGGTGGTGTCCTCGGAGCAGGATAAAAGACCAGAGCTGTCCGTAAGGAACGAGGTACGGAAGACGGGGCCGCTGTGACCGCGAAGGGTCTTGATCTCACTCCCGCAGCCGTCCTCCTCGTCCACCTGAGACACAAACACAGGGTCTATTTGTTTAAAGGTCCACTATAAGACCAGTCTTTCTGGGGTCCACCGTTACACAGCATATAATCTCACAAAAACATAAAAAGTGTGACAGACACATCTAGCACTAATAATTCTGTATTTTTCTCTTGCTACTAACCAAAAAAATAATAATTTATATGCATCTTGAATTTTCTTTTTGCTCAATTCCAACACAAAACAACAAATATAGCCCCAAGCGGCGATAACCGATTGTTAGAAAATAAATGTTTGCCGTTTTTCCAAGGGTCACGTTGTTTGCGGCAGACTCTCTCACACGGTCATAAAATGTCCATCATAAACTATTATCACCTGTCATTTTAAATGTTCATACTTTTCCTGGATTCCTTGAATATCTGAAAAATTGTGTACAGCCCGAGGCTATTTGCTTCAATCTTTCAAATTTCTTAGACCTTAAACTTTGACGATGACACTGGCCTTTGTTCAGCAGAATGACAGGACCTACCTGTTCCTCCAGAACATCACAGGCCAATCGAATGCGCGACACGTCCACCTGGTGAGGTCTGGCCTTGAGTTTTCTGGCCCGGAGGCTCCAGAGCTTCACAGTGGAGCTGTCGAAGCCCGCTGCCAGCAGACGACTGTTTGGCAGAGACTTCAGCCGTGTTCAGCATCTGCTCCGTGTGGTGGAAGGCGTAGAAGCAGACAGTGGTGAGCGACGGTGGGCCTTCGCGGACTCTCTTTATGCAGTCCTGCAGCGCCTCCAAAGCCGCCTCGTTCTGGGGGATTTCAGCCGGGACCCCCACGCCCTCGCCTCCCTCTGCTCCATCCACACCGGCCCAGGACGAGGTGGTGTTTGGGGTAGAAGCAGCAGCTCCGGTGGCTCCATAAAGCTGGAGACAAAAATCAAGACAAGACATAGATTCAGATAATTCAGGACTCAAAACTGAAATTTCCAAAGGGTTTATGGAGGTTTATCTAAAGCCAATCGAGTTTGAACACGTTTTAGTGGGACTCAAATAGGTTTAAGATGGACATGAAAGGGATTTTGTTGGACTTGAATGAAAGTGGAAGTTAAGAGGGTTTTAGTTGAATTTATACAAGTTTTAGTGAAACATAAAAGGTTTTAGTCCGATTAATTTTAGTTGGATTTAGTCAGACCTGAATGGGTTTTTGTTGTATTTAAACTTTTTAAATTCTAATTTGAAAAGGTTTCAGATTTAAAAATATTTTATTTCAACAAAAGTAGCTGCAAATAGAAAGTTAGCCACGGTCACCCACAGCCTTAGCGTAGCATATTTCTTTTACACTTGCTTCTCCTTGACGACTGTAGTATTAAATAAATAAATATGTTTCCTCTGACATGTCTCTTGTACCTGGTTAAGTCTGTTTCCTCTGACATGTCTCTTGTACCTGGTTAAGTCTGTTTCCTCTGACATGTCTCTTGTACCTGGTTAAGTCTGTTTCCTCTGACATGTCTCTTGTACCTGGTTAAGTCTGTTTCCTCTGACATGTCTCTTGTACCTGGTTAAGTCCATTTCCTCTGACATGTCTCTTGTACCTGGTTAAGTCTGTTTCCTCTGACATGTCTCTTGTACCTGGTTAAGTCCGTTTCCTCTGACATGTCTCTTGTACCTGGTTAAGTCCATTTCCTCTGACATGTCTCTTGTACCTGGTTAAGTCTGTTTCCTCTGACATGTCACTTGTACCTGGTTAAGTCCGTTTCCTCTGACATGTCTCTTGTACCTGGTTAAGTCCATTTCCTCTGACATGTCTCTTGTACCTGGTTAAGTCTGTTTCCTCTTACATGTCTCTTGTACCTGGTTAAGTCCATTTCCTCTGACATGTCTCTTGTACCTGGTTAAGTCCATTTCCTCTGACATGTCTCTTGTACCTGGTCAAGTCTGTTTCCTCTGACATGTCTCTTGTACCTGGTTAAGTCTGTTTCCTCTGACATGTCTCTTGTACCTGGTAGTCGGTGCGAGGCCCTGTGGTCACCTCCAGCTGCAGGTGTGTGCTGAGCGCTCTGCAGAGGGCGCTGTTGTCCTCGCTCTGCAGGTACCGCAGCAGGTATTCGTAGGCCTCCTCCGATAGCCACACCACATACTTGTGCTCCAGGAGTGCGCTGAGTTTTGGGTTAGCCGCTACATCCTGCACGGTGAGGACGTGCCGCAGCTGCTCCACTGTGGCCCTCTGCTCTGCGTCCTGAAGAAAGGACGAGTGGAAACGGCTGTAGAAACCGTCCACCGCAGACTTCAGGCCGCAGCGAACCATGTCCAGGTGGAGGTAGACAAAGAGCGGGAAAAGGACAGAGCTCACCTCCTTCGCCCAAGGGATGTCGGTTTCTAATAAAAGAGTAGTAGACGTTGAATGCTGAAATATACAACTCTGATATTTGTATTTCCTCTTGACTAAGCAGTGTTTGTTCAGTGAGAGACTAGCCTCTGTACCTGACAGAAAGGTGTGTAGTCTGTTGTATTGAGTCTCATACTGCTGTGGGTCCGACTGACAAGGGGCAGCTGAGACAATGTTGGCACATCCTGACTCTGTCTGCACTGCTCAGAGACAGGACAACGTTTCATTAGCAACAGTGAACTAAGAAAAAACAAATAAACCCCCCATTATGTCCATTTCAATGGAGTACACGTTATTAGGCAAATAGTTTTCAGTTCATAATGATACTAACAACCACACATCATTATCCTCATTTCTCTTTTATTGATTTAATAATATTAAAATATATTCATATATAAAATATACTGGTTTGTCTGGTGTCCATGTTTTTGTAATAGCCTTGACTCAGAGCCAAGTTATGACTTCATAAATCTACTAGAGTAACTTGCAGACTTTATGCTGCTTCTGTTAATTAATTATTGGTCATTTCTCTAAACAAGTAAGTAATATATGACTCCTACGTCTGCTGATTATTAGTGTCAGGAGTACAGAGAAAACAGCATTGGATGCCTAAAAACAGGTGGTGGGGGGCACAGCTGTACCTGTGAGGCTGGCAGCCATCTCCTCGGCTGTCTGAAAGAGTTTGGCTCCTTTCAGAGAGCTTTCAGTGTCGACATACTGCCTCTTCTTCAGATAATGAGCCACTGTGACTTGGATCTGCTCAGTGCGGCCCCGCTTCATGACCTGCTCAAATAAAAGTGTGGAGTTTTATTTTTGGTGATGAAATAGGTTCATATTAAGAGTTTAGAACTTTGTCAAAGATTCAGTAGATGACAAGTTACATTAGTATAAAAAGGATCAATCTATTGTGTCCACCAAGTACCAAGTAGTTTAACACATTTTATTTAACAAAAACCTTGTGCTTTATTGAATAATCACTCAATAAATTAAAATGTTCTGTCTTGACTGAGGCATCTTAAATGGTTTTATAAGTGAAGATGATAATTTTTCCAAACTTTCCAACTGTTTAAAAGACCCTACATGTGACCATTCTGAAAAACACCGAAGTCTAAAAACGGGACGCTTCAATTAAATAGGGACAATATGGAAACTGGGAATGTAAAAAGGTCATTTTGCATCTTACACAATTCTTAAAAAGGTTTAAGCATCCACAGAATGCACAGCATCTTTAAAAAGAAGCGAATTAGTCAACTTTACTAACCCGTGTTCTTAATTTAACTTATCTCTTAAGTATTTACCAACTTATTTCTCCAGTGATAGTTCATAAAGAGCTCAAACGGTTAATATAATTGTGTAAGAAAAAAAAACTGTCAGGTGCAAGCATTAAGAGGTTGTGCTAAGCGGCTAGCACGGCTCCATCACAGCGGCCCGCTCTCCATATTTCGCGGGATAAATCTATTTCCGTTACTTTGCAGTCTCTAAAACACTACTTACTGCATTTCAAGTTTCCCCTCTTCACTATCGGTTGTGTTTCGGTGTATTAAGTGTGTTTTCCAGGTGATACTACGCCGCTGTGGGAGGCTGTAATAGCCGCTCCATCGTGTGCTAATTTCTCAGTGAAGCTATTCTTAGCTAGCGTTCGATTGCATTCCCTGACTTCACTTTGGGCCGCGGTGAATTTCATCAACGAGCGATTAATAATCCTGGCTTACAAACACGTTAAAATAACTAAACATTATATACATATATATTATATATTATGTTATAAACGGGTTTTTTTATTGCAATCTAACTGAACTTTTAATTCAGTTATATTGGCAGTATTCTATGGTATTCTACAAAAAGTTAGTCGCCTTCTAATGACGTACTTACTGAGCGACTGAACCGCGCGCTGTTTGGCCGGTCGGTTTGGAAATAACACATTGCCACTGGTCTTTTTTTCATATTGTAAATAATCACTAATAGTTAGAAGGGTCTTTGCAGCCGAGCGGACATGTTTAGTCCCCGCACAGCGCCGAGCTCCGGCCGCCGGCAGCCGAACAGGACCCCCGCACGAAAAAGTGTCGCAGGAGTGGGGTCCAGTCTGCTGTTCTCTCCGCGGAGGACTCCTATGTCCGGGGCCAGGTGAGGGACCACTGCCCGCTGGCGTTATTTAGACTTTAGACGATTAAAACACAATGTAGTCAATTCAAACAAAGAACGGCGCACAAAAAGTATGTAATACACGAGGTATTAGTGAGACAATTTGACAATGAGTTTCATTTTATACCTAAATGAATGTAACTGTTAGTATTGTCACAGAGCATATATTTTAAGGCTGCTACACTGTATAAAGGCTGTAATATCATTTTAATTTCAGTATCATACCTGAGTTAAACAGGTTTTGCGGTTTTCTATTTACATTTATTTCATGGCCCTTTTTTTTTTTTTTTGCCAAAATGCTGTGTGTCAAATTCACAGTGTAAAGCCCAAACACAACAGCTAAAACAAGGTAATATTATGTGCCTTAAATGAGTTAAAGCTAATAGTTTCATTGAGCAATTCATGGGATTCATATTTTGGAACAGAAGCAGAATTGGTTCAACCAGTGGTTTCTAAAAACACCCTGGTGCCTGTCAGACACGTTTTATTTGACCTACAGATGTATATGTTGTCATACATGGCCAAACTAAGATATAAACAATTAACCAAACTAAAAACTACTTATGTTAATACTAACAAATAAAGCTGGAAAGATTACAAATCTCTTTTGCTGGGGAGTCCTGACCCCATGGAAGTGGCTATTGTATGTTTTTGGTGGAAGGGGAAACCGGAGTATCCGACTGACTGTTACAGTTCTCAGTCATCCAGGTCATCTTGAAGAAAAGGTTAAAGCAAAAGCATTTAGAATCAGTTTTCAAGGTGAAGACGTCTTGTCTCTTAATTCCAAGAGACTTTATCAATTCTTAGATCAACTGGTAAGAGAGCTGAGCTTTATCTCTAGAGGGAGGAGTTTGACCTGAATGGCATTTCCTACCAGTTGATTTTAAAATTGATAAAGTCTCTTGGAATTAGAGACGAAACATCTTCACCTTGAAAACTGAGTCCAGATGCTTTTACTTAAACCTTTTTTTCAAGATGTCCTGGATGACTGAGAACCTTCACAGACATTTTGATAAACAAAACCCTAGAAGGACAACAACACCTCAAGTGAGCAGTAATTCTAACATCTCCCATCAGGAGTCACACTGACCTTTTTATATGGTACAACTATGAGACCAGGACAGTTCTCTTACCATTTGAACTCGGAATTAAAAAAAATTACTTCTTCACCTTGAAAACTAAGTCCAGACGCCTTGGCTTTAATCTTTTTCTTCACTAATATAACAAAGAAAAAAGACCTAAATATGAGTTAATGTTAGCTAATCAAAATAACAGTACATACCTTTTTTAACAGTTTTGTGTTCACTATTACCATACTGTATTTGCTACACTAGCTGTAGCTCAGAAGGAAAGGATAACCTCATAAATTAAATAACTTTAGTCCAATCCCTTTTCTTCAGATCGACCCCAACCCGAGTCCAGAGCCACGCAGCTTCAGAGCCTCTTGGCTACGACGTCCAAACCTTTGGCTCGTCGCTGCCGGTCAAAGTCATGGAGGCGCTGACGGTGGCTGAAGGTAATGACGCGTGTTATTTGTTTGGGTTAAGTAGTTTAAAAGGTGGCACAATATATTTTAAGCCACTGGTTTCAGTTTTAACACTTCTTTTCCCTTCACTGTTAAATTGAATAACAGCTGATGAGCAGATTTCTGTGAAAGTGGATGAAAGCAGCTGGGCCTGGATGGTCTGTGGAGAAAAAGTTATCATCTGGAAAATCTGCCAAACAGCTGTGGCCAAGGTAATAAGTTTTCACAGGCTAGCCCTTTGTCATTGTGTAAATAGCGAAGGGCTGCCAAGATCATAAAGGAAAAGTGTGGTTTTAAAATGTCACAAAGCTGAATATTTCCTCTTGTTTTCCCGGCAGCTGTCTGTGTGTAAGGAGCTGCAGTTGCCCAGCAGTGACTACAGCTACACAGCTGACCTCGTGGCCATCTCCTCAGGGACTCCTCTGGACTCAGCGCCGGTCCAGTCAATCTGTGTCCTGGCACTGGCCTCAGAGGGAACGGCCCGATTCTGGCCCAGTTTGGCTCAAGAGGGAAACTACAGCGACACGGACATCGACCTGGGAGACCTCTGTAACTCTGTGGTGGCGGTCAGGGTGAGTAAGCTGCTGTAGTTTGAGTTCTGACCTTCTGAAGCTGCTGTAGTTTGAGTTCTGACCCTCTGAAGCTGCCGTAGTTTGAGTTCTGACCTTCTGAAGCTGCTGTAGTTTAAGTTCTGACCCTCTAAAGCCACTCTAGCGTGTCTTTCTCTCAGGGTGTAAGCTTTATCCTGTCCTCGTCGAAGAGTCGTCTGTTCAGAGTGAGTTCAGATTCTTCCGGGAAACTGCAGCACCACGTTCTGCAGCAGGGACAGGGCATGTTGTCGGGGATTGGGCGCAGAGTCTCCAGTCTGTTTGGGATCCTGTCTCCTCCAGCCAACGACAGAGTGAGTCACTGTAAACTCAGATAATGCTGTATAGACAGAAGGAGGATCAAAACTCAAACCGCTCTGGTACGATCCTGTTTCTGCCTCTCTCTCTGTTCAGCTCCACAGTGTGCTCTGGGCGAGGGCCTCCAGCTGCCTCTACTCTCTCACCAGCTCCAGTCTGAACAAATGGGACGTGAACGACAGCTACGAGCACCAGGTCTTTAGCTGGGACGCCCCGCGAGCACTGACGGAGAGGATTGCAGACGGCATCTGGGTCAGTGGTTTTCAGTGGATCATAATAAAGACCAATACAGATGCCATAAATGTTTTAAATAAAGACGTGCTCAAAGTCTTCAATTTAACTATTTCCTCACAAACAGGGATCTGAGACTAACTTTGAGGAAATGAAGGAAGGAGTCAACGTGACATACCTCGACATGAAGCATGGACAGTGAGTAAAACCTGTCCGAATCCAAGAAAAACCTGTCCAGCTGAGAACTGTTCAGATCCAGCTCAAACCTGTTCCCCTCCTAAGAAAAAATTTACTAACTAAACCCTGTTCAGTCTGTTCATCGGCTTTTCAAAAGAAACTCAAACCCTAATACCCCTGTCCTCTCCCGTCTCTGTCTCCAGGGCAGGTCTGGTGATCCTGGCTGCAGCGTGGCACCCCTCAGACACTCCCTGTATGGTGTATTTCTGTCTCGTGACGCTGCAGGACTCAGGAGCCGCCGTGTCAGACCAGTTCACTGTAGAGGTCACCAAGTTCAGCACTCCCTTCCAGGTCAGACTGTGTTGGGCGTATGGTTCTCCACCAAAATCTGAGCTGTGTGTTCGCAATGGTCTACTATGTTAGTTGTATTCTGGGGAAACCTGTGTGTTAGTTTCAAGTATCCACTCAGGGGTTATTTAATGTATTTGTTGGTGTGTGTTTTGTCAGAGTGAAGAGGCGCTGCAGTCCATGAGGCTCGTGCTGCCACCTTCTCCAGGATCCATCGCCTTCATTTACAACGAGGAGCTGGTGTTCGCCTGCTCCACTGGAACTGGCCGAGCAGCGCCGCCCGACGAGAAGATCAGCTTCAACTCTCCGGGTAGAACAGAGTGACTGTATAGTTTATCAAGAAAAATCATTGACACAACACTGGTCGACGCATCTTAAGATACAATATGACTAATGATATTTAAGTGTTACAGCTCAAAAAACAAGTAAACCTCAGATAAAAAGCTGACACTGGGCAGGACACTGTAATAATTCTGTGACGATAGAAAACAACTTCTTATTTTTTGCAGGAGACGGTGTTCGAGGTGGAGGCTGCTGCTCCAATCTGCCGGTGTTCTTCTCTCAGAACAGTGGCCTGGTGGCCGTCGTGGGTCGAGAGAGCGCCTCTATTCTCCCGGAGACGATGGAGGACTCTCTCTGCTCGTCACTCGCTGCAGCTCCAGAGGTACTCACTGTTCTTAAGAAAAACACGCTCCTCGTCGACTGCAGTGTTTTCAGGCCTAAAACCTACTTTATTTCAAATTGTCAGGCCCAGCAGATGTCTTTACTTCTTCCTTTTTATTTTTTTATTGTTGAATACTTTGTTCTTTGTCTCAGATTTCTGCGATGGAGACGCCGAGCAGAGCCGAACCTGTCGCCCATGAAGACAAGACCAAACTCCTAAAGAGCGCTTTTCTGCAGTTCTGTCGGTAAAAACACACCCAAAGCAATCTTATACATGCAGTAACCCAGATGCTTTTACCTCTTTTTCACTCTCACATTCTTTTAAGCTACTTTAGGAATCCTTTTTTGTGTGTTTCTCACCAACAATCGGCCTCTGTCACTGAAGGTTTATTTAAAAGATTCACTGCTCCCAAAGTACTGTACAGGCTCTAAAAATGCACTATAATAATAAATAAACCAAATAAAACTGAGGAGAATGAGGGCCTTTGGAGTGTGCAAGCCTCTGTGAAGAACCTTTTAATCATCTCAACAAAATGTAATCTGCTCCCTCCGGGATATGGAAATATTCTGTAAATGTTAACGCAATTTCAACCAATTACCATGAATTCAGTGCAACCCCCGCAACTTTGTTTAAACCTTCCTGCTTCGTCCTCATCAGGGTTTGACATTAAAGCTTCATAACCCTTTGATCTTTTCTGTTCAGTAACGACCTGGTGGGAGCTCAGACGGTCACAGACGAGCTGTTCCCGGCCGACAGTGACCCTGAGGAGGGGGCGGAGCTGGACTCCATGGTAACCAGAATCAACCTGGACCTGGTGGACGACTACCCGGCCTCGGACCCGCGCTGGGCCGAGTCTGTCCCGGACGGTGAGCAGCAGACGGGAAACAGCTGACACATTTTATTTCAGGATCAGGATCTGACAGGATTATAGTCTTTCATGTGACAGACATTCACACAAAATAACCAATCAGAGGCTAAACTCTAACTGTGCTGCAACATAAACGTGACCAGTGCCACCTTGTAATTACTTTAATATTAAAGTTTTATAAAAAGAGTAAATAGTCTCTAAACATTTTACAAATGCTTTGTGTGTGTATTTTCAGATTTGTATGTGAGCAAAGAGGAGTCACATCTGGAAAATAGTGTTGGGTAACTATGTGTAACAATATGTGTAACTATGCTTCTTTTTCTTTTTTTTCAGAGAGTGGAGGCTTCCCGCTCAAGTCTCTCATCATCCTGCACCAACTCGAGGATAAAATGAAAGCCCATGGCTTCTTCATGGACTTCCTGCTGCAGGTAAAGTTCTCTGCTCACACTTTTTATTTCAGACTGGCTCCACTGTTTTATTTAAGATAAAAAGTAAATGTCCATCACATGTACAAATAACAAAAAAAGTTTCAAAGAAGGCATTTAGGTTTGAAGATGAAGCTGTTGGGCTCCTCATCCACAGGATTGTGTTAATTGTTTATTCTTGAATATGTCCTGAATGACTGAGAACATCTACAGACCTCTGAAATTCTGATAACAATATATTTGTGCTATATTGGCAAAGCCCTTGAATAAATGCACATTTGGGACTCTCATATAAATGTAAACTCATTTTCAAGGAAGACTTAGATTTTTAAATGGTAAATGGTAATGCATTTATATAGCGCATTTTTGCACCCTTCTCGGGCACCCATCCACAGGATTGCTTTACATTGTTTATTCACACACATGGGGCAATATGGGGCTGCCATACACACTGAGCTCAACCTTCTCCGACCACCACCAAACACACCTCTACAGTCTCACATTCATACACCAGTGCTATGGACACTGGGCAAGGTGGGTTAAGTGTCTTGCCCAAGGACACAATGCGACAGTATGAACTGTGGGGCATAGCGGAATCGAACCTACTACCTTCCGGTTGAAGGACGGCCGCTCTACCACTGAGCTACTGCCGCCCTTTATTAAGCACTTTTGTTTTTAAAACCTCTGGATACAGAAGTTTAGGCTCTAACAGTCCAAACTGAGCTTTTGTTTTCTTTGCTGACATCACAGCCATTGTGTGGATTGATCATCTGTAAATCCATAACAGCAGCTGTGAACCAGGTTTTTTACGTTTGTTTGGCACTATTCAGATTAATAACATGTTTATTTTTGTCTCCTTATTGTCTGTCCACACAGACCTTTTTTTAAATTAATTTTTTACTCGAGGACATCTATAATGCCGATACTTACAGATGACAAAAGTGCAAGTGCACTCATTGTGCAAGCTTATTTAGATCTTCTTGTTTTGAGCGTCTAAAACAATATTCAAGTAGCCAGGCCCTAACTGCATCTCTAATGTTTTTGTCTCTGCAGCTGAAACTATGAAAATGATAATAAAAACTTGGTTTTGTTTATGATTTTCTTTCAGGTGGGCCTGCTGGATCGGCTCGGTGACTGTGCGCTCTCTAATGGCGACGCGGCTGCTGCTGTGCGAACACGCCGAGAAGCTGCAGGCGGCGATGGTGCTGAAGAACCACCAAACTAAGCACGCTGAGCTCATGAACCGAGCCATAAACGCAGCGCTGCAGAAGAGCAACACCGCGGTGCCACCGAGCCTCACCGCGGCCGACGTCTTCTTCAGAGAGGTCAGGGAGAAACAAATCACTCACTCAGACTCTTTTATTCACTTTGGAATCAGGAGAAAAAGACAAAATGAATAAAGTAGATTCAGATGTGACTTGTTTGCTCGTGCAGGTTTCTCAGATCGGCTCTGTGTTTGAGTGTTTGTTGGAGGAAGAGGAGCGCAGCCTGAAGGACAACCCAGTGGACTCTGTTCAGTGGGCAGAAGTTGTCCTCACCGTCAACAGCATCCTGAAGGTACAGCTCACTCTGAGGAGGCTGTAAACAAGAAACAGTGTATTTTTTAAAACTAAATACCTCCCCTCTGCCTGTGTTTTTCAGGACGTGCTTCAGGCAGCGCTGCATTACAGAGAGAGTAAAGCCTCGATGTACAGAGCTTCAGAGAGCACTGCCTCTGAACCAGAGTACATCCCCTGGACAGGTGACTCTCACAACACAGTTCTCAATACGATTAATACTCGGTATAATCTCCAAAAGCTCTACTAACACACTCAGGCTGGTAGTCAAAAGGGTCTCTGTGTGGAACTGTAAGAGGATGCTCAGTTTAACTTGTTTAGCCTGGGCCAGTGCCATTTTCCATCAGTTATTCAATTTTTTTTTTACACTTTTCTTCCAAAACCAATTCAGAAGACAATACTTACATGTTTTCTTTCTCCTCAGCCTCTGTGAGTGTCCGCTCGGTGCTCTCGCGCCAATACGAGCTGCTGCTGCGCTCCGTTTACCCTCAGGCCGACTCCGAGCTGCGCAGCGCCATATGTGAGCAGCTGATGGCGCTGTTGGACATCTATTTGTGCGGATATGTGTCTCAGCTGAACTCCCTGCAGCAGCAGAAGCCTCCTGGAGCCCAACAGGAGCGCTACAATTCTCTGGAGATGGAGTACACTCAGAGACGCTCGGAGATGCTCGGCCTGATGCGTGAGTGAGACCAGAGCTCAGTTTGTCCTTCTCTGAACATGAATACTGATCTGTAGCTGTGTGTCTGTGTCTGCGTCTGCGTCTGTGTCTGCAGTGGAGCTGGGGCAGTATCAGTGGGTGGCAGCGTTGGCCGAGAAATACTGTGACTTCGACATCCTGGTGCAGATGTGTGAAAAGACGGACAACCAGAGCCGACTGCAGCACTACATGAACAAGTTCGCCAACCAGGTAGACCTCAAAAAATCTTTCCTGATTTTCCCTGTGACTGATCTGAGTCATACAAATCTCAAGTTGATATGGTGCTCCTCGAGTTTATTGGAACGTTGCATTTACCTTTAGCAGAGTTACTCTAGTCTTAGACCAGCTTTAGCTTTTGTATCTGTTCTAGTGTGTTGTAGACTGGTTCTGGTCTCGCCTTGACATAGTCTTGGTCTCGTCTCTGACATGTCTCGGTCAGAACGGTCTTGATTACGACACTAGATTGTACCACGGTTAACCTTCTAAATTTTATACTCATATATTTTAGGGCCTCACTCTTTCAAGTCTGAAGTCCTGCTCTTGTTTAATGCAGTGGAGACAGAGAATGGAGGGTTTTAATGTCACTCCTTCCTGCTGCAGAACTTTGCAGACTTCCTGTTCCGATGGTACATGGAGAAAGGGAAGAGGGGGAAGCTCCTGTCTCAGCCGGCAGCCCAGCACCAGCAGCTCTCCAGCTTCCTCCAGTCGCACCAACACCTGAGCTGGCTGCACTATATCCATGTGCATGACTACGGAAAGGTACAAGGGCTCCTTCTCACAACACAAGAGACATATAATAGTGTCTAATGTAGTGAGTTCTTCTAACTCTGTGTGTCTCAGGCGCACAGGACGCTGTACAGTCAGGCCGACGCCGAGAATAGGTGCTTTGCTAAAAAGAAGACCCTGTTGGCTCTGAGCAAACTGACGGCTCTGGCCTCTGACATGCCTCAGGACAACATCAAGAAGCACGTCAACGGTGAGAGAGAACTGTTGGTGGTATCGTAGGACGGTATCGTAGGACGTTGCAAGACCACACTGAGCTTGAGGCACAGTTTTCATATTACTCATGAATTATTGGACATTTATTACTGTATAAAGTGGTTAAAAGAGGGAGGTTAGCAACAGTTTCCAGGTGATTGCCACCATTGCAGTCGAGGCTTTAGCTCCAGCTTGTGTCCACTATCTTTAGTGTTATATTTTCCAGTTCCCATTTCAATTGAACAATACCAGAGTTCATTTGAAGGATTTGTGGAGGTTTGCCTCTAGACTTTCTTCTGATCTGTGCATTCACAAACTATACTACTATAAAGAAAAAAAGAAAAAGTGAAACTACAAAATAAAGCAAAGGAAAAACACTAAAAGAAATGCAAACACAAAATGAGTGAGCACAATGTCATTCAGGGGTTTAATCTGTAATTTACAGTATGACATGACTTTACAGTATCAGTGTCTGTCTCAACCTCCTTATGAGCCATTCAGCGTAAGTTACCACAATGACCTACCTCGAGAGAAAGTGAGCCAGCTTTGTGATACCAAAAACCCAGAGTTAACCCTGAACCTGCCTTGCTAACCTTCTAATCCAGCTTCAGAGTACAGGGCCCAGACTGGAATTATATGTATATACAAGATTATCATTATATTGACAGAGTTAATGGAAGGTGTAGAGTCCTGCCTTGTTATTTATATTTGTTTTGGACGATATACTAAATATGAATGCTACAACCAGTTGAAAAGGCAGAAACTGAAAACTTCACTTCTAATTCTGAATATAAGTTGTGTCTTTAAATTGAAAAACCTCAACAGACACATTTAGAATCATTGTCACTTGAATGTGTCTTTGATTTGGAGGGAGCTGGAGAAGATCCCTAAGAACATACAGCTTTTAAATGATCTTGTTTAGCAAATGGACACTTGTACTTCTGTCTGCTATATTTGTGTTTCCTGTATTCTGTCCTTTGTTCCAAACCTCACTGTTTGATCGTGCCATAATGTCTCTGTTTCGTCAGACATCGTGGAACAGGAGCGGTTCCTCTTGCACCAGGAGACTCTGCCCCGACAGCTGCTGGAGGAGAAGCAGCAGAACCCAGACACGCTGCCGGTCCTCAGCGCTCACAACCTCATCCAGGTCTGAGGTCTCTTTGTGCATGACGACATCCTTTAACAGAGACCAGTAAAAACCTCCTGTGTCTGTCCACAGCTGTACGTGTGCGATGACAACAGACGAGCCAACGAGTACGACTTTAAGAAGGCCCTGGATCTGCTCGAGTACATCGACGAAGTCTGCTACCGTTTTTTTAAATATGTTTTCATTATTTTTGACATAAAAACGGGTGAAGTTAAAGATGGGGTCTGTGTTTTCTGCTGCAGGAAGACGGAGTCGATATCGAGGCTCTCAAATGTGAAATCTTTGGCAAAGCTCTTCAGAAAGACGAGTAAGATCCACCTGACGGGATTTTATAATATACTATGACTTACTTTTCTTTTTTTAAGTATTAGAAAGACCTTGAACGTATTAAATTGCATATGATTACTTCTGTGTAACCCACTCATAGTCAAATAGACCTGTTTAAAATGACAGCTGACAGTAGTGTAGAGGAAGCATTGGTAAAATAACAAATGCTCAACAGCTAGAGCACATTTTAGCTTCAAAGCTACAAAAATCAGTTTTATCTTCAAGATAAGAAGCACTTTCAAAGGCTTATAGTAGTTTTTAGAAAAATACATAAATGATTCATTAACATGGGTAATTGCTTCGTCACGAGCTCAATTACAAACAAAACACTCTTGTACACAGTTAAAAGACAATGTATAAGTTCACTTTTATTAAATTGTGCTGCTGTGTGTCTCTCAGTTGGTCGACTGCTGACGGAAACGACGATCCTCTCGAAGCCGCTAAAGAAAGTATCTTTGTCAAGATCCTCCTGAAGCTCATTCAAGAAGGTTTGGTTTTATTCTTTTTCCAAAAGCAAAGGTTTTAGTTGGAGTTGAGTAGGTTTTAGTTGGATTTGAACAGGTTTTAGTTGGATGTCAGCAGGTCAACTGGCTCTTAGCGACTATTTCAAGAGACAACTGCGGTTCAGAGAGATTACACAAAAGTGGTATTTTATACAAATGCTTTATTGATATTAAATTTTATTTCTTTAAAACTTTAAATGAATCCAATAGACAGCCCTTGTTTAGACCTTTTGTGCAGATTTAGTCTTCCTAGACTTGGGTTAAATCTTCTTAAGTCCTAGTTTACACTTGAGAAAGACGCCTGCTTTTGTCCACGGCAACTTAAACATTATGAAAGTTTAATAAAAAACACTGTAAATCTATCACTTGCAATGAAAGTAGTTGACTTTCATTGCAATTTTTCCAACACTGAACCTCTTGTCTGTAGTTTCTTACTATTGTGCAGCTGTATTGTGAATAGTATCTACCTGAGCTCTGCCTTTCCCAGGTGTCCCTCTTCAGACGTATCTGCCCGACGTGAAGGAGCTGCTGGATCTGGACGAACTGAGCGGACTCAAATCAAAGCCCTATTTTGAGTTTGTGCTTCGAGCAAATTACGAACATTACCTTCAGACTCAAATGTGATCAATCAAAACCCTTTGCTCTAAAGAATTTATGTTTTCACATATGTTTATGTTTTCTAAATAAATCTGTATACAAGAACATTCTGGGCTGTTTGTATTTGACTTAGTTTCTGGATCTGGATTAGACCTGATTTAGACTTGAATAAGTCTCTTATGGTTCATTAATGTGAGGTCACGTGATCAGCAGGTGCCCCTGGAGCCTCACCTGATGCTCTGTGCAACAGCTGAAGCGCATGCGCAGAGGGACTCCTACGTCTTTATGAAACGCATCCGATATTTTTATTACTCGCCTGTTTATGATCTGTTAACATAAAGCTTGTCTGATGTGGCTAAAAACAAAACGGAAGGTGTCCCTTCAAAATAAGTACGAAATTGTCTTTTTTTTATTTCTGTCTTCTTTGTTAGCTCTAAAGCCCAATGTATTTATCTATAGGTAAGGAAATATATACATAAATAGTAAGAAATGAAATGCAATCAGAAAATAAGATAATTCGGGCAATTTTTTAAAAAGTGGTTGCTCTGAACTTTACTTTTGTCCAAAGAATTCATTGTTTACGGTCTATACATGTGTTTTGTCAGTTACTAAAAGGTCTTTGAAGACTTGTCTTTCTTCCATATTAATGTGAGTTTAAAATATTTTCACACTAATATCCTGAATCTGATATTTCTAAAGGTCCCTGTTTATGCTCTCTGACAATAAAATGACTTGATTAGCTATAAACTTGTACGGAGTTAATGTTTCTAAACATGTAGCATATGATTCCATCACTTTTGTTTTAGATTGTGCTTTTACTCAATCATTATAGTGCAGTATATTTATTGTGAAAGTGTCTTCCGGCAGTTGTTTGTCAAACATTTGTGACTTTCACTCGACGTACGCTGTTTCTCGCAGTCTTCTGTCAAACGCAGAAGAAGCTGAGCGATGTCCAGCCCCTGACGCGGATAAATTAGTCTTAAAAACACTCGACATCCCCGAATAAAAGTAAGTCTGCGTTTATCTGACATTTAAAATAAAAATAGAATTGAACCGTGACAGGGACGTTATTACGCCTCGGCCGTTAGCCGTTAGTCTCATTGGACCTGGTAACGTCATATTTTTAGTGCCTTTTTAAAGCTGAAATTATTCACAAAAGCACGTTTTATAATTCGATTCCAAACCTTTAACTGCATATAAATACCTTTTAAATATGTTGTAACTGTTATATCGTACAGAATGTTCCTTTTTATGTAAAATATGGGTCAAAACATGCTTCTAATCGTTGAATATCACATTAAACCCGTCACTTAAAAATAAAATCATACTTTATAACTTTATTTAATCATCTGAACGTAAAATCATCTTTAATATACCCCTTAAATGCGTTTTAAAGGGTGCAAAAATACGACATAATAATGTAAGACTGATGAATGTTAGCTATTTAGCATTATTCGTTTAAAAAATGGTCTCGTATTTAATATATTTAATGAAATGTGAATTCTAAAGATGATTTAAGTGTATATTTGGCAGAAGTAAGGGCTGTTAAAGGGGGATTTGTGTCTGAGTGGGCGGGTGTAGTGCAGTAGTAAGTCTATAATGAGGCTCATCCTCCTTCACCCGTGTTGTGGCTTATAATCTGTTGTAAAGGGATGTGGGCGGGGCTAACAGGTAATATACACCTGTAACATAACTGTCAACGAGAAAATAAGAGTGATAAACTAAAAAAAGGATTGTTTTGATTAGAAATGAGGGTGCATGGCTGGATGGTATGGAGCATTGCAGTCAACCTTTAGTCTGACTTTACTTTAATTCTCTTCAGACACTTTGCTAATTATAAAGATTGTTAGGTCTGGACACTGAGACAAATGTGAAATGATCTGTAATATATATTATCCAGTGCTGTGTACAATAAAAGGTGAACAGAACCTAGCAGAAACTTTGGAGCATCTGGATAGTCCACAAGCTCAGATTTTAGTGGAATTTGAACAGGTTTTAAATCATTAGATTTCATCACTTCATGGTTAAAACTGCATTTGGACCTCCTCTGATATTGTGGTATGAGTACTTTTAGTACTAGAGTAGTTTATTGTGAGTTTGTTTCTGTTCGCTTTTCTCTTGGTTTGGAAATATTTGCAAATGAAGATGATAAAAGTAAAACAACCTGTAAATAATGCTCTGTTTAAGTCAAGAGGCACAAGACTCAGTCAGCAATTAAATATCGGCAAACATACATCTGAAATCCACTCTAATGTATTTGGTTGTTCTGGAAAAAAAAGTGGTATCTGGGTTTGTCTATTTAATTCTCATGTTTATTCATAACTTTGTCATTTTTCTTACAGTCTGTAGAAGCAGAGGATCTTTTCTCAGAGCCATGGTGACAAAGAAAGTGCGGACAGAGTACATGAAGAAGTTCAAAGACCCCAAATGGGAGACGTTTTCCAAATGCTACGAGGACTCTCTGAAGTACCGCCTGACCCGCCGCGTGATGGAGCACTCGCACAAGCCCTGGTTCTGGGAGGGATTGGACAGCAGCTCGGACTCCAGCGGCTGGTCCACTCCTCGTCTCACCAGAAACAGGGTGACTCCTCTGTCCGTGGCTCCTCCCGACACCTCTGAGGTCCAACAGAAGCTGATGGAGCTGAAGACCAGTCCAGGGCCTCGGCAGAGCTCAGACGGAGAGGAGCCTGAGGTGGAGCCTGGAGGAAGAAGAGGAGGGGTGGACAGACCTACTACAGGAAACGGGGAGATTATAGGTAACCATCACCTGTGCTGCTTTGCCGTTTGCTTTACTAAGTTATATCCTTTCTGTCCAAAAGCTCATTTTGTTGCAGTATTTTTCTCCCAAAGATTTCAATTGTCTCGTCTCCTGAAAGGGTTCGCTGGAGTTGAACCAGGATTTTACAGATTTTGAAAGGTCACAAATGACTCCTGCTTAGACCTGACCACCTTGGCTTTAATTTTGGACTCACTCGGCCAGAGGTTTACTTAGGTGGCTTTATAACTGTGAGTGACACAAAGGAGTTTTATTTATTTTTAGGAAGAGCTTGAAGTGTCCCAAATAATCATACAGTTCCCCTCTTTGACTGTGGTCCCAACAGTGAGGGACAGAGGAGCTAAACACTGCAGTCTCCCTCCTCCCTGTCTTCAGCAGGTCCCACTCTCAGATGTACACTTTATATTTTGTACCTTTTTACAATGAAAGCTTCAAAATTCAAAACAAAGAACTTTGCCTTCTTCGAAAACCTGGAAATGTATTATTATTCCAGTCCCGGAAATGATCACATCATTTATAAAATAATGTAAATTTAAATTATAGTCCAGCTTTCCAGACTCTGTTAACATTAGGGCACATTTTGTTTGAAACAAATCTGAATTAATTGATCATTTTACTGGAAATATATAAGAAACAAATATGTGGGTGTCGCATAGAATAATAGGAACCCTGTGAAATTAAAAACAAGAAGAATAAAACTACATTTGTTGTAAATTATATGAGCGAGGATAAGAAAATGTTTTCTGTCCTGGAAAATGATTTCTAATAATAAAGTAAAATCTGAACTTTGAGTTGACAGTCTGGAACCTCTCACAGCCAGACGTTTTAATATTTTAATGCTTTATTTATACATAAAAATTTCCACAACAGTCAAATTTCTCGTTGTAAATTTTAAAAATCCTCGTAGATTTACTATTTGGAGCTCCTACAGTTAATACAATGTCTTAAGGCTCCTGTGTTGTTCTCTGATGTCTGTTTTGTTTCTGAACAGAGGCAGCAGTCGTGGAAAACGGCCCGAGCAAAGCTAATGGTGACGTTGTGGCTCCAATTGTTAACGGTTTCCTCGGCGACGCAACGACAGACAACGGGCCAATCGACAGCTCCTCGTCAGACGGCGAAGTGATCCAGCCCAAACCAAGACAGAGGCCCCGGCGCCGCGTCCCTCGCTCCGAACCGACCAAAAGAGATGCTTCACACAGCAACGACAAACCGGCCGCAGGACTTTCCAGTGACGTCAAACTGGCCGTGGTCCGGAAAGCACCGAGAGCAAAGAGTCAGCCTCCGGCGAGCAGCAAAGAGAGACTGGACTGGAGCCAGACGCAGGTAGAGGCCAGGAGGACGCCCAACGACGTGAGTCTCGCACAGAAAACTCTCCTAAACCTAAGCACTTAACACTAAAGCGTTTTCACAGAGCTGTGTCCAGAGAAAGAAAACCCAGAGGCTGCAGCAGTGTCCTACATTTTTAGGGACTCACTCTTTTTATGTCACCAGCTCTGCTCCACTTTAATCCAATGTAGGCACTGTTTTTAGTTCCCATTGTGAGAGCTATAAGACTCTGGAAACAAACACAAAGAACCAAAGAAGTAATAAACTAACAACAAGATAAGCTTTATTTGTAAAGTGATGGAACTAAAGGCCGAGGGTAGACCAGAATGCAACTGTGCACTTTGAGATGAGAAATAACTTTTAAACAGTTGTTTGACCCGTTATTTCTCTGTACAGATTTATTCCCTGGTTTACTGGCCTAGCTTTTATTGCTCATTCTATTGCAAATTTAAAACAACCTCAAGTGACCAAAGTCACAAAAAACACACAAAAAAACGTTTCAATCAAATCACAGCCAAATGCATGCATACAAATAGAATAAATAGTAAAAAGTGTCAAGATAGATGTCTTAATTTGTCGAAAAGAGCCGCTCTCCAACTTTCTTTTAGCCAAAGTAACTCCGTCTATCACTTCTCTGTTGGAGCTGTAGTTTATCAGAGTCTTTCCTCCAGTGGACACCAGATACGAGTCTATGTCATCGGAGCCTGCACATCAATAATGAAAGAGCGGTGTGCTTTTCGGAAACAACTCCTGCTGAAGATAGGGTTACAAATACCTGGGGACCTTTTTCGATCAGTTCATTCATAAATTGAACTCTTTAGTAAGGAAAGGGTCTTAACAGCAGTGTAAAACTCTCTAATCATATGTCACTCATGTTGGCACACTGGACTTAAAGGTGCAGTGTGTAACATTACAGACTTACTTTTATAAACACTTACAGTCAGTGAGCACCAGTGTGTCCTCTCTGGGACAAATCTGGACAGCCATTCTTATTATTTTTCTGTTCTATGCAAAGTATGAGAGCAGACATTTTAGTTTGATTTCCAGAAGGCGGACCAAATAGAGGCAGAATAAACTACCTGTGAATGTAATTGGATAGACGTACAACCAATCAGAATTCAGAGGCAGTACCGACAGGATAAACTGCTTCTGGGCCATACAGCCAATCAGAGCAAAAGAGCTCTGGACAAACCTGTTAAAACCTGCTCAGACTTTCGCCACAAACCACACAGCTCCATAAAACTCAGTAGCTAATTATAAAGTGAACTTAACAGACCTTATTGCCACTGGTTTTGTCAACAGACAACATGTCCCTGCAGAGCTACTGTAGCCGACACACAAATCTTCTCAAACAAGTTGCCCTTTGTTTTATCTTTAAACTTGTCTGAATGTGCCTCCCCTATTTCCCTCAGAGTCACACGTCAGACGCCTGTATTCAGACAGGACGTCCCAGAACCGGACACAGCAGCTCTGGGATGAGACGGGCACGCTCCGCAGACCTGGACAAAATCAGGAAAAGCCAGCTGGCCGTGGTGGACGAGCGCTGGACGACCGAATATATGCGCTGCTATTCTGCTCGACTGAGGTAGAAGAGACCCCAGCACACACCGCCCCGGGACACAGAACGGACAAAGTTAATACAGTTTATTAGGGTTCTAAAAAAAACAGCCGCATCAGGAGAATATCTGCCGTCACAAAAACAGATTTTATCTATAATGTCTAAAATCTGATTGTGTGTTTTTGGGGACAGTCGGGACTTTCCTGAAGCCATTAAAGTCCAGACTTAAAGAGAGTCTTATCTCTGAGCATGAACGTCTTCAAATGCACTGCTCTGCTTCTCGTCTTTAGTTTTCTTTTACAAAGGCAGCTTTGGTTTTTACAGAGAGGACCAAACTGAACTATTTTTGATAAGAAAAAAAACTTAATGGTTAAGCAGAAAGTTTAGAGAATAAAATGTATTTAGACAGATTACGTGATCATCTCTTAATAAAAGGCACTTGATTTTAAAGGGGCTGTATGTGGTTTGACACAAAAAAAAAGGAAATATGTCTGACTATGCTTAAATTAAGAATTTTACACAAGAATCCTAAATGGTTCAAGTTTTAATGTTCATTTATAATTAGTGATGTAATGTAACGGTATATCACAGCATTAACTGGGCTGTAAATTAAATTAAACGCCTATATATAAAGGTAGATTTTACAGTTTTTTTTTTTTCTTTTTCCTGTCTTCATTCTGTTGCGATAGTTTAACACCAAGGCCCGCCCATGTTGGCTGTACCGGACCTGAGCTGTTCTTTGTAAACCATTGTAAACAGTGGTGGTAAATTTTTTTGGTTGTCATAGAATTTCTTTTCAATAATTTTGAAAACTAAAGCATAATGTGATGCTCACTGGGCATTTAATTAAAACTTCTTTCTTAAAACAGCTGCTTTTGAAAATAGTTAAAATAGCAGAACCAACATAGCAACTCTAATTAAGCCCAAAATGACTTAAAACCAACATATTTACTCTAAAAAAGGAGCAAAGCTATAGAAAAAGATTAACAAAGTTTGGGTTACAACCAATTTTATAATTTTGAAATATGGGTCTCCACAATAATCGTTTGTGAAACCCTGCTGTAAAGTGTATTCTCTGCCGTTTGATACCGTCACAAGTTCATGAACATATGGAGACACTCCTGCGACGCTGCGTTATCGCCAGTACCTTTACATCCTTATTTATAATTTAGTCAGTGATTACGCAGCGACAAATGAATCACTGCCGACTTTAAAGATTGTCTTAATGTTTTGGCTGATTGTTAATTCTGTGACGCAAATGTAAAATATGCAGTGTAACATCCTGAACCTTTAACCGAGCTAACATTGGACAAATATAAACAAAGGAAACGTTTTTGAATTGTATTTGGTTTTATTCCTGTCTTGTCTTTGATATTTCCTATAAATTTAAATGGCACTGGTGAAGTTTCAGTGATTGTTTCTGATTGTGACACATTGTGATGTCATGTCACAAACTGAGGGCTATCTTAATGTGAAAATGTTTAACCGAATGAATATTGAGTTCACACCTTGAATGTTTTGAAAGTGTTTTTTGAGTTGAACAAAGTTGAACAATTATTGTGGTTTCCTTGTGGAAGTGAATGTTCAGACAATCACAAGAGTTTTCTCGAGGATGAGGTTTATTTAAGAAAAAAAAAGCTGCCCTTTCCTAATGTTTTTCTGTTCACATTTGTTTACATGATGGATTTAACATGCACCGTCTATTCTCATCACTTTTTGCTGTGAATAAAACAACTTTAATGAACATGAGAACTGTATTTTTAGTGACACAAACTTAAAATATCACAATATTTCTGACTATTCCTCTGCTTTGTTCAGGATAAGGCAGCCCTAAAAAATAAACAAAACAGGTATGACCTCATCCAAGCTGGTTGCCATGGAGACTGCCTCCACTAAAAGACTTGGCCTCAAGTGGCCCTCAAATATCATCCAAATGCTATACAATAACTGTTTCCACTGAGCCCAGGAGACTCTACTGAACATGTGTAGATTTGTTTAAATAAAACCTGACCCAAGAAAATTAACCTGGAACTATGGTTGCAGTTCAAAGTAACGTTTGGGAGTCCTGAGTCCTTTGAACTCCTGCCTTTACAGAGCAGATGATTTAAAAAGTCTAATTCAGAGCTTTGGGAGTTACATTTTCGTAAAGATTACAAATCTAAAATTTAATATGCAAGTATAAATTGTGGGAGTGAAAAAAAATGCTAAAATAGTAAGTTAAATTGATGTAAAAAAAAAATTAAAAAAAAATTCTATTTTTGCATTTTATACCTTAACCTTCTGGGTTAATACATCCAATTAGAAAATAAATAATAAAAGACAATTTATTAACCTTACTAGTCAACTTATTTTTATTTCTTTTGGCATTAAAGGCTTCTTTAAAGATAAAACGTTGTGTTAAACCATCAGACGGCTCTGCTGAAGGTGCTGCAGTGACTCTTTAATCCCCTGATCCAATCAGAATCTTGCTCAGTCGATTTACCAGGAGAGTAGGATTTACAAATCTACATAAACTTTTAGGAAATATTAACAAGACCGACCAAAACTCCAGGTTAAAACATCTGTACATTTATTTACAGCATAAAAATGTACATGTTAAAAAAAAAAAAGCTGTAAATTTCATTTCTGTTATTTAACAACAAACTGAGTGTCCAAAAAAAAAAAAAAAAAAATTTTATAAAAACTGTACAGATTCTCAGCAAAAACGACAATAAAAATCCTCAACATAAAAAGCAGGTTTAAAAAAAAAATTTAATCAGGGAAGTCCTGCAGCTAAAATGCTCCCGAGAAGAGTGCGGTCCTTCAGAGCGTTTTCCACGTCCTTCTCCTCAATCTTCAGGAAAATCTGTCAAAGAGAAACAAAACTGAAGGTTGGTGTGGGTTTCTCTGATGCAAGTAGAGTTTAGAAATAAAATCCACAGGTTCAAAAAATATTATTGGCTTATATCTTCCAGGGGCGGGGCTTAGCAAGAGGTCAGTGGTTTTGTTGGACAGCATACTTTTTCCTATGGCAGTAAACCTTTAAGTCCATAACCTCCAAATGAGTCATAACGCCTTCCACCTCGGGGCGGCAGTGGGTCAGAGGTAGGCGGTTCGATTCCCACTCTCCCCACAGTTCATACCGTCGTTGTGTTCTTGGGCAAGACACTTAACTCTCTTTGCCTCCAGTGACACAGCACTGGTGAATGGTGTGAGAATGTTGGGACAACCGATGGAAATTAGCCTACGGCTACAATCTGGCATGTTTACATTCATGTGGTTGTGTCTCATATGTTCATTAACATGCACTGTCCCAATCAAATAAATACATAAAATAAAAATTAATATCAGTCCCTCCAAACCCCAGTCTCAGCTCTGTCGTTACCTTTGTGAGTCGTGCCTCTTTGGCTTTCTTCAGAGCGAAGATGCCTCTGCTCTCGAGGAGACTGCAGAGGGACAGACACTCGCCCTGTCCCACTCCCCCGACCTGCCGCTGAGCGCAGAGCCGGCTGTGGACCTCGTGAAGCTTCCCCAGCGGGATCTCTTTGCTCTTGCCATTACGAATGAGCAGCAGCAGGCAGCAGACCAGCAACTTCTGCTGAAGAGGGAAACTCTCGCCTTCGCTCTGAGCTGCCATTCTGTCGCCGTAAACCTCGGACAGGACACGGGCAACCTGCGGCACGCTGACACAGGACGCTGCAGCGAGAAGAACAGCATCAACAGTTAAGACTAGATTCAAAGTGCAGCCATTGTAATGCAAACGTGTATTGTTACAGCAAAAACTACAATTACATCAAGTATTTATTCTTTAGTAAGTCTCACCTTTGATTTCAGAGTTTGTTTTGGCTGCTTTCTTTCTTTCGTCAGACTCCACTATTTCTACAGCTCTCCTGAAAAGAAAATATAAAAAGAAAAATGATCAATGTTGAATTCTTGAGGGCTTAATGTGCAGATAATAATAAGGTTGTCAATTTGTCTGGTTTTTGATTTGTGTTGACAGTTTATGGAATTTAAAAAATAAATAAATAAAATAAATGGGTGTCAAGTGGTTACCTGCAGATGTCCAGAGCTTTCCTGGCGTCTCCGGAAACAGCCGAAACTTTACGAGCACAAAACTGAACGGCCGTGGCATCGAGGAGATTTTCAGCCGACGCCTGAGTGAGTCGGTCCTGGACGATGGCGGTCAGCTCCTGACGGCTGTAGGGAGGAAGTTGAGCAGCAGGGGGCGACATTCGGGACGAGCCTGAAGCCGTGGCAGGATACGGTCTGTGAGGTCTAGGGCGTTGGCGATTCCTGAGAGACACAAACGCAGCACAGACTCACTTCAGACTCGTTTCCTTGTTTTGAATACTTTAAGGTTTATGGTTCAAACAGTGACTTACCAACGAGACAGAGGCGGGACCTGGGAAGGTACGGCCACTCGAAGATGGTGTAAAGGACGTCCTGGGCTTTACTGTTGAGCTGATCCATCTCATCCAGAACCAACAGACTGGAAACAGAAGATCATCAGTCATGTTCATATCTTACACCAAATCTATGTCTATAACACAGCAGGTCACAGAACGAAGGAGCACTACAGGCTAAACAGGACCTGTCTTCTCCCTGAACCCAACCTTCACACTGACCTTAGGAAAAGACGCTTACTTAAGTGTAAGTAGGGCTGATTTTTTTAATGTGACACAATGCGTTTGCGTCACCCACAAAGCGGAAGGAGACGCAAGGAGTCAGCAGTGTTTTGATTTGAGGGCGCGGGCTGCAAAAATGGAAGGGAGCAATAACAATGGCGATGAGCAAAGAGAAGAAACAAAGAGGAGAAAACGACTCTAATTTTCCAAGGTTTAGGATCATTTGAAATTAAAACGTAAAGAGAACATTGTGGCGTGTGTCATACCACAACAGCACGTCGTCCATGCTGCATCTCAACAGAAAACATCCACTCTACTCAGAGACTGGAGGACTGTCACCCGGGACAAGGTAAATTCAATGCAGCATTAAATAAATGCGATTGCTAGTCAAGATGAAGGCTGTTAAATCAAGTATGTTAACTATGTAATGGACAACCCACGACGGGCAGTACAATTATGTGAAAATATAATGCATGCGGATGCGGAGGGGCCGTTACACCACCAAATTATTTAACAGCAGTTTATACCACGGCTACCAAAAGATTTAATTTACTGCCAAAAAAAAGTTGTGATTGTGATTATACTAGATTCTTTATAATGTGAAAACATGCATGTTGGTTATATCATTTACAGTTTTTAAATATACATTTAAATTTTAAAACAAACTTTTTGCAAAGATAAATAACAAAAACAAAACACATTTTTAATTATTTTTACTATTGCACAGATCTTGATGTATTTCGGAGAACATCCCCTGTCCAATAAGAATAATCCACTGTCATGGTGGAAAATGAATGCAGCGCACTATCCAACATTGGCAATGACCATGATGTGTATTCTGGCAATTTCAACGCCATCAGAGGGTCAGTTTTCAGCAGCAGGAGACTGCTGAAATTGCTTCAAAGCGCAGGACAAGCCTTAGTTCTGAGCATGTTGACATACCTTTCTCCATTGCAATCATATGCTCATTTAAAGACTTGAACACACATCGAGAGAGAGAGACAATTATATTCACATGAATACATTGGCTTAAAGCGTGAAACCATGCATAGACTCATGTTCCAAGTTCCTGTCCATGTGTTTTTCACATGGATTTTAGTATACCATTGAATAATGACTGAATACATAAGCTTAATCAACAAAATATTGTTTATTTATTTCAGTCTCAGAATGCTTTATTTAAAGTTACCTGGTCCTGAAATAGTGCATCTGTATTTTGGCTGTGTCCATTGTAATAAGTACAGACAGAAACAGTGAGAAGTAATTTTTCACATGGATTTTTAGTATACCATTGAATAATGAATGAATACATAAGCTTAACCAACAAAATATTGTTTATTTATTTCAGTCCAGCAGACCAGTGCAATGTTTGCCATTAAGTGTAGCAGTGTAGTTACCCTGGTCCTGAAACCAGTCATCTGGTGGAGTGTGGGTTGGCTGTGGGTCCTTGTAACTTTACTCGGAGTCGGGCTAACGTCCACACTAACTCCTATGTGTTTTGTGTTGAGGTGATATTTGAGGCTCGATGTGCTGCGGTGATACGCAAATCCCTTGTTGCATAGCTTGCACACAACCATGCTCTCTTCGACGCTTCCATCCTTTCGTTTTTTAGTCTCCAGTCTCCTTTCGTCTCCAGTATAATCGGTTCGTCGAAACTCATTCATTGAAAAATGTTCCGTGGTGCAAAAATAAGTGTGGTTAAAATTATGTTATTTATTTTTTGCGTAATTAATCTTAATTAGCGCGTTAAAGTCCCGGCCCTAAAAAATACATTTTATCCAATTACTCGATTCAATTTTTAGTAGAATACTCAATTACTAAAATATTCGATAGCTACAGCCCTAAGTGTAAGTAAAGTAAGAAAGGGGCTTCAGTGCTTCCTTTCCTACCTTCTTTAGCGTTGGGACCTGATAGTTGTGCAACGGATCACATTTTGTTTTTGAATCAAATATCAGATCATTTTTCGGAACAAAAGTGAGAAACGTCTTGCAGAGACATTGAACAATACACATTTTCATTTTATGATCACTGTCTGTTATGATGTATGAAGCTGAATTGTTCTACTCACACAGCAGGTCCTGCAGAAGTGAGGTGTTTCTGGAGCCCGCTCTGTCCTCCCTTCACCTTCAGTTTCTCTGCCAGCAGCGGGAAAATGGAGTGAGAGCTGCGCAGACTCATGCAGTTCACCACCAGAGTCTGCACTGACGACAGCTGTGCCTGAAAAACACAAACCACAGACTGTAAACTCCACTTACAGGCCACTTTCTGTTGGTATTTCTGCCGTGTCTCGGTGGCTGACCTTCATCTCGTGCAGGACACAGTTGAGGCAGGCCGTCTTGCCCGTCCCAGGAGCTCCTGAGATGTAGATGCTTCCCGGACGTTGCTGTAACACCTTCTCTTCCAGAAACGAGCGGATGGCGGTGCGTTCAGTGTCGCGGGACAAGAGGCGTTCAGGGACAGCGGTGTGGAGAGCCTGCTTCACGTTTAGGAACCTTGACTCTATGAAGGAAAAAAAGTGTGTTACTTTCTAGCCTTATTTTCAAAATGTCTTAAAGTATAAAAAAAAAAACGTACTTTCTGCAAAAAGTTGAACAACCGGCGGTTTCTTCTCTGAGTTCAGTCGAGCTGGACTTCCTGTGGGCGTCTCTTGTCGTCGTGGCGTTGCTCTGGGGGAAGGAGAGGAAAGGGGTTTCCGTGGTGACGCTTTAGGGGCGGAGGAAGGGGAGAGCGGTTGCCGAGGAGACGACGGAATCAACTGCCGTCGAGCCACAGACGGAGCGTTTTCGTCAAAGCCCAGTTTTCGTGGCGAGGCCAGAGACGGTCTGCTCTGCTTCGGAGGAGAGCCCTGCACCGACAGGTTACAGCCGTTCTCATCTCCTGGAAACAAACAGTAAAAGGATTGTTTAACTAGATCTGTCCAGGTGTAGCTTAAACAGTTGAAATAAAAAAAACTCGATGTATGAGCAGGTGTCAGGACATTGTTTACTCGTCCACACACAGAGACGGTGACTTAGAAAAGACTGTCAAAGACAGGATGACAGTGTTCAGTGTTGCTGTGATTATACACTGTGTGCACAATTATTGGGCAAGTAATTTTTTGACCATATCATCATTTTATCCATAACTTCCAACTCCAAGCTGTATGAAGTTAAATCCTTAGAGGATTTAATGCATATCAGGTGATGTGTATTTGTGTAACGAGGGAGGGTATGGCCTAAAGGAGATCAACACCGAATAATGAAAGGGTGTGCATAATTATTAGCCCGTGGTTGGATCAGTAACAGACATAGAGCTCCACTTCGACAAGGTGGAGGTGGGGTACTGGTATGGGCGGGTATTATTATCATTATTATTATTAAAAAGATAGTTGGACCTTATCGGGTTGAAAATGGACTGATTAGTTGCCTAATAACGGTGTACGTGTAGATATTCTCTTAAGAAAGCCAAAACTTCACACGTCACATTCGGGTAAAGCCTCCTGTTTGGTCCGTTACCTGTGCGTTTCCTGGGGCTCAGGGGGAGTCTGGGCTGGAGACTGGGAGAACACTGCAGCTTCATCGCGGCCGGTCGTCGTGGAGACAGGGGCATCAGAGCCACGTGTCGCTGCGGTGATGGGACGTTCTGATTCTGGGGCTCTGCGGGTCGTTGCCGTGGAGACAGAGGACTGGGTCTGCGGCGGTTCTTCTCGTCCTTCACCGGAGACAGCGATCTGTCGAGTTGTGGAGTTTTCTTGGAACGAGTCGAGACGCGACAGGATTTACGACGAGGAAACGGTAACGTGGGCTGAGTCTGGCCCCGAGAGCGAGTGTTGGGCATCCTGACAGGATCTGGGAACGAGAAGAGCAGTGTTTATTTATAAAGCAGTTCAAATACAACGTAGTGGGATAATAAAAAATAAAATAAAAGCTAAAGGAATCCGTTTTAACTAATGACAATATTTAAAGATATTCTTCAGTTTTTCAATCCATTTTCTTAATGCTTCATCATTGTTTTAAGTGTTTATACATTCTGGTTCATACAAATCTCACATCTGCGGTTCTGTTTCAGTGCTTTTGTCTAAGATAATAGGCACAAGTTTATATTGAACAAACTAACCTCTGTGTTTTTACAGATCTTTCAAAATATATTTAAAGTGCTATGATTACATGACATTCAGTCTGTTCTAATAATTAACACATTATGCTCTGACTGTCTCTACATTCATCTGTATCTCTTTGATCAAAAAGAACTAAATAGATTTAATTCAATCACATTTACTCAACCAAAGAGCAAATATATCAAAAGTAAAGGTTTATCTCATAATAATACGTTTAGCTCAAAATGTACTTTAATACGACGATTATTTAAACATAAAAAGCTGGAAACGTTCATTATAAAACCCCACTAACATGCGTAAATAGATTAAAAAGATGGAAAACGTTCACTAAATGAGAAAAAGGTTCGTCTATAAAACTAGAGTGGTCTCTTTAAAAGCAGTTGTCTTTATTCATATGTATGAGACAATCTGAAACAAAAGTGGCAAGAAACTCAAACTACGTGAGTTGTTGTAAGTTTAAAATATTATGTGAATTATGTTTTATAAATAATACGCTTTCAGTCATTAGATTAAAGCGTTTAGATGTGAGAAACCCGAGGTTAAAGCGAGAAAAACGGAGGTTAATGAAGCAAACAATACAATGGCGCCAACACAACGTAGCAACAAATTCCGCTCAAAACCTGCAGCTCTTTAGAAAAATGCAAGATTTACTCTGATGTGTCGTCAATCTACATTTTAGTTACAATTAAAATATCAGATGATTATTTGGGAGAAGTACTGGCCAAAGTTTTACGCGGAAAGCTAAACAACTATTTCCAACGAACCCGCTGGAGAACTCACTTCCGGATTCAAAAAACGAACTAAATCGTGTTAAAACAAATGAAATATTATGATTTACAGATGTATACCTTGTTGTAAAAGCAGATGTATGCTTCTTAAAGTCAGGTGGGGTAGTTCGTCGTGTCCCGGAGTGCTTTTGGCTGCCTCTCGGTCCTTGTTTTGCCGCGGACTGCCTCCGTGTGCTGCAGCCAAAGCCGCTCAGATCAGCTGTGTTTCCCGCCGCTGCACTGTGATTGGTCCGCGGCCATGACAGCGTCCGGAGTTCTCGAAGCTGATTTGTTAGAGGGCGAGGAGGACGTTGCGTCACTGTTGCCGCGCTCCTTCGTCTGGCGGGAGATTCAGAAAAGGCGGATTTATTTTTGCCGCGAATAATCTGCTGTTGTTTACTCTCTTTGTGGCAAACGTGGAACATGTTTAAGAGGTTTATTTACTAAGTTTTATTCTAATATTTATGTAAATATGACTTTTTGTCTTATGACAGCGTTAGTAACGCTTTAAAATACTGTCAATGTAATCACACTCAAAGTAAATACATTCAAAAGTGTCTTATAACAGCAATAAACCGTGACATAAAAGGAATAATAACCTAAAACCTGTTCAAATTCTACGAACACCAAAAGAAAACTACCACGTCACACCAAAAGATTTTAAGTTTTATATGAACATTGTTCATTGTCAAAGTTTTATTTGATGCCACCCATGTTTATCTACGTCAGATACAAACCTTTATAAGTGTCTTTGTTCCACTCTCTGAGAAACTCTGCTGTGGAACCCAAATGCATTTGCTTTATTAAAACTCTTACTGAGTTGGTTTGCTTTATTTGTGAATCAAAGAATTTCCTGACAAACTAAAACAGTTAAATATTAATAAAAGCTGAAAGCATGTATCTAGAGAGGGAGAGTGTAATCAGAGCCAGAGCAAAAGTGAAGAATGTTAAGACTTTTATTCTGGATCCAGGGAACAGACAATGATCTGGTACAAGAGTAGCACAGACAGAAATCTGAACAACAAATGCACAAGAGTCAACCGGTTATATGTACTTGCAGTTACATGAAAAGTGTTGGGCTCATTCCAATCAAAGGCTTAGATTATATTCCATCATCAATCCCTTTTTTATTCTTTTGTAAATGTGTAAAGCATTGTGTTATATTTGTTTCACTCTAGAAGATTTTGTGACTATTTTAAACAAATGTTTGTATTGTATACCTCTT
This sequence comes from Perccottus glenii, assembly GCA_024416835.2. Taxonomy (NCBI): domain Eukaryota; kingdom Metazoa; phylum Chordata; class Actinopteri; order Gobiiformes; family Odontobutidae; genus Perccottus; species Perccottus glenii. The sequence continues at coordinate 32,306,267 of CM044549.2, forward strand.
TATTTTTGCAAACTTTAGTCCTTTTATCACTTTAACTGTTCATATTGTTCATAAACGGAACAATAAAGAGTAAGATTTACAAAGCAGCTTCACGTCTGTCCAGGTCAGGACTCAGCTGGTCCTGGTCTGGGTCATCACTTCCTGTTTACATTTATTCTAAAGCTGAGACAAAATGATTATATTTATTGGAGACAGTTCTGGTCGGGACTCAATATTTGAGGCACAGGTTGTGCTTGTGTTTAATGCAGTGAAGATGATAAATACAATGTTTAAATTCATGAAGCCAGAGCCGAACGACACTGACTCTGTTTAAAACCACAAACAGCTGTTGAGAAGAAACACTTTGTCATGTTTTCTGTTTGAATATGACCTTTATCACAACTATAAGCCTTCACACTGATCCAAACCCTTGGAGTGGTTCAAGAGTTAGGATCAGTGTTACTGCTCCAGATGAACCTCGTGCCACTAAACCTGCTCCGGGACGCCTGAACTCTGGGACAGTTTGATAAAAGTGACCCTTTGGTCTGGCCCTGGTCTGTTCTGTCTGCATCAGAGGAAAGGAAAGCTCTGTGCAGTTTCTGTGGATTCAGCAGAGGTTTGTCTCCAGAGACACTTTTATAGATTTTACAGAGAATCAGACGAGACTCTGATTGGTCTCTGTTCACTACAGCATCTACTCACTCCAGAGTCTCCAGTCGACAGTGAGGACTCTGTTGGAGTTCAAGCAGCTCCTGAACATCTGACTCCTTCAGGTTGTTACCAAACAGATGCAGGACTCTCAGATGTGAGGGGTTGGACTTCAGAGCTGAGGCCAGAGAAGAACAGCTGGACTTTGACAAACTGCAGTAGTTCAATCTGAAAAAATAATAAATGTTGGAGGTTAATCCAATAATAATCAAGGCACTCAGTTATAAAGAATACAAAGTCTTTATTTCATTTGTCTGGAGGTTTTCACGTCTTCAGGTCACACCAATGATTGTAAATATAGTGGAAGCTCATTGGTCCCAGTTCTGCAAAATGTGTCTCACCACAGGACGATTACATCCGGTCTTTTCTGACTCCTGCGTCAGAGGATATTCCTAAAATGGACAGAGAGGGGAGTAACTGAACTGCTCCAGGGCTTTTCAAACACACCCCTCATCTCAGGCCTCCCGTCTCTCAGCCTGGGGTAGGTGCGCAAAACATTACAACACAAGACAGGCAGCAGCACAGGGCGAGGGTGGGCTCAGCGTAAAACATCAAACGTAACAGAACACAAGGGTTTGTAGCTTTTGATTGAGTGGGCAGCGTAAAACCCGCCTCTAATCACAAGTGTGAGAAGTGAGAAAGTTTTTCTGTCAAACCCTAAACTAAACCCCCACCTACATATAGTATAACCAACAATACGTTGAATCTTTTCAGCTCAACAGTGGAGCAAATGACCAAATGACTGTCGAGAATATTTAAATAGGTTAATGTGGCTGAATGAGGGCAACAACAGGAGCAGACCTCCAGTGGGTCCATCATTAAAGTCAGATTGCTCTCTCCTTTTGGTTGACAGCAGAGGAGTGAGGAGGACAGAGAGGGACAGAGAACAGTGTTAGAGCAGAGTCTGAGGCCACACCAGGTGAGAAAGTAGAAATGAAGAGAAAAGAGTTAGTGTTGTCAGCACACGCATTTCAACATTTATTAATTATGAAATGGTATTTATCATTTTAACGACCAACCTTTTCAAATAAGAGCTGCATCTGTAACAGATTGAGTTATTTAAAGCGTTAATATTAAGTATATTCCTGTCTGTTTTTATACTTTTACACAACTGTGTATCATTGCCCAACTATAATCTAGAGGAAAGAGTCAGACAGATGTCAAATGGCAGACGGGGTGTGAGGAATGTAGGCCTAGGGGTGTTTAGCGGAACTTTGTGTGAGTCCCATGGAATGGGAGAACGGGGAGTACCACTAAGATAAGATAAGACCCAGCTGCTGGCCAGACTTCTAATCGAGAGAAGAGACTGGGCAGATTAAATTAAGAAGCACATAAGTATTTAGTCACATGTAGAGTCTTAAAGTCTGCTTACTTTCTGCAGAAACATGGATTTCTCTGTTTTAATAGCTGACATTGATGACATATGGTGTAAAATATGTTTTGTAATGTATAGTTCATTAGAAAATCATTTGAGTAATGCACATAAATAAGTGCTTGTTATTCTCTGGTGTGTAAAAAGTCAGATGACAGAACCAGAAAAATGTTGTGCAAAAGAAAAGACACATTGTAAATAAACATGGATGTTGCACCCATTGCTCCACATTCACTGGTATTGGCCTCACCACAGGGCACAGGTTACATCCGGGCTTTTCTGCTAATACTTCATAAAAAAACATAGTTTTCAGATAGCATAAACGGACGAATTAAACAAAAAATTATTTTTTGGGAGTTTTACAAAAATATAAATAAACTGTGGACGATAACGTCTCGGGTTACTTGACTGTAACCCTGTTCCCTTAAAAAGCGGGAACGAGATGCTGCGTAGCATTACGCTATGGGGAACATTCTTTGTGTGACCGGTTGTGAAGCACGTGTGTCAAACACGCCAAGAATTGGCTTATAATACCTCTGTTGGTGACGCAGCTCATCAGTGGCAGCTGTGTGATTGCGCGCACCTGAACAGAGGGTATAATAACACGTGACGCGGGAGCGTCCTCAGGTCAACTTTGTCTGAAGAGCGCCCGGACACGCCCAGTGCGGCATTGCAGCGCAGCATCTCGTTCCGCTTTTAAGGGAACAGGGTTACAGTCAAGTAACCCGAGGCGTTCCCTGTCAAAGCTACACTCGATGCTGCGTAGCATTACGCTATGGGGAACGAGAATACCAACGCCGCACTGTAAGTGTCTGGACCCCTCGGGTTGTGAAGTGTGCACAAACACAAAGAGGTCTCAAACACAATTTTGGGATGATGACTCAAGGACATGCGAGCCCACAGTAGCATGAACATCCAAGCTATAGAATCTGATGAATGTGCGGAGAGGACCAGCCTGCCGCATCACAAACTTGCTGCAGAGGGGCACCTTTTGCTAGAGCTGTTGAAGCTGCAACCCCTCTAGTAGAATGAGCCCTCACACCTATGGGCGAAGTTTGACCGCGCACGTCATAGGCCAGGGCAATGGCATCCCTCACCCAACGTGATATAGTTTGTCTGGTAGCTGCAACCCCAGCTTGCAGCCCCGTGCTATATAAACAGCTGTTCGGACTTACGCCACTGGCTAGTGCGGTGGACATAAGTCTGGAGGGCACGTACTGGACACAGTAAGTGAAGTCTCTCCTGCTCGGTGTTGTAAATGGCGGAGGACAGAAGGCTTCAAGAACGACCGGATTTAAGGTCGAGAATGGAACTTTGGAAGATAGTTAGGGTGAGGATGCAAAATGGCTTTGACCAGCCCGGGAGCAAAGTCTAGGCAGGAGGGCGAAACTGACAGAGCCTGCAAATCTCCAACCCTCTTGAGAGTGGTAATGGCCGCCAGAAGAACCATTTTTAGAGTCAGAAATTTAACAGACGCTGACTCCAGTGGTTCAAAAGGAGTGCTTACTAAGCCCTCCAGCACTATAGCTAGGTCCCAGGAAGGAACTCTAGCTCTAGTTTGGGGTCTCAACCGCTTGGCACCTCGAATGAAGCGGGCAACTAGAGGATGTCTCCCTATCGAGACCCCGTCAATCAGGGCGTGGCAAGCCGAAATGGCGGCCACGAAAACCCTGAGTGTGCTAGGATTAGTGCCGAGGACAGTTTGTCCTGCAGAAACTCCAGCACTGAAACAATCTGGCAGTGGACTGGGTCTGCATGATGTGTAGCACACCAGGCATCAAAGACACGCCATCTGCAGGCATAGGCTCTCCTAGTAGAGGAGACCTAGCGCTCAGAATAGTCTCTACAACAGGGCTGGGAGCCCGACATCTCTTAAGTGGTCCCCCTCAGGGCCAGGACGTAAAGGTTCCAGAGCTCGGGCCGGGGATGAAACACTGTCCCCTGTGCCTGAGAAAGGAGATCCCTCCTGGTCGGAATCGCCCATGGCGAGCCGTCGAGAGAGATAAGTCTGAGAACCACACTCTGGTTGGCCAACGGGGCGCAACTAGTAAGAGGCGCAACCCGCTCCCGGGAGCAGAGCCACCGGGGGAAATGCATAAAGGCTCAGTCTGGGCCACACATGGGCCATTGCGTCCAGACCCAGGGAGCTGGAGGAGTCAGAGAGAAGTAGAGGACATTGTGCAGTCTGCTGTGAAGCAAAGAGGTCCACCTCTGCTTCGTAAAATCTTTCCCAGATTTGGCTCACTACCTCGGGTGGAGTTTCCACTCCCCATGTGTCACAGCCTGTCTGGACAATAAATCTGCTCCCACATTCATGCGCCCGGGGATATAAATCGCCCTGAGGGACAGGAACTTGTCCTGAGCCCAAAGCAGCACCTGCTGCGCTAGCTTGTTCAAGCGGCACGAACGCAGTCCGCCCTGACGATTTATGTAAGAGACCACCGCTGTGCTGTCTACTTGTACTAGGACATGGTAGCCCCTTAGCTGCTGGAGGAAGTATTTCAGGGCCAGAAATACAGCCTTCATCTCGAGGCAATTGATGTGCCATGCGAGAAGATGGCCTCTCCATATCCCTTGGGCTGGACGGCCATCTAAGACCGCGCCCCAGCCCGTGATGCCCGGATGCATCTGTCGTTAGCATCATGCGACGACAACATGGACCTAGGGTGGGACCCAAAGTGAGAAACTGGGGTCTGAACCACATAGATAGAAGCCCTCGGCGCGTAACCCTTATTTGCTTCAGGGGGTTGGCCCTTGGATGAAACCCCCTGGCTCTGAGCCACAGCTGAAACGGTCTCATGTGCAGAAGGCCCAAAGGAATTACCGTGGATGCAGATGCCATGAGACCCAATATTCTTTGAATGAAGTGCACAGCCACTTCCTGGCCTAACCTGATAGCTTTCAGGGTAGTTAGAATGGACCCGACACGTGCAGGAGACAGATGTGCCTGCATCTCGGTTGAGTCCCAAACAACCCCTAGATATGTTGTCCTTTGGGCGGCCGAGAGAACGCTCTTCTCGGCGTTGAGTCTCAAGCCTAGAGAGTCGAGATGAGCTAGGACGACGTCCCGATGTCGAAGCACTAGCTCCTGAGACTGAGCTAATATCAGCCAGTCGTCTATGTAATTCAAAATGCGGATGCCCTGGAGTCGCAAAGGAGCCAAGGCTGCATCCATGCATTTTGTATATGTCCGGGTGACAAGGCCAGGCGAACGGAAGAACCCGATACTGGTACGCGCTCCCGAACCTCAGGAACTTTCTGTGCTGTGGCAGGATTTGTATGTGAAAATACGCGTCCTTTAGATCGATGGTGACAAACCAGTCGCCTAATCGGATCTGGGACACAATCATTTATTGTGAGCATTTTGAATTTTAATGCTTTGAGGTAGCGGTTTAACCCGCGAAGGTCTAAAATCGGGCGCAGCCCCCATCTTTTCGAACTAGAAAATATCGGCTGTAAAACCCGGATTGTCTGTCTGGTGGGGAACACGTTCTATGGCCCCTTTGTCCAGCAGAACCTGCAGTTCCTGTGTCAATACATGGGCTCGTTCCGGTTTCACGGAAGTGGAGACCACGCCGTTGAAACGCGGAGGACGATTGGCAAACTGGAGTCTGTAGCCTTTGGCCACAGTCCTTATTACCCACGGGAGATATTTGGCAGGAGCATCCATGCTGCCAATTTCTCTGAAAGGGGCAGTAGTTTTGTCACCTCGGTTCTTGGGATGTAAGACATCCGCCGTCCTGAGCCAAGGCAGGAGAAGGCCGGACACTTACAATTGCGCTGGAGACTGCTGCTCCCCGAAACGCCAGTGGCGGCGGAGAAAAACAGCGGACTCCTGAGGGTGTCGACATGGAGTCTTTAGACTCTCTTGGATTTTGTTGCGCCCCACCCGGTGGGAGAACACCCCGCCATGGCGCGCCAATTTCAGCGCCCTGGCGGAGATAACATTCCGCAGGTCTGTTCTCTTTTGAGCAGCGAGAGAATCCGCCCTCCAGTCCTTACGAGGGCACGATTCGCCACACTCTCCTTCTGGGCAGCCCGCTTTCTCTGGAAGGGGCTGGACCTGGCCGGGACAGGGTGGCCGACGGTCCCGGCTGCTGAGCACGGCGAGAAGGAACCTCACAAACGCCTCTCGGAGCGTTTAGCCTCGCGGAACTTAGTGGCGACGGAGTCCACCGCGTTTGATGCCCGTGAGGTTAAGCCACAGATGTCTTTCCGTTGCAACCAAAGCAGACATGGAGCGGCCAATAGCGCGGGCCGTCTGCTTAGTTGCACGGAGAGAGGTCTGTGGCACGGCGTGGCTCAGAAAACGCGTCCTCGTCCACAGAACCCCTGTGCTCAAATCTTTGAGCAGCTCAGCCTGGTATGCCTGCAAAACCGCCATGGTGTGCAGTGCTGCACCAGCCTGACCCGCCGCCTGGAAAGCCTTCCCACCAGTGATGGCGTGAACCGGCATGGCTTGTTGGGGAGTGTAGGTTTTCTTAGGGAGGACGATGTCCCGGGGAGAGATAGCCAAGCGTCTCTTCCACCTGGGGCATCGACCCATAGCCCCGCACCTGTGCGCCCACGATAGTCGAATAAATCGACGTCGAAGGCACAAAAACACGGGACGAATAGGGCTTATTCCATGAGCGTGCCAGCTCCTCATGGAGGTCCCCAAAGAAGGGGAGAGACCGCCGCTGTGATCCTCCCCTGGCCACCTGACAGAAACCTGTCATCCAGTTTAGAGTATTTAGGGGCCCTGCTCCTGAGGCCACTCAATATTCAGCCTCGCCACTGCTCTTGTAACCACCTCGAGCAGCTCCTCAAACGCCGTGTCAGAGCGGGAAGAGCGCTCCGAGGCTGCTGCGCCCCCAGAAGCCAGGGATGAGGCTTCATCGACGTGCTCACGGGAAGCGCCGTAGCGCGCCGGCCCGAGCACAGAGCCGGTGTCTGCCTCATCTGGTGAGAGCGCGAGCATAAGACTATCTGATCCTGCGCCTCAGCCAGATCAACACGCGAACCCCGACCGGAGTTGGGAGGCGGCTCGCTCCTCTGCAAAGAAAGCGAGCCGGGCACGTAGGATCTTGGCAGGCAAAAGATCACAGTGCTCACACTCCCAGAAAGTCCGAGGGCTGCGTGTTCTTCCCCCAAACACTCAAAACAAAATTCATGCTGATCATCGTCAGCAATGTGCCTCTGGCAAGGAGGAACACATTTCTTTCTGAACCCAGCCATGATACTTTTGTATTTATTATTTTATATATATTCGTACTGGCACAGAGAAAGGTTTGCTCACACTTCACACAATGCGATCTGAAGACAAAGAAACCTGAGGACGCTCCCGCGTCACGTGTTATTATACCCTCTGTTCAGGTGCGCAATCACACAGCTGCCACTGATGAGCTGCGTCACCAACAGAGGTATTATAAAGCCAATTCTTGGCGTGTTTGACACACGTGCTTCACAACCGGTCACACAAAGAATGTTCCCCATAGCGTAATGCTACGCAGCATCGAGTGTAGCTTTTGACAGGGAACTCAGTTTTTCAGGAAAATACCACAGTTTGTAAAAGTCCAAAGTCTGCCTCCAACAAACACTTTCTTCATTTACATTTGTCAAGACACATTTTCTTTTACATTCAGATGTAAATGAAAATATGACTTTTTAAAGTGATCTGGTTCAAAGAGAAGGTCTGGATTTTATGGATCAAAAAAAGAGGAGAAAGTACAACACACTATTTCTGAGCTCGGTGGATTGGAAAAAGACTGACACTGATTTACTGAAGACTTTTCATTTGTTCTTTGGCCAAGCATCCCTCTCATAAACATGATACAGTGTGTACAATCTTTGAGAGTCTACAATGAGAAAGTCTGTAAACACAGTAACATTAAAGCTCGCTGTGAAGTTGGAAGAAGAAATGCGTCACTTCCGGTGACATCTTCTGAGCCATAGACATAATATACATAGACGCCTCATGACGTGCTGGAGCGTGATCCAGCGTCGCCATATATTGGGTGGGTCTCTCCACTCAACGCTAGCACCAGAGTCAATCGGAGTCAACGGAGAGCGAGCAATTATGCCCGTATTTTGTGCAGCTTACGGTTGCAATAACCGACACAGTATTGATACCAGATTGCTATAAGACGGGAGGGTTTTGTTGTGACTGAGTCGTCAAAGCTCTGCAGTGAACACTTCAAGCCTGATGATTTTGACAGGACGGGTCAGATTGTCAGGCTTAGAGATGGTGCGACCCCATCTGTCTTCAACTTCCCTGTATTTTACTCTACATGCTAACAGAGATGTCTATGATTCATATGTAAAGCAAAACGGTAAAACCGTTAGATATTTCTGCATGTATTAGTGATGTATTGTGTATTAAAATACACTGTGGGATACTAAAACCTTTTCAAGTGTTTTAATGAAGTTGTTTTTAAGTATTATGTTTATTATATTTTAGCCTGTAGTGACAAGGAACACACAAACTTCAAGGAAAGCTGAAGAGAGCCTACCAGTGGACCTTTCTCAGCATTTTCCTGAAAGTGAACCTCAGCCCAATGATGTGAGTATTTGTAGGCTATTTAATATGTCCCATACAGCTGTGAGCATCATGGCTGTGGTCATATTTAAAATATCTCCTTGCTTTCTGCAACTCTTTTCAGAAATACTCATACACTTATATGTGAATGAGTATATGTTATAAATAAATAAATACACACGTGAACAAATACACACCTTCTTTCACTCACATTCTCTCATACACGCACCTTTCTCTCTTTCCCATACTCATGATGCTGGCAGTGATATTACAGGTAAGAAATTAAGAATGTGTGCCTGCACATATGCACCAAACAACTGTGAGTAGTATGATATGAACATCACTGAAAATATTTTCATCCTTCTTTCTACTAGGAACACTCCTATGCATTGCCCAATTCTCCTACTCGTCTAAAGGCCAGACTCAGTGAAGCTTTGGCTAGAGAGAGTCTAGAGCGAAGCAAATGCAAAATGCAAGGAGAGAGAGCAAAGAAAACTGTAAAGAGTCTTCTGGAAGATCTGAAGGAAAAGAACCTTATAAATGAGGAGTTAAATGAAAGGCATGGCTTCCATTCTGGTAAAAATAAATTGATAATACCACCTTGAATTGTATATTGTTTACACTCTTTGTCAGACTTTACAAAAGGTATTATTTCAAGGGAACTTTCTAACTAGTCTGTCTAACTAGTTTAACTGAATTTCAGATCTTCAGGTAGACCTCTTTTCAAAGCGGGGCCATGAATACACCAAAGACCAGAGAGAGTTTGCCCTCACACTGCACCTCCATGGTCCGAAAGCCTACAGTTACCTGAGGGATTCTCTGCATCTTCCCCTGCCACATCCACATACATTGCAACGGTGTAGTACATGTTTTTTTTATTACAATTTTTAATGTGTGAATGTGTGTGTGAGTGTGTGTGTGAGAGAGAAATAAATTCAAATGAACAATCAAACTTGTTTCTTTATTAAAATATAAAATTAATTCATTTATACATGTATCAATATGCCATAGTCTACCATATGTCTTAGTTAAACCTCGTAATACAAAGTATTTCTACATGAAAGCAGAATTTTTCAATGTGTGACAGCGTCCTGTATCATAACTAAGTCTCTGCCGTTTGTAACAAACCAAACCGTGTGAAAATCCGGTAAAAACTCGGGGAGTTATGATCATTGTAGTTGAGGAATACACCTTCCTCAGTAGAAATAAATGCGGGGGGCGGAGCATTGGAGACCCATCCAAGATGGCGCCGCGCTGATACGTCCGCTCATAGACATACATATGCGTCCGCTCCAATAGGCAGCGTCACAGTCTATGAGGCGTCTACGTTTATTATGTCTATGTTCTGAGCGGAAACTGTTCCAGAAATACGTGCGTTCGACTTCAGCAAGACCTGCAGTTTCAATCAGTGCTGTTTGGAGCGCATTGCACGTTGGTAAGATTTGTGTCCGGCTTCACAGCAGACGTCTTCCCGCTGCAGAGTCACGTCTGGAATCCTGGACCTTCTTGTTTTGTGAGCAGCTCTCCTGAAAAGCTAACTCCTCAACTGCGGACGACTCCTGCAACAATCCAGGTTTGTCCGTGTCTTTGTCCGTGTCTTTGTCCGTGTCTTTGTCCGTGTCTCTGTCTGTTTGTGAGTGTGACCACATTTTAAAAGCGTCGTGTTTTAGAGGCTTTGCTGCAGAAAGTGTAGATGTAGTCAGATGTAGTCAGATGTAGTCAGATGTAGTCAGATGTAGTGATGGGCATTCCGGCTCTTTTTCGTGAGCCGGCTAATTTGACTCAGCTCGCAGAAAAGACCCGGTTCTTTTGGCTCACAAACGGATCTTTATATAACTTTATATATGTATATCTTTATATATACGTGTATCCTTACTCGGACACTTTGAGATAAAACCCGATAATTTTTTTTGTCTTTAACGGGTGATCACATCATTTGTCTCTGGAGCTCAGACAACTAACTGGTCTTAAAATAAAGTGTAATTTCTTACGTTTCTAACCATATATTGTTTGAATTATTTTTTTGCGAAATGTTTTTACTGTGGCCGTAAAACGAGCGCTATTGCCCGAGCTTTTAGCCGGAAGCTACTATTATCCTGAGTCGGACACTCACCTTTTTAGCTTGATTTTATGTCTGGGATACAGCAGTTGTTATTAGCTGCAAAATGACGTTATAATGATCTTCAAACAGCGTGAAGTCAACACTTCAAGTCAAGTGTATTTTTTTACTCGGAGAACTCTAAAACACAATACATGAATACATTTTAACATCATATTTAATATTATATTTTGTATTCTAAAATACAAAATATATATAATATTAAATAATATATTAAATATTCTAACACAAACAAAATAAATAATTTTCTTTAATTTCCAATAAGCCAACACATAAAACCATTTCAACCTGGAGAGACTCAAAAAAGCATGATGCAAATGAATTATTTATTAAAAGAAATAAAAGGCCTTAGACTCCGACAGGGAGAAACCTTGTGGGATGTGATGGAGGGCAAGAGTAGGTTTTAGGGTAGATCTCCCTCGGAGCTGAGACACAGACATGAGGAGCTGCAGAGGACAGAGATGGTCACACTGCTGCGGAGGTGGCAGCGGCACGAAGAAAAACAGCTGATAACAAAGAGAGAGGGTGCTTTAGATTTTGTCAGCTGTATGATAATTTACTAAAAGCTTGAGGTGGAGGGTTGTTTATGAAGAGAGAGACCGTTGGCTAAGAAGATGCAGCGTGCTGTAGATGAAGGGGAGAAGTCTTCCTGGTTGAGTTTACACTCAGCTTCATTTATGGCATTGGACTGAGGTTTGCCTGCAGACAAAAGAAGAAAGTGTTCAGTATCGGCAGGTAGAGTTTTTTTAGGCATTAGTAGTATAAGTATGAAGAATGATGTATACAATTGGATAAAAGTAATTGTGCTGTACAAGTTAAAAGCAAAGATTTTGATGTTCCATGAGTGAGGTGTTCAACATTCAGTAATTGTCCATTCACAAACTTCTTTAAAGTAAAGAGGCATGAGCTTTGTTTTAGTTCATCACTTAAATATTTCACAGAGATATCAAACATAATGTTTTCCTGAAGTTGAGTAGTTCAAAAGAATTGACACACAAAAGTGTTTAACCTGGCCACCCACACTTAACCACTTTACAAAGTTGAAAGTAGTCTGGTATCTATTTAATTGAAAAGAAATCCTAAACATTTACCTAAAATGTAGCATGCAAACCCAATTGACTGCATAGTTAGTATGCTGGAGTTGGATTGCAAATTAACCAGAAATAAAGAAGTGAAAAACATGATTTTATTGTGGTCTCTGTTTAATGCCACCTCCTTTTTTGATGCATTTTTATATACAGGTCAGGTCACTTTCAAAAAGACAATATTCAAGACAATTTTAAAATACAATCTTTCAATGGCAGAGTATTTACACACAATGTGCTCTACTTGGTTCAAACACTACTCTATTATCACCAGAAGAGGGCGACAAAGACATTATTTACAACTCCATGTATCGATGTTGTTCTGGGGCTGTAACTTTAGTCCTGCAGACAGTTCGTAAGTCATCCCTTGTTGAATTTGTCCTTGACGTCAGAATAAAATGAACAGTATAATAATTGTATCTTAAGCAAGTAAAAAGCGTTCTAAAATCTGGCTGGACATTGACATTGGTAGTAGTCTGCACTGGTTGATTTACTGGAACAGGCTTCAGACTTTGGACAGACGGATAAAACCTTGGCCGGACAGTTTTAAAAGTGGCAGTAAAGTGCCCTCTGGTAGTTGTGGCTTGTGCACTGGTTTAGGATCTCTGTCTCAAAAATTTCCCTCCTAGTAGAACATGAAACCTGGACTAATCTACTGAGCCCTTACCAAATATTGATCAAGTTGCTGACTGAGTATTTAAAATAACTATTTAGCCATTGGTTCAAATATTTTTATTTTGTTGCCAATTGTGTTCTCAAATATTCTCATATTAAAATAACCATATACAACCATTTACAACTCAACTATATTAAACAATGTCACTATTCATGTTTTAATTTACAATTTAGATTAGACATTTAAAGCTTTAATTTTTTTAAATATAAAACCACAAATCGAAGGTATTGTGTTGTCACTCTTAATTAGCCACTTTCAATTAGCATCCAGGAAAGTCTTTGATAACAATGCCACAAAACTAGAACTTTAAAGTTTGTCAATAAGTACCGTTGTCTTTTCATTGTTGCATAAGTCAAAGCGCTAACGACGATCTAAAAACTATTAGTATTCTATCAATGGCTATTTATCTTAACGCTAAACTCCAAACCTGCTGTATATTTCCATCGATGACCAAAGTCAATTACGCACTAATCATCAAAGATAAATATTTTCACATACAAAAAAAATTTTTTTTTTGCAACAAAATCATTTCTTTTCTAATTACTAATATCTTTATGGTCTCTTAGAATTACCCTAGCATCCCCACCTTTACATCTTTTCACCCAGAGTACATTACTTTCCCAGAGGCCTGTTTCTTGCTAGTATTTTCTTATCTCTTAACATTATTTAAACCGTGTTAGTTCTAGAGACGTAGGGCTCAGCCTACTACTCGGTGTCTACTTTGGAGTTTTCGCTCTGTTTTATGACGGCCCCCTTCGGGTGATTCTAAGGAGTGTGGGTCTCAGGACATCCCATAATCTTGCCATCTGGCCATCCACCAAAGGGGTGTTTGTCACAAGACACCGTTTTATGGCTTGTGCACAGGCTCTAGCCCTTACTCCAGCAGGTGCCACCTTTTAGTGCCTCTAGGTTTTATAGATGGTCTTTTTTGGCCATCTCACATTAAGAAATGAAACAAAGACACCCTTTGACCCCAACACTCCTGTTCTTTTGTGAGATTACCAAAGTGTGCTTATGCCAGATGAGCTAGCACGGCCCGTCTAGTCTTTTCAGGGTCTTTCGCAAGGCTTCCTCGCGGTGGGACATGCTTGCGGAAACTCTCTAAGGGGCTTCCAGAACCAATGACCGAGCCTCTGTCAGCTCCTCTTAAGGTGGAGGAGCAGCTGGTGTTCTCTGCCATAACAAACCGGTACATCCAGGGCTTGCAGAAATTCAAATGCCCAACATTTTTTTAAATGGATGAGGCAGCAGTAGCTCAGTGGGTAGAGCGGCCGTCCTTCGATCCCGCTCTCCCCCATGTTAAAGAGCTTTGAGTGCCTACCAGGTGGAAAAGCGCTATATAAATGCCAAAAAAAAAAATGAAGGTTGCATTTTTAGGTGAAGATGTTACTTCTCTTATCCCTTTTTATAAGAGCGTATTTTTTTTTTTTTTTTCCAATTAATTCTAAGTTCAACCGGTTGACCCCAAGTTGGAGGAGTGTGTCGAGATGTTGAGAACTTGTGTTGCTCACTTTTACATTTGTCTCTTACAGAGAAACAAAGGATCCTTGGTCAGAAGCAAACCCTTTTTTTTTTAAAAGAAGCTTACTACAGCAACTGCTTTTATAATGCACACGTGCAACCAGTGTGGGAACAAGTTTTCCACTCTGCAGAGTCTCAAAAGACACCAGCGCATCCACACTGGAGAGAAGCCTTACAGTTGTGACCTGTGTGGAAAGACATTTTCACATGCAAGTACTTTAAAACAACACCAGCACATCCACACTGGAGAGAAGCCTTACAGCTGTGACCTGTGTGGGAAGACATTTTCAATAGCAAGTAATTTAAAAAAACACCAGCTCATCCACACTGGAGAGAAGCCGTACAGCTGTGACCTGTGTGGAAAGACATTTTCACAGGCCAGTCATCTAAAACAACACCAGCGCATCCACACTGGAGAGAAGCCTTACAGCTGTGACCTGTGTGGGAAGACATTTTCAATAGCAAGTAATTTAAAAACACCAGCGCATCCACACTGGAGAGAAGCCGTACAGCTGTGACCTGTGTGGAAAGACATTTTCACATGCACGTAGTTTAAAACAACACCAGCGCATCCACACTGGAGAGATGCCTTACATCTGTGACCTGTGTGGGAAAACATTTTCACATGCAAGTAATTTAAAAAAACACCAGCGCATCCACACTGGAGAGAAGCCGTACAGCTGTGACTTGTGTGGGAAGACATTTAGAAGTTCATGTTCTTTTAGGACACATTACTTTCAACACACTCGAGAGTTGGTGATACCATGTGAGCTGTGTGGAGAGATATTTTACACTAAACGGCATTCTTCTCGACACCTAAAGAAACACGCTGAGGTGGAAATGGGGAGGTGAGGACCACAATGAGACTCTGCATACAGTTTAAACTTTGTTACAACATGTTAAAATAATTATAAACATGGTAAATTTAAGAATGAAAGACCGGTTTAATTCTTACAAGAATAAAACAAATCAGACATATACAACATGTATCATGTTGCATGATATCAGAAAAAAGATGAAACATTTACATAAAAGTAAGCATTATCAATAGCAAAAATTATATATATTAATATTAATATTAATAATTTACAAAAACTAACATTAAAATACAAGGAGACAACAAGAATAAAACAATCGCTGAGCTCGGGGTATAAAAGACATTTCATGTCTTTTGGTCTCTCTTTAATTTGATAAAAACTGTCTTTGGTGTCTGAGTTCATAACCACTAGATGGTGCCTGGTTTTTGAAAGTCTGCAGAGAAGAGCTGTCCTTTTTAGGATGTTGTGTAAGGTGTGGACTGTGGCTTTATCCCGCCTCTCACTCAGAGAGGACAGGGAGGATTTAAATTTAAATGAGGACCTAATTTAATTCACAAAGGACTGGATTTAAAACACTCACGTTTGATTAAACCTCAGTGTCTCAGCTGATGTCCAGCAGCTGCTGGGTGAACCAGTTTGTCAACAAGAGCCAAAGTTGAACATTTTTTGGCAAAAAAAAAGTTTTTTTTTTATTATTCATATTCTCTGAAAAATGGCCAATCACAAATTTCCTCCAGGGTATGTAATCTTCTGAGCACAACTGTATATATAGTTTGTTATGTGCAGCATCTGAAGGTAGAGCTTATCTTTTAGTCCCTATACAGGTCAACACTGTCGCTAAACTAACCTGTTCAGGGCTCTGTCTGACAAAACCAGTTGAACATTCCTGAGACCTTTTACATCAACAGGTTGGAAGCATATCTTCAGGTCTTAAAACATATAAAGTTAATGTTGTCTGTTCTGCTGCTTGTGTGACATGTTTTTTACTCTCCACTCAGCTGTTTTATTTTTATTTGTATTTTTAAGCCCTTAAGACTGTTTGGCCAGGGGTTGTTTTATTCTCTATATAGCGAGGTGTTTCCAGAGAAGAACCTTGTTTTCTACTGATTTTGTTTGGTTTTAGGCACTGCTTGCTTTGTTTTCTATCACACCAATATAATGCATGTGTTTTTTTTTACAAGATTTTTAAGCCTTATATGTTTTATAATTACATTGTATTGTACCCAATTGTTTAAGTCGCACATTTAACAGTGAAATAAAAGTTGCCAAGTCAGTCGACAGCTGAAGATAAGAGCTGATGAAATGTGGAAACAGGAAGTGGAATGTGTGAATATTTATTTCTGTCAAGTTTTTGTTCTACACAGATGTATAATAGCTTCAGGTTATGTAAAGAGATTTTTGAGTTTACAGTTCCTGTCATTTACAATAAATATGTCCAACACTTCACTTTTATCAATTTGACAAATAAAATGTCAAAATGTCTTTTTTATTTCGATAGAACAACAATGCACACAGCACTAACTAACAGTTTCTGTTGAGCTGAACATTTTGGTGTTTTCCGCTTTGAGTTTAACAAACTAAATAATGGCTTGGATAAGGTTATACTTCTTCCTTCTCCCTTTTGGACATGTGTTATTTAATCTATTTATTTTATTCTGTGGTTAATTTTAATGAACTATCCTGTAGTAGTTTTGTGTTGTGTGTGACTGAAACTATATTGTTCTATGACTGCAGAGAATGGATAATGACCATGTTGCATAATAATAATAATTAAAGCCGCAAGCGGCGATAAAGGCCCTCGCCTCCCTTGAGACCGCGGGGACACATATATTCGGAGGATTGCATGTCGTGCTTTAAAGCAAATTTGGAGCTGTTTAGATGAAAACCCTTTAGCACAAAGTGTACGATTTAGGTGGTCATGTATTCCACCCAACATAGATTTTCTGTTGAGTTTACGGTATGGCTGTAATAAACTTTTCTGTTTGCCCTAAGGTGTCCTATGGATGTACCAAGTTTTGTATTTCTACATTGGAAAAATTTACTTTCATTTTCCATAGAACCAATTATTTTGACTTTTCTAGGGGTCGCCACTGAGTCATTTTCCTATTTTTTTCCAGGGACTTCAAATACATACATTTTGCCGGGCTTGAAGTCTGGGACCAATAAAAATGACTTTTAGTTGCACGTTTACTGGGTCAAATTGAAAATCATTTTCAGAAAAATTATAATAAAAAATATATACCAAATTATAATAAAATAAAATATACCTCGAGCAAAAACGACAAGAAAAACGCCTGTCTATTTTACACACATGTGTTTAGCTCATTTTGCCCAAGTTTGGTGTCTGTGGAATGAAGCAGCTATTTTCTGTTGTTTTTAAAAAGAGGTTGTATTCTAAGTCGGTTCACATCTTCAATTTAAAATGGCCGCCTTCCGTGTGTGATAAGGTGTGGTCCCCTTTGGCTTTTTGTTCATAAGCCCATACTGGATGTGTGTACCAAGTTTCATTTGCCTACGACAAACTAAAATTTTCACTTCCCATTGACTTTTCCACATATTTGGGACGTTGCTATGGCAACACATTTATAGATAGGGGGTGGTTGTCATTGGCTTTTATGCTCCTCATGACATAGGAGATGTGTGTACCAAATTCCATGTCTCTATGACAAACTAAATTCTGGGGTCCCATTATAAGTTTGTAGGGGCGCTGGAGAGCCATTTCTAAAGATAACCCTTTTATTTACATATCTTTGTGTTCAGGTCATGAATGTGCACAAACGCCTTTTGGGTCCGACTTGATCCGAGAAGGCGTTTGAGAGTTAAAGACATTTATTTTCACAAAAATGGCCACCTCGTTACAGGCTTGCCACACCCATACCCGATAAGATATCAACAATAAAGTCACAAATTTGGTTGGCACACGTGTCTAGATGATACTCACCAAATTTGGGGCCATTTAAATTAAAACACAATGATTTGCATCTTCTTGCGCAAGTGCGATTTTAGTGGCCATGCGTTTCACCCACATGGCGGACTTCCTGTTTAGTTTAGGGTGTGGCTGTCATAGACTTTTCTGTTTGCCCTGAGGTGTCCTATGGATGTACCAAGTTTTATTTTTCTACGTTGGAAAAAAGTTACTTTCACTTTCCATAGGCCCAATGTATTTTGACTTTTCTAGGGTCGCCACTGAGTCATTTTCATTTTTTTTTCGGGACTTCAAATACATATATTTTTCGCTGGGCTTGAAGTCTGGGACCAATAAAAATGACTTTTAGTTGTTGGTTTACTGGGTCAAATTGAGAATCATTTTGCAGAAAAATTATAATAAAAAATATATACGAATTATAATAAAAAAAATATAACTCGAGCAAAAAGTCTAGAAAAACACTTGTCTCATTTACATACATGTGTTTAGCTCATTTTGCCCAAGTTTGGTGTCTGTGGAATGAAGCAGCTATTTTTGTTGTTTTTAAAAAGAGGTGTATTCTAAGTCGGACCAAATTTTCAATTCAAAATGGCCGCCTTCATGTGTGTGATAGGGTGTGGCCACCATTGGCTTTTTTGTTCATAAGCCCATGGTGGATATGTGTACCAAGTTTCATTTGCCTACAACAAACTAAAAATTTCACTTCCCATTGACTTTTTCACATTTTTGGGGCGTTGCTATGGCAACACATTTATAGATAGGGGTGGTTGTCATTGGCTTTTATGCTCGTCATGACATAAGAGATGTGTGTACCAAATTTTATGTCTCTATGACAAACTAAATTCTTGGGTCCCATTATAAGTTTGTAGGGGGCGCTGGAGAGCCATTTCTAAAGATAACCCTTTTATTTACATATCTTTGTGTTCAGGTCATGAATGTGCACAAACGCCTTTTTGGTTCCAACTCGATCCGAGAAGGCGTTTGAGAGTTAAGAGACGTTTATTTTCACAAAAATGGCCACCTCGTTACAGGCTTGCTACACCCATACCCGATAAGATATCAACAACAAAGTCACAACTTTGGTTGGCACATGTGTCTAGATGATACTCACCAAATTTGGGGCCATTTAGATTAAAACACAATGATTTGCATCTTTCTGCGCAAGTGCGATTTTAGTGGCGCGCGTTTCACCCACATGGCGGACTTCCTGTTGAGTTTAGGGTGTGACTGTCATTGACTTTTCTGTTTGCCCTGAGGTGTCCTATGGATATACCAAGTTTCATTTTTCTGTGTTGAAAAAACTTACTTTCACTTTCCATAGGCCCAATGTATTTTTATTTTGTAGGGTCGCCACTGAGTCATTTTTCGTTTTTTTTTGCGACTTCAAAAACATACCATTTTGCCGAGCTTGAAGTCTGGGACCAATAAAAATGACTTTTTGTGCATGTTCACTGGGTCAAATTTAGGATCATTTGGTCACAATAAAGATACAAAAAAAAAAAAAAAATAAATAAAAAATCCGAGCAAAAACAATAGGCCCTCCCGGCCATCACCGGCTCGGGCCTAATAATTAAAGCATAGCGCGATAAAGGCCCTCGCCTCCCTTGAGACAGCGAGGCACTCGGAGGATTGCATTTCGTGCTTTAAAGCGTAAACTTCACGGTAATGTCAAATAACCGGGCCTGTGCTACTGCTGGGGCCTGCTACACCACCTTGTAATTTAGAGTTAAAGGTCTCCACAATCCCTGGTTTTCCTGGGAGCTGTCTGAACCTTTGAAAATAATAGATTATGCTTGGGCTAAGGCAAGAAAAACAAAGTACTGGCTGGAGATTTGAGATGACTGAGGAATCGCTGCACCCCCCTGTTTAAAAAGGCAAAATGTAAATATAACTTGTCTAAAAGTACAAGGTTACAAGTTCCAAAGGATTCTGAGGAGTTTTCTAAGACTCTAGGTGGCTCTGGAGGGCCTCCTCCAAAGGAAGGATCCTGGCAATTGGGAAATGGCATTTATTTCCCAAAGAAATGGCTGCCTCTTCACAGACTCATTACGACCACAGCCACAAATGTATCAAAAAACAAATTGATAACTTTTTGGCACGTATCTAGATGATACTCACCAAATTTGGAGCTGTTTAGATGAAAAGCCTTTAGACACAAGGGGTGCAATTGAGGTGGTCACACATTCCACCCAACATAGTAGATTTTCTGTTGAGTTTAGGGTGTGGCTTTCATAGACTTTTCTGTTTGCCCTGAGGTGTCCTATGGATGAACCAAGTTTCATTTTTCTACGTTGGAAAAAAGTTACTTTCACTTTCCATAGGCCCAATGTATTTTGACTTTTCTAGGGGTCGCCACTGAGTCATTTTTCGTAATTTTTTTTCGGGGACTTCAAATACATAAATTTTTCGCCGGGCTTGAAGTCTGGGACCAATAAAAATGACTTTTAGTTGTACGTTTACTGGGTCAAATTGAGGATCATTTGCAGAAAAATTATAATAAAAAAATATACCAAATTATAATAAAATAAAATATAACTCGAGCAAAAAGTCTAGAAAAACGCTTGTCTATTTTACATACATGTGTTTAGCTCATTTTGCCCAAGTTTGGTGTCTGTGGAATGAAGCAGCTATTGTCTGTGTACTTTTAAAAAGAGGTGTATTTTAAGTCGGTTCACATTTTCAATTCAAAATGGCCGCCTTCCGTGTGTGATAGGGTGTGGTCCCCATTGGCTTTTTGTTCATAAGCCCATGGTGGATGTGTGTACCAAGTTTCATTTGCCTACAACAAACTAAAATTTTCACTTCCCATTGACTTTTTCCAAATATTTGGGGACGTTGCTATGGCAACACATTTATAGATAGGGGTGGTTGTCATTGGCTTTTATGCTCGTCGTGACATAAGAGATGTGTGTACCAAATTTCATGTCTCTATGACAAACTAAATTCTTGGGTCCCATTATAAGTTTGTAGGGGCGCTGGAGAGCCATTTCTAAAGATAACCCTTTTATTTACATATTTTTGTGTTCAGGTCATGAATGTGCACAAACGCCTTTTGGGTCCAACTCGATCCGAGAAGGCGTTTGAGAGATAGAGGCGTTTATTTTCACAAAAATGGCCACCTCGTTACAGGCTTGCCACACCCATACCCGATAAGATATCAACAACAAAGTCACAACTTTGGTTGGCACACGTGTCTAGATGATACTCACCAAATTTGGGGCCATTTAGATTAAAACACAATGATTTGCATCTTTCTGTGCAAGTGCGATTTTAGTGGCCGCGTTTCACCCCACATGGCGGACTTCCTGTTGAGTTTAGGGTGTGGCTGTCATTGACTTTTCTGTTTGCCCTAAGGTGTCCTATGGATGTACCAAGTTTCATTTTTCTATGTTGGAAAAAAGTTACTTTCACTTTCCATAGGCCCAATGTATTTTGATTTTGTAGGAATTCGCCACTGAGTCATTTTTTGTAATTTTTTTTCGGCGACTTCAAATACATAAATTTTTCGCCAAGCTTGAAGTCTGGGACCAATAAAAATTACTTTTCGTGCATGTTCACTGGGTCAAATTTAGGATCATAGGTCGACAAGAAAGATAAAAAAAATAAATAAATCCGAGCAAAAACAATAGGCCCTCCCGGTCATCACCGGCTCGGGCCTAATTAAGGCCCTCACCTCCCTTGAGATCGCGGGGACACATATACTCCGAGGATTGCATTTTTCAAATATTCGGCAGGCTTGAATTTTGTGGACAGTAAAATTTACGTTTTGTGCACGTTTACTGGGTCAAATTGAGGATAATTTCGCAGAAAAATAATAAAAAATATATATATATAACTCGAGTGAAAACGACAGGACAAAGCGCTGTCCATTGAACACACATGTGTTTAGGTCATTTTGCCTAAGTTTGGTGTCTGTGGAATTAAGCAGCTATTTTCTGTTGTTTTTTAAAAGAGAGGTGTATTCTAACGCGGTTCACATCTTCAATTCAAAATGGCTGCCTTCCCGTGTGTGATAGGGTGTGGTCCCCATTTTCTGTTTGTTCTTAAGCCCGTACTGGATCTGTGTACCAAGTTTCATTTGCCTACGACCAGTGTTGGGGCTAGTTTCTCAAAAAAGTAATATATTACATATTACATATTACTCTCAAAAATAGTAATGCCTTACTTTACTTTATTACTCCCTGGAGAAAGTAACTAGTTATATTACTAGTTATATTACTAGTTACAATTTTTTTTTATTAATCTATAATTGCCTGAAATGCATCAGATGGAGGGAGAACATATAAAGGAGGAGTGTTCTTTAGGGTCTTTATTACGCAAACAACAGACTGGCACTGTCTAGCACAAATAACTACAAACAACTGTACTTGTGCAATCAAGTACAAAGATGTATTAACTTCCTCAATGTTTAACAAACACCGTCTGGTGCAAACAATCAATAAATTTGGGCAATGGGCAGTCATGCCTATGTAGCTTTTGTTGTGACAAGTCCAGATGTCAGCGGTGGTTGACACATACTCAGTGCTCTCAAACGTTTTCTTCAGCTCACTTTCCATTATGGCATAACATTTATCTAGGTACTGTCGGAAAACGGCTGGTCTGTCCCTGCTATCGGTATTTTGCAGAGTATATTTCTAAAATACAGCGATTCGACGGTAGAAATAGGTAACATTTCTTCTACTACGTACGAGGCAACAAGCTTATTTATCTCGGATTTTGATGTTGGTAGTACTTTATGTTCAATAGAAAGTTTTTGCTGCTTGTGGGGCTGCTCGTTCATGTCACTCTGTCGCCTTGAGCTTGATGTGTCCGTGCTGTCGCTGCAGGTGCTTCTTCAAGTTGGAGGTAGAGTTACAAGCGGTGGAGAGCAGCTTTCTCCCCGGGCAGAGTCAAGTTATTTTCCTTCCGTTGAACATGTTCAAAATAATGACTGAATCTCCACCCGTCGAAACTAGCTTTCTGTTGCTGGGAACCTTCCTCTGAAAAAGAGCTTGCCGTTGTTGACACTTCCATTTTACATTTTTGAGGTGCCGCTCTGCTGCTGGCTGCGGGTGTTGACAATCGGTGATGGTAAATGATACCTCATGCCAAACACAGACCAATCACTGTTCCATTCACGCCCTCCTTCCCTTCCCTTCTGTTCTCTGTGTTGTGTGCCTTGTGTGTGATGAAGGTGCTACTGGCAAATGTAACGCAAGTAACTAGCTCGGGAAAACTGTAATAATATTACAATTTTCAGACGAGTAATGCCTTACACTACTAGTTACTGAAAAAAGTAATATTATTACAGTAACTAGTTACTTTGTAACTAGTTACACCCAACACTGCCTACGACAAACTAATATTTTCACTTCTTATTGACTTTTCCCACATAGTTGGGGCGTTGCTATGGCAACACATTTATAGAATGGGGGGTTTGTTGTCAATGGCTTTTATGTTTAAATAACTCGAGCAAAACCAATAGGCCCTCCCGGTCATCACCGGCTCGGGCCTAATTAAAGGAGCAGCACAGAAAACAATGATGCTTTATTAAAAAAAACAAAAAAAAAAACATCCCAAACATAATCAGAAGACAGAGATGGATAATGGTCAACAGCTTTAGATCCAAAAACATCATGAAAAATGTAACGTTTCACAAATGTGAGCATTATTGCCCTCTGCTGGAGACATGCTGTAATGATGAATATCTGGTGGATTCAATGGAAACGTAACAATAACAGAACTTGACATTGATTAACTTCAGAGTGTAGATAAAGCAGGTTAGTTTGATCCCTCTTTGTCTCCAAGTCTAGACACATAAAGTCTACGGCACAAAAAAGATGTTAAATTAAACCATGACTAAGTTCCATTCTTCAGAAAGTCTAAGGCATGACACAAGACTCACTCTTTTCTTTATAATAATTAAAGGAAATGTCATAAACCTGTTTCAGTCGACCCAATGAAACACTACAAACTTTAGGAGACTGTGGCTTTTGAACAAAACTTGTAAAGTTTAATAGAAACTAGTAGAAAATGTATGTTTTAAAAGAAGGCCTCAAATGTAGCATCTGCCTTTAATGAAGAGAACCACAGTTGTAAATAAATATGCACAGAATAAGTATGGCTCCTCTGTTTAAAGCTGCAAACTGCAGGACGTGTACACCTTTTTGTTGTACAGGGCGTGTGTCACATTTTGGGGAGGGGCCACTGCAATGACTCGTTAGAAGTCGAACCCGTCCTCTGAGCTTTCTAGGGTATACTTATGGAACATGGGAGGCTCACTGTAAAGAAAATACATTTAATGAATATTACACATGTACTGGGCCTGCTGCAGGTTTATACATAATCTCCTCTAAAGCTTATTGTAACAAAACTGATCTGTGAATAAACAACTCATTAACATGTCATTTATTATCAAGGATTAACAAGATAAAGAAAGTAATGCTACTTCAATAAATGGCCTGTTTAAAGAAAACTAATCCAAAGTACTTTAAATCTGGAAAGAGGGACACATGGGTTTTTTCAGTTTCACAGTTAATCTATTATTAATAGTAGTAAATGTAAAAGTGGTTCTGGTCTGAGGAGCTCAGATATAAACCTGCTGAGAGGAAAAGGTTAGAGAAAAGAAGAGCAAAGTGAAATAAATATCAGCAGTGCATTCTCACAGTGTTTCCTGAGACAGAGACACTTGTGGGACTGGTCTGACACAGAACTGAAAACTAGAAAATTATCGATCCATATTTTTGTTTTACTAAAGTTTTTTTGAGAAAAGCAGGAAAGGCAGGAGGTGGGGGTGTAGTGCTTTCAGGTAAAATGGTTACTTACTCGTTGAGTGGGTGGTTTGTACCTGTGAAGAAACATAAAACTGTCACAAA
Source organism: Perccottus glenii (assembly GCA_024416835.2). Taxonomy (NCBI): domain Eukaryota; kingdom Metazoa; phylum Chordata; class Actinopteri; order Gobiiformes; family Odontobutidae; genus Perccottus; species Perccottus glenii. Next base: position 32,330,842 of record CM044549.2, read on the forward strand.
ACTGAACATATATACATTTATTAACATCTGTTCATCTTTACTTCTGAGAGATCCTTTTATCTTCAGTTCCAAGTGGCCAAAGTGCCACTGTTTTTTCAGCCCCCGTCCCAACTTTTTTGGAACATGTTGCTGCATCAAATTGAAAAGAGCCAGAGTTTTTCATGAAATGGTAGGTCTGTCACTTCTCTTGTATCCTGTTTTGCCCAGTCCAGTTTACTGTATATATTCTGTACGAACACATTGAACTGACATTTATTAACTGGTTTAACCCAGACCGTAACCAGTTAGATCTGGATTTTGACAGGTTTAAAGGAGGTTAAAGTGTGGGTTGGAACCAAGTAAAACTGGTCATACCTCCACATTGTCTTTATAAAAGTGCTCAGTGTCTTCTGTGTCTTCACCAGTGTCTCTTCAGTCTCTGTGGCGTTACAGACGACAGCCTCTCGTCTAAAAAAGGTCACTCACAGCATTGATCCTGAAGCAGGAAGACTTTCTGAGCTCTTTAATGACTTGTGTTTTTCCTTTTTGTGCTGGGTTTGTTTTATTTTTTGCAGATGGCTCGTCAGTGGTGTTCAGCGACTGTTCTTCTGGTTCTTTTTGTAACGCCTCTAAACTGAGACGCTGTAGATAAAAGGAAATTATCGAGGCTTGTGGTTGAACTCTTGAACGTGTGAGTGTCACTTCTGCTTCTTTAGCACTTTTTAAACAATAAACTCTGATGCTTTTTACTTCAAATATTTATCAGGTTAAAACAACATCTTCTTGTTTTTAACTGTTACATTATTACAACGATGCAATGGAGGGTCTTATGTTGAGCCCTAAAGCTGTATTATTTATACTGTATTACTTAACAACAAATGTAGTTTAACTTTAACTTTGTTGTCTGTTTATTACTCTGCACACTTTTCGGCAAACACACAGAGTCAGAAAAAGGCGGTTATGCTCCTGTGGACCAGGGGTGGGCCAACTAAGGCCCGGGGGCCACATGTGGTCCATTTAGCTGTTGATTCCGGCCCGCCAAACATTTACTAATAATTTATTGAGAATTAAACATGGCACATATTTGTCCTCTTCCTTCAATATTCTGCAGAGATCAGTCGATGTACGATGCTTTCCTAAAGCCACATGTCTGCTCTCAGAGAGTTTCCACTGGTTTTAAAACAAACTTCAAAGAGTGGCTCTGAAACTGAGGAGGTGAATACACTGGGTTTATTGAGCAGAAGTGAGTTCACCAGGTTGGCCCTTCACCAGAGTCCCATCTTCTAATGTGGCCCTTAGGGAAAGATAATTGCCCTCCCCTGCTGTAGACCATGTTAATCCTCTTTTACACAGAGTCTTTACCTTCAAAACTAAGTCCAGACGCATTCTTTGAGAGCTTTTCTTGAATAAGGCCTGGACACTGAGAACCTCCAAACACAGTCAAGAGCTGCTCCTACATCTTACATCCAGTTATTACAACACACGGTCCTAGAGCAAATGTTCTGTGCTTGATGTTGCTGTGCACTAAAAATTCAACTAGAATCCACAGAGATAAGACTGATTCTTTGAATATAATTTAAAAAAAGAACTGAAGAATGTATTTTTTTGTTCCTTCACAGTTACAAACCAACTTCTGGTGTGAACAGGTAAGTAGCTCATTTATTTTAAAGCACCACTGCCCAATAACTTTGATCTGTCCTGGTCTCAACATTTAAGAAGCTCAATCTCACAACAGCAGTAAAAATACTAGACAGAACAAACCATTGATCAGGGAGAGGGGAACCTCCAAAAACCCAGAGAGAAACAGTTCATCTGAGTGAGAGGAACATGGGTAATATGATCGATTTTTAGATGATATTATTTCTATATGTCCTGACAATAAGTCGTATAAAAGAGGAAGGTCTTAAAACTGAGACACTCGATCTTATCTTTGACGTCCCGCTCTCAACCTCATCCTTCTTTAAATAAAACACCATTTCCACCAAAAATACTAAAAACATTCCATCAAAACAAACTAAAACATGTGTAAATCCAACTAAAACCTGTTCAAATCCAACTAAAACATGTTTAAATAACTAACAACAATGTTTCACTTTGCGTCTCTTTTCTTTTGATATGTTTTTGTTTTTTGTTCTGGTTCTCTGTAAAACGACATGTCCAGACAGAATAGACACTTTCTCTGTACTTCCTTGTTTACATCTGTGTCCACCAATAGGAGTGAGCTGTGATCGCCTCATCTGTTAAAATCCTTTTATTCCTATCAATCAGCAATTCACGATTCAAATCTTGAATTGTGTCGTCTTTGTCACGCTGCATTCAGTTGCAAAAAGGTCACGGCAGCTGAGTGCGAGTAGTTTTTTCAAACCGCCAAAAAGTTCTGATATTGTAAATAAAGGTGAAAAAAAGGGGACATGATGCAGTGGAGGGTGAAGAAGAACAAACGAAGAACACTGAGCAGTCACCGACAGCTGTTATGGGACAAGCAGCAAAAAGGAGGTTAAGAAGAGGGAGTGTTCAGTGGGAACATAAGTTACGTGGCTGAGGTGGGAAGGAGGAGAAATGTTCTGCGACATCTGTAGAAAAACGAACACAAGTAACGGACTTGTCGGGGGGTGCACGACAACAGCGATGAAATTAAGTTTAGTTCATTTAAGTCGGAATCATAGTGTATAATATACTGAGTGCTCTAGAGTTCAATCACAAAATATCCTTTTACTTTTTGTGTAACGTTTTCTGTTGTTCTTAAATAAAACAAATAATCTGTCCTCTCTGCTTGCCTTGAAATTTTTTGAAACGTGAGTAAAACAAAAAGGCATTATAATTATTATTAAAGTCATATTAAATGACAGGTAATGAATGACGAGGACGGAATTTTTTCGACTCCCTCCGTCAAAATGACGGAGAGTGAGAAAGTCTAGCGCAACCTCTGGGTCTGATACTCCTTCCATTTCAATATTATCTTGCACAGTGCTCCTTGGGATGTTTAAAGCTTGGGAAATCTCTTTGTATCCAAATCCGGCTTTAAACTTCTCCACAACAGTATCTCGGACCTGCCTGGTGTGTTCCTTGTTCTTCATGATGCTCTCTGAGCTTTAAACGGACCTCTGAGACTATCACAGTGCAGGTGCATTTATACAGAGACTTGATTACACACAGGTGGATTCCATTTATCATCATTAGTCATTTAGGTCAACATTGGATCATTCAGAGATCCTCACTGAACTTCTGGAGAGAGTTTGCTGCACTGAAAGTAAAGGGGCTGAATAATTTTGCACGGACAATTTTTCGTTTTTTTTATTTGTTATAAATAATATAAATTCCGTTCCACTTCATGATTGTGTCCCACTTGTTGTTGATTCTTCACAAAAAATTACAGTTTCATATCTTTATGTTTGAAGCCTGAAATATGGCAAAAGGTCGCAAAGTTCAAGGGGGCCGAATACTTTCGCAAGGCACTGTATGTAAACACATAAATGCAAAGGCCTCACTGAGGAAAGGACGCTGGAGCCTGAGCCTTCACAACACACTCTAGAGCTGTCCACATCACCAAACCTAAGAGAACATGTTCAATCATTTTAAAAGTTTTATTAAGCTCTTACTGTTATTGAAATACTTCTGTAATATTCCTGCTTCTGCCTTTTCTGTTTGTTATCATTCTGGTGTTTATTCTGATCAAAGAAAGTGACAGAGAAAAGAAACTGTTGTGAGCTGCAGCAGCTTCAATAAAGTCTGATCTAATCCTCACTAAACATTTCATTCATTACAAGACGTTTTAAATATAGTTGTTTGAACCACAGTGATTTTCTGGCTTTGTTTCTTTTCTCTTTACATCCTTTAAGATTCTCAAATGAAACTGAAACAATAATAGAACCAACACTTTTGTTCATATTTTTCATGAACGGAACAATAAAAAGTAAAGAGAGAACAGAGAGTGTTTACATTTATTCTAAAGCTGAGACAAAATGATTATGATTGATATGATTGATATGATATGATATATGATTATTATGATTATTTATTGGAGACAGTTCTGGTCGGGACTCAATATTTGAGGCACAGGTTGTGCTTGTGTTTAATGCAGTGAAGATGATAAATACAATGTTTAAATTCATGAAGCCAGAGCCGAACGACACTGACTCTGTTTAAAACCACAAACAGCTGTTGAGAAGAAACACTTTGTCATGTTTTCTGTTTGAATATGACCTTTATCATCAGAGCTGCTCCCAGTGAACGAGTCATCATGATACTCACTGCTGCTATTTTTTCACTGCAATAATATGTGCAATTTGTTGTTGTTGTTTTTTAGTTGTTTTTTAGCAATCACTATACTGTAATACTTGATATACTTTTTTTGTTTTTGTATATGCTGTATATATAGGTATATATACATAGTATATATCATGCTGTATATTATGTATATTATTTATGTTTGTAACATACTGTAAGAATTGCTGCTGGAACAGAGAAATTTCCCCATTGTGGGACGAATAAAAGATTATCTTATCTTATCTTATCACAACTATAAGCCTTCACACTGATCCAAACCCTTGGAGTGGTTCAAGAGTTAGGATCAGTGTTACTGCTCCAGATGAACCTCGTGCCACTAAACCTGCTCCGGGACGCCTGAACTCTGGGACAGTTTGATAAAAGTGACCCTTTGGTCTGGCCCTGGTCTGTTCTGTCTGCATCAGAGGAAAGGAAAGCTCTGTGCAGTTTCTGTGGATTCAGCAGAGGTTTGTCTCCAGAGACACTTTTATAGATTTTACAGAGAATCAGACGAGGCTCTGATTGGTCTCTGTTCACTACAGCATCTACTCACTCCAGTGTCTCCAGTCGACAGTGAGGACTCTGTTGGAGTTCAAGCAGCTCCTGAACCCACAGATCCAGGACTCTCAGATGTGAGGGGTTGGACTTCAGAGCTGAGGCCAGAGAAGAACAGCTGGACTTTGACAAACTGCAGCAGTTCAATCTGAATAAAGAATAAATGTTGGAGATTAATCCAATAATAATCAAGACACTCAGTTATAAAGAATACAAAGTCTTTATTTAATTTGTCTGGAGGTTTTCACGTCTTCAGGTCACACCAATGATTGTAAATATAGTGGAAGCTCATTGGTCCCAGTTCTGCAAAATGTGTCTCACCACAGGACGATTACATCCGGGCTTTTCTGACTCCTGCGTCAGAGGAGATTCCTAAAATTGACAGAGAGGGTAGTATCTGAACTGCTCCAGGGCGGGCTTTACAAACACGTCCCTCATCTCAGGCCTCCCCTCTCAAGATGCACCATAGGGCGAGGATGGGCTCAGTGTAAAACGTCAAACGTAACAGAACCACAGAACATAACGGTTTGTAGCTTTTGATTGAGTGGGCAGCGTAAAACCTGCCTCTAATGACAAGTGTGAGAAGTGAGAAAGTTATTTTTCTGTCAAACCCTAAACTAAAGCCCCGCCTACATATAGCCTAACCAACAATACGTTGAATCTTTTCACCATTCTTCCCTCGCTAAGTCTCACACTCCTAACAGGTCTTTTTTAAGCCCATAAATAAGGACTTGGACTCGGAGGACAGTGTCAAAAGCAGCTACTGCCGCTGCAGCCCAGTCCTCTGCTCTTGAGCGGACTCATGTCTGTCCTCTGTCCGCTCCGCTGCGGCTCTGCCCACGTTCTCTTCGCTAGTCCCACTCCCTCCAAACTCTTTCCCCCGAAACAGAACCATCCTCTGGTTGTTTCAGCCACAGATCCCACCGTTAGTCATCTACATACTAGAGGAATTTGTCTGTTTATAATGTAACATTGATACTGTTGTGTGTCTTTGACAGAAGACATTTTTCACATTTAAGATCCCCAGCAACCTTTGATAAGCAGGTTTTTAAGCTTTATTCTCAGTGTGTTTTAAGCTCTAGTGTGTTCAACAGTGGAACAAATGACCAAATGACTGTCGATAATATTGAAACACTTTAATGTGGCTGAATGAGGGCAACAACAGGAGCAGACCTCCAGTGGGTCCATCATTAAAGTCAGAGTTGCTCTCCTTTTGGTTGACAGCAGAGGAGTGAGGAGGACAGAGAGGGACAGAGAACAGTGTTAGAGCAGAGTCTGAGGCCACACCAGGTGAGAAAGTAGAAATGAAGAGAAAAGAGTTAGTGTTGTCAGCATTTCAACATTTATTAATTATGAAATAGTATTTATCATTTTAACAACCAACTTTTTCAAATAAGAGCTGCATCTGTAACAGATTGAGTTATTTAAAGCATTAATTAAAGTATATTCCTGTCTGTTTTTACACAACTGTGTATCATTGCCCAACTATAATCTAGAGGAAAGAGTCAGAGAGATGTCCAGCAGAACTGTTTGTGAGAGTCCCATGGCCTTGTCCTTGGTGGAGAACGGGGAGTACCACTAAGATAAGATAAGACCCAGCTGCTGGCCAGACTTCTAATCGAGAGAAGAGACTGGGCAGAGGTAAAGGAGACAGAAATTGTAATTTATACTTTTTGATCTTCAGTAATTTATCCGGATCGTAGTCAATCAGTTCTGGTTCTCAGCGTCAGGTGCGTGCGTCCGTTTCGTAAAGTAACTTTGATGTTTCATCCAGTTTCATGGCCAGACCCGTAAAACCACGTAGCAGCTCACAGGTCTGATTCTCGATCATATCCACCCTTTTCTCCGTGTACACACAGTCCGGGCTGAGATGACTCGAGACAGCTCCTCGGACTGTGCAGCACCCTGTTGTAATCCCTTCAGTCTGTCACTCACGTCACAGAAGCACTGTTTATTTTCAGCAGACAGTGGAATAAACAGCAAAGTTTATTTCAGCTCCTGCTGTTAATGTCAGATTATTATTATTAATATTAGAGCTTTTTTATGATAATCTACCATAATTTTAAGCATGAGCACATTTTTATCTTGGTCTGATAAATATTTCCAATTCTGTTAAAATTTAAAGTCTTTTCTTGAACATATCATTATATCCTTCATATTTGTTTAAATAGCTGCCCTTCATTTGTAAGTCTTGTACATTAAGGCTTCAGTTTTTGAAGGAGGCACATTTTTACACTCATTACTATCTTATAATCTTATAATAATAAAACAGTAATACTTAATCAGATAACACACAAAGATATTCACACAGCAATAATGCTATAGATGATCTTTAAGATCCTACAGTGGTAAAGCCAGAAGCCTACAGCAAATGTGCAGTGTTTAGAAAGAACTGTCATTTACGTTTACACATGAACTGGTTTATAAAACACACAGTGGGCTCTGGACACAGATGAAGCTTCAGACGACTCTCAGATCCACTTTTAATGTCTGTTTCTTTTAGTGTCACCTGGACGACTGTTAGTGTTTAAATTAACATTGATGACGTATGGTGTAAAATATGTTTCGTAATGTATAGTTCATTAGAAAATCATTTGAGTAATGCACATGAATAAGTGCTTGTTATTCTCTGGTGTGTAAAAAGTCAGATGACAGAACCATAAAAATTAGAGCCATACTTCTTGGCCTACACTACAGCAAAATATCCCGCTGGTTTTTGTGCAAAAGAAAAGACACATTGTAAATAAACATGGATGTTGCACCCATTGCTCCACATTCACTGGTATTGGCCTCACCACAGGGCACATATTACATCCGGGCTTTTCTGCTAATACTTCATAAAAAAAACATAGTTTTCAGATAGCATAAACGGATGAATTAAACAAAGATTTATTTGGGGGGAGTTTTACAAAAATATAAATAAACTGAGTCTGTGGACGATAGCTCAGTTTTTCAGGAAAATACCACAGTCTGTAAAAGTCCAAAGTCTGCCTCCAACAAACACTTTCTTTATTTACATTTGTCCAAGACACATTTTCTTTTACATTCAGATGTAAATGAAAATATGACTTTTTAAAGTGATCGGGTTCAAAGAGAAGGTCTGGACTTTTATGGATCAAAAAAAGAGGAGAAAGTACAACAAACTATTTCTGAGCTCGGTGGATTGGAAAAAGACTGACACTGATTTACTGAAGACTTTTCATTTGTTCTTGGCCAAGCATCCCTCTCATAAACATGATACAGTGTGTACAATCTTTGAGAGTCTACAATGAGAAAGTCTGTAAACACAGTAACATTAAAGCCTGCTGTGAAGTTGGAGGAAGAAATGCGTCACTTCCGGTGGCATCTTCTGAGCCATAGACATAATATACATAGACGCCTCATGACGTGCTGGAGCGTGATCCAGCGTCACCGCCATATTGGGTGGGTCTCTCCACTCAACGCTAGCACCAGAGTCAATCGGAGTCAACGGAGAGCGAGCAATTATGCCCGTATTTTGTGCAGCTTACGGTTGCAATAACTGACGCAGTATTGATACCAGATTGCTATAAGACGGGAGGGTTTTGTTGTGACTGAGTTGACAAAGCTCTGCAGTGAACACTTCAAGCCTGATGATTTTGACAGGATGGGTCAGATTGTCAGGCTTAGAGATGGTGCGACCCCATCTGTCTTCAACTTCCCATGTCATCTCCAAAGAGTAGGTGTATTTTACTCTACATGCTAACAGAGATGTCTATGATTCATATGTAAAGCAAAACGGTAAAACCGTTAGATATTTCTGCATGTATTAGTGATGTATTGTGTATTAAAATACACTGTGGGATACTAAAACCTTTTCAAGTGTTTTTAATGAAGTTGTTTTTAAGTATTATGTTTATTATATTTTAGCCTGTAGTGACAAGGAATACACAAACTTCAAGGAAAGCTGAAGAGAGCCTACCAGTGGACCTTTCTCAGCATTTTCCTGAAAGTGAACCTCAGCCCAATGATGTGAGTATTTGTAGGCTATTTAATATGTCCCATACAGCTGTGAGCATCATGGCTGTGGTCATATCAAAATATCTCCTTGCTTTCTGCAACTCTTTTCAGAAATACTCATACACTTATATGTGAATGAGTATATGTTATAAATAAATAAATACACACATGAACAAATACACACCTTCTTTCACTCACATTCTCTCATACACACACCCTTTCTCTCTTTCCCATACTCATGATGCTGGCAGTGATATTACGGGTAAGAAATGTGTGCCTGCACATATGCACCAAACAACTGTGGTATGATATGAACATCACTGAAAATATTTTCATCCTTCTTTCTACTAGGACCACTCCTATGCATTGCCCAATTCTCCTACTCGTCTAAAGGCCAGACTCAGTGAAGCTTTGGCTAGAGTGGAGAGTCTAGAGCAGGAGAAGCAAAATGCAAAGACCGAGAACGGAGAGCAAAGAAAACTGTAAAGAGTCTTCTGGAAGATCTGAAGGAAAAGAACCTTTTAAATGAGGAGTTGAATGAAAGGCTTGGCTTCCACTCTGGTAAAAATAAATTGATAATACCACCTTGAATTGTATATTGTTTACACTCTGTCAGACTTTACAAAAGGTATTATTTCAAGGGAACTTTCTAACTAGTCTGTCTAACTAGTTTAACTGAATTACAGATCTTCAGGTAGACCTCTTTTCAAAGCGGGGCCATGAATACCCCAAAGACCAGAGAGAGTTTGCCCTCACACTGCACCTCCATGGTCCGAAAGCCTACAGTTACCTGAGGGATTCTCTGCATCTTCCCCTGCCACAGCCACATACATTGCAACGGTGTAGTACATGTTTTTTTTATTACAATTTTTAGTGTGTGTGTGTGTGTGTGTGTGTGTGTGTGTGTGTGTGTTAGAGAGAAATAAATTCAAATGAACAATCAAACTTGTTTCTTTATTAAAATATAAAATTAATTCATTTATACATTTATCAATATGCCATAGTCTACCATATGTCTTAGTTAAACCTCGTAATACAAAGTATTTCTACATGAAAGCAGAATTTTTCAATGTGTGACAGCGTCCTGTATCATAACTAAGTCTCTGCCGTTTGTAACAAACCAAACCGTGTGAAAATCCGGTAAAAACTCGGGGAGTTATGATCATTGTAGTTGAGGATACACCTTCCTCAGTAGAAATAAATGCGGGGGGCAGAGCATTGGAGACCCATCCAAGATGGCGCCGCGCTGATACGTCCGCTCATAGACATACATATGCGTCTGTTCCAATAGGCTGCGTCAGTCTATGAGGCGTCTACGTATATTATGTCTATGATCTGAGCGGAAACTGTTCAGGAATACGTGCGTTCGACTTCAGCAAGACCTGCAGTTTCGATCAGTGCTGTTTGGAGCGCATTGCACGTTGGTAAGATTTGTGTCCGGCTTCACAGCAGACGTCTTCCCGCTGCAGAGTCACGTCTGGAATCCTGGACCTTCTTGTTTTGTGAGCAGCTCTCCTGAAGAGCTAACTCCTCAACTGCGGACGACTCCTGCAACAATCCAGGTTTGTCCGTGTCTTTGTCCGTGTCTTTGTCTGTTTGTGAGTGTGTGACCACATTTTAAAAGCGTCGTGTTTTAGAGGCTTTGCTGCAGAAAAGTGTAGATGTAGTCAATAGTGATGGGCATTCCGGCTCTTTTTCGTGAGCCGGCTAATTTGACTCAGCTCACAGAAAAGACCCGGTTCTTTTGGCTCACAAACGGATCTTTATATAACTATATATACGTGTACCCTTACTTGGACAGAGATAAAACCCGATAATTTTTTTGTCTTTAACGGGTGATCACATCATTTGTCTCTGGAGCTCAGACAACTAACTGGTCTTAAAATAAAGTGTAATTTCTTACGTTTCTAACCATATATTGTTTGAATTATTTTTTTTGCAAAATGTTTTTTACTGTGGCCGTAAAACGAGCGCTATTGCCCGAGCTTTTAGCCGGAAGCTACTATTATCCTGAGTCGGACACTCACCTTTTTAGCTTGATTTTATGTCTGGGATACAGGAGTTGTTATTATCTGCAAAATGACGTTATAATGATCTTCAAACAGCGTGAAGTCAACACTTCAAGTCAAGTGTATTTTTTTACTCGGAGAACTCTAAAACACAATGCATTAATACATTTTAACATCATTTAATATTATATTTTGTATTCTAAAATACAAAATATATATAATATTAAATAATATATTAAATATTCTAACACAAACAAAATAAATAATTTTCTTTAATTTCCAATAAGCCAACACATAAAACCATTTCAACCTGGAGAGACTCAAAAGAAAAGCATGATGCAAATGAATTATTTATTAAAAGAAATAAAAGGCCTTAGACTCCGACAGGGAGAAACCTTGTGGGATGTGATGGAGGGCAAGAGTAGATTTTAGGGTAGATCTCCCTCGGAGCTGAGACACAGAGACATGAGGAGCTACAGAGGACAGAGACGGTCACACTGCTGCGGAGGTGGCAGCGGTAAGAAGAAAACAGCTGATAACAAAGAGAGAGGGTGCTTTAGATTTTGTCAGCTGTATGATAATTTACTAAAAGCTTGAGGTGGAGGGTTGTTTTGGAAGAGAGAGACGGTCGGCTGAGAAGATGCAGCGTGCTGTAGATGAAGGGGAGAAGTCTTCCTGGTTGAGTTTACACTCAGCTTCATTTATGGCATTGGACTGAGGTTTGCCTGCAGACAAAAGAAGAAAGTGTTCAGTATCGGCAGGTAGAGTTTTTTTAGGCATTAGTAGTATAAGTATGAAGAATGATGTATACAATTGGATAAAAGTAATTGTGCTGTACAAGTTAAAAGCAAAGATTTTGATGTTCCATGGGTGAGGTGTTCAACATTTACATTTATTCATTTAGCAGACGCTTTTATCCAAAGCGACTTACATTACATTACCAGTGTTACAGTCACTGGAGGCAAGGTGGGTTAAGTGTCTTGCCCAAGGACACAACGACAGTATGAACTGTGGGGAGAGTGGGAATCGAACCGCCTGCCTTCCGGTTGAAAGACGACCGCTCTACCCACTGAGCTACTGCCGCCCTCAACATACCGTAATTGTCCATTCACAAACTTCTTTAAAGTAAAGAGGCATGAGCTTTGTTTTAGTTCATCACTTAAATATTTCACAGAGATATCAAACATAATGTTTTCCTGAAGTTGAGTAGTTCAAAAGAATTGACACACAAAAGTGTTTAACCCCCTGGCCACCCACACTTAACCACTTTACAAAGTTGAAAGTAGTCTGGTATCTATTTAATTGAAAAGAAATCCTAAACATTTACCTAAAATGTAGCATGCAAACCCAATTGACTGCATAGTTAGTATGCTGGAGTTGGATTGCAAATTAACCAGAAATAAAGAAGTGAAAAACATGATTTTATTGTGGTCTCTGTTTAATGCCACCTCCTTTTTTGATGCATTTTTATATACAGGTCAGGTCACTTTCAAAAAGACAATATTCAAGACAATTTTAAAATACAATCTATCAATGGCAGAGTATTTGTGCTCTACTTGGTTCAAACACTACTCTATTATCACCAGAAGAGGGCAACAAAGACATTATTTACAACTCCATGTATCGATGTTGTTCTGGGGCTGTAACTTTAGTCCTGCAGACAGTTCGTAAGTCATCCCTTGTTGAATTTGTCCTTGACGTCCAGAATAAAATGAACAGTATAATAATTGTATCTTAAGCAAGTAAAAAAAGCCTTCTAAAATCTGGCTGGACATTGACATTGGTAGTAGTCTGCACTGGTTGATTTACTGGAACAGGCTTCAGACTGTGGACAGACGGATAAAACCGTGGCCGGACAGTTTTAAAAGTGGCAGTAAAGTGCCCTCTGGTGGTTGTGGCTTGTGCACTGGTTTAGGATCTCTGCGTGTCTCAAAAATTCCCCTCCTAGTAGAACATGAAACCTGGACTAATCTACTGAGCCCTTACCAAATATTGATCAAGTTGCTGACTGACTATTTAAAATAACTATTTAGCCATTGGTTCAAATATTTTTATTTTGTTGCCAATTGTGTTCTCAAATATTCTCATATTAAAATAACCATATACAACCATTTACAACTCAACTATATTAAACAATGTCACTATTCATGTTTTAATTTACAATTTAGATTAGACATTTAAAGCTTTTATAATTTTTTAAAATATAAAACCACAAATCGAAGGTATTGTGTTGTCACTCTTAATTAGCCACTTTCAATTAGCATCCAGGAAAGTCTTTGATAACAATGCCACAAAACTAGAACTTTAAAGTTTGTCAATAAGTACCATTGTCTTTTCATTGTTGCATAAGTCAAGCGCACAACGGCGATCTAAAAACTATTAGTATTCTATCAATGGCTATTTATCTTAACTAGGGATGCTCATTTTGATTAATTTTCCCGACCGACAACCGCCGCTCCTTAATCGATTATTAACCGTTAACTGATAAGATTATAATATTGAATTGGCATTAACGGCTTAGTGTACAACCGTGACGTAAACACGCTACAAAAGAAAGCCTGCGTTGTGCTTGCACGTCGTCATGCAAACCCCAACAATATATATATATATACCAAATTAAAGCTTAAAGTCTCATCTTTCAGACGATATAAACCATTTTAACACGTTACAACAGCCTTTCTCAAAGTGGGTGCCGCGGCACACCCCAAAAAATTAAAAGGGCAAAAAAAAAAAAATGCTTTCGCGTTGGCTTGCACTGAGCCAGAGACAGGCGCGCTCAGAGCTGTCGTATATCACAATTTTTCTAAACTGCCCCTGCGGCGGCGATGGCGGCGCCCATCGTGCATACAGATCAACTAACGCGATCGTTATAAAGGTGGTTAAACGACAAAACACTTCCACAAGTACAGGGAGCGACTGAGGACTGTGGACCAGGAGCTCCGTGTCTGCCTCTCATCCATACCCGCCAGGATAGGGCGGCTGTGTGCGTCGCACCAGGCTCACGTCTCTCATTGATTGTGGTCACCCCCACCCCCGGCTTGTGTGAGCGCGTATGTGCGCTGCATGCGCGCATGTAGATCTTTCTCTCGTTGAGGATTGTTTTTTTGTGTGTGTGGGTGTGTGTGCATGCGCATATAGCACGGATGAAAACAAGCACTATATGGAAAAACATTCCTGCTTATCTCTTTTAAACCATGCAGCAAACAAACAAAAAAACTTAAAAACGTTTTAAACCGTTTAACTGATAGTATTAATCGGTCAAAATATTTACTATAGGTCAATGGTTAAACGGTCAATGTGAGCATCCCTAATCTTAACGCTAAACTCCAAACCTGCTGTATATTTCCATCGATGACCAAAGTCAATTACGCACTAATCATCAAAGATAAATATTTTTACATACAAAATTTGTTTTGTTTTTTTGCAACAAAATCATTTCTTTTCTAATTACTAATATCTTTATGGTCTCTTAGAATTACCCTAGCATCCCCCCACCTTTACATCTTTTCTCCCAGAGTACATTATTTTCCCCCAGAGGCCTGTTTCTTGCTAGTCTTTTCTTATCTCTTAACATTATTTAAACCGTGTTAGTTCTAGAGACGTAGGGCTCAGCCTACTACTCGGTGTCTACTTTGGAGTTTTCGCTCTGTTTCATGACGGCCCCCTTCGGGTGATTCTAAGGAGTGTGGGTCTCAGGACATCCCATAATCTTGCCATCTGGCCATCCATCAAATGGGTGTTTGTCACAAGACACCGTTTTATGGCTTGTGCACAGGCTCTAGCCCTTACTCCAGCAGGTGCCACCTTTTAGTGCCTCTAGGTTTTATAGATGGTCTTTTTGGCCATCTCACATTAAGAAATGAAACAAAGACATCCTTTGACCCCAACACTCCTGTTCTTTTGTGAGAATACCAAAGTGTGCTTATGCCAGATGAGCTAGTACGGCCCGTCTAGTAGTGATGAGTCGTTCATGAACGATTTGTTCTTTTGAACGAGTCTTTAATATGACTCGGGAACAACTAGTCATCTCAGAGAGCGAGTCGTTCATTTTTGTGTAGACCTGCGCATGCGCATTGCACCACATCTCATACAGGAAACAGAAAGGAGTCATTCATCTCCCGAGTCGTTGCCTGTTCGTTCGTTCACCAAGTCCCAGCCCCATAGAGAAAGAGTATGCAGTTACCGGAAACAGAAAGGAACTGTTCATCTCCCGAGTCGTTCGCTAAATATGAAGTGACAAAGGAAAAAACTATTTGGATTAAGAGGTGAGTTGAACTCTCTGCCTGAAGTAAGCTGCAATGAATTTAGGTTTAGGAAGTTTTTATTCCAAAAGTACTAAATGTATTAAAAATTGTAATATGTAACATTTTAATTAGATTCTGCTGAAATGAACGAAATGACTTGAAAAAAGATTTGTTCATTTTGCTGAACGAGACTTAAAGAACTGAGTCAGTAAAATGATCCGAACTTCCCATCACTAACGTCTAGTCTTTTCAGGGTCTTTCGCAAGGTTTCCTCTCGGTGGGACATGCTTGCGGAAAGTCTCTAAGGGGCTTCCAGAACCAATGACCGAGCCTCTGTCAGCTCCTCTTAATGTGGAGGAGCAGCTGGTGTTCTCTGCCATAACAAACTGGTACATCCAGGGCTTGCAGAAATTCAAATGCCCAACATTTTTTTAAATGGATGAGGCAGCAGTAGCTCAGTGGGTAGAGCGGCCGTCCTTCGATCCCGCTCTCCCCCATGTTAAAGAGCTTTGAGTGCCTACCAGGTGGAAAAGCGCTATATAAATACCAAAAAAAAAAAAAATGAAGGTTGCATTTTTAGGTGAAGATGTTACTTCTCTTATCCCTTTTTATAAGAGCGTATTTTTTTCCCCAATTAATTCTAAGTTCAACCGGTTGAACCCAAGTTGGAGGAGTGTGTCAAGATGTTGAGAACTTGTGTTGCTCACTTTTACATTTGTCTCTTACAGAGAAACAAGGGATCCTTGGTCAGAAGCAAACCCTTTTTTAAAAAAGAAGCTGACTACAGCAACTGCTTTTATAATGCACACGTGCAACCAGTGTGGGAACAAGTTTTCCACTCTGCAGAGTCTCAAAAGACACCAGCGCATCCACACTGGAGAGAAGCCTTACAGTTGTGACCTGTGTGGAAAGACATTTTCACAGGCCGGTCATCTAAAACGACACCAGCACATCCACACTGGAGAGAAGCCTTACAGCTGTGACCTGTGTGGGAAGACATTTTCACAGGCAGGTAATTTAAAACAACACCAGCTCATCCACACTGGAGAGAAGCCTTACAGCTGTGACCTGTGTGGAAAGACATTTTCACAGGCAGGTCATTTTAAACACCAGCGCATCCACACTGGAGAGAAACCTTACAGTTGTGACCTGTGTGGGAAGCCATTTTTACTGGCAAGTAATTTAAAACAACACCAGCTCATTCACACTGGAGAGAAGCCTTACAGCTGTGACCTGTGTGGAAAGACATTTTTACATGCAGGTCATCTTAAACGACACCAGCGCATCCACACTGGAGAGAAGCTTTACAGCTGTGACCTGTGTGGGAAGACATTTTCACAAGCAAGTAATTTAAAACAACACCAGCTCATCCACACTGGAGAGAAGCCTTACAGCTGTGACCAGTGTGGGACGACATTTTCAGGTGCAAGTACTTTAAAACAACACCAGCTCATCCACACTGGAGAAAAGCCTTACAGCTGTGACCTGTGTGGAAAGACATTTTCACATGCACGTAGTTTAAAACAACACCAGCGCATCCACACTGGAGAGATGCCTTACATCTGTGACCTGTGTGGGAAAACATTTTCAATAGCAAGTAATTTAAAAAAACACCAGCGCATCCACACTGGAGAGAAGCCGTACAGCTGTGACTTGTGTGGGAAGACATTTTCATGGGCAGATAGTTTAAATGAACACCAGCTCATCCACACTGGACACAGACCATACTTTTGTGACCATTGTGGAAAGACATTTAGAAGTTCAAGTTCTTTTAGGACACATTACTTTCAACACACTCGAGAGTTGGTGATACCTTGTGAGCTGTGTGGAAAGATATTTTACACTAAACAGCATTCTTCTCGACACCTAAAGAAACACGCTGAGGTGGAAATGGGGAGGTGAGGACCACAATGAGACTCTGCATACAGTTTAAACTTTGTTACAACATGTTAAAATAATTATAAACATGGTAAATTTAGGAATGAAAGACCGGTTTAATTCTTACAAGAATAAAACAAATCAGACATATGCAACATGTATCATGTTGCATGATATCAGAAAAAAGATGAAACATTTACATAAAAGTAAGCATTATCAATAGCAAAAATTATATATATTAATATTAATATTAATAATTTACAAAAACTAACATTAAAATACAAGGAGACACTAAGAATAAAACAATCGCTGAGCTCGGGGTATAAAAGACATTTCATGTCTTTTGGTCTCTCTTTAATTTGATAAAAACTGTCTTTGGTGTCTGAGTTCATAACCACTAGATGTTGCCTGGTTTTTGAAAGTCTGCAGCTGTCCTTTTTAGGATGTTGTGTAAGGTGTGGACTGTGGCTTTATCCCGCCTCTCACTCAGAGAGGACAGGGAGGATTTAAATTTAAATGAGGACCTAATTTAATTCGCAAAAGACTGGATTTAAAACACTCACGTTTGATTTAACCTCAGTGTCTCAGCTGATGTCCAGCAGCTGCTGGGTGAACCAGTTTGTCAACAAGAGCCAAAGTTGAACATTTTTTGGCAAAAAAAAAGTTTTTTTTTTTTTTTGTGTTATTCATATTCTCTGAAAAATTGCCAATCACAAATTTCCTCCAGGGTATGTAATCTTCTGAGCACAACTGTATATATAGTTTGATATGTGCAGCATCTGAAGGTAGAGCTTATCTTTTAGTCCCTATACAGGTCAACACTGTCGCTAAACTAACCTGTTCAGGGCTCTGTCTGACAAAACCAGTTGAACATTCCTGAGACCTTTTACATCAACAGGTTGGAAGCATATCTTCAGGTCTTAAAACATATAAAGTTAATGTTGTCTGTTCTGCTGCTTGTGTGACATGTTTTTTACTCTCCACTCAGCTGTTTTATTTTTTTATTTGTATTTTTTAAGCCCTTAAGACTGTTTGGCCAGGGGGTTGTTTTTATTCTCTATAGCGAGGTGTTTCCAGAGAAGAACCTTGTTTTCTGCTGATTTTGTTTGGTTTTAGGCACTGCTTGCTTTGTTTTCTATCACACCAATATAATGCATGTGTTTTTTTTACAAGATTTTTAAGCCTTATATGTTTTATAATTACATTGTATTGTACCCAATTGTTTAAGTCGCACATTTAACAGTGAAATAAAAGTTGCCAAGTCAGTCGGCAGCGGAGGATAAGAGCTGATGAAATGTGGAAACCGGAAGTGGAATGTGTGAATATTTATTTCTGTCAAGTTTTTGTTCTACACAGATGTATAATAGCTTCAGGTTATGTAAAGAGATTTTTGAGTTTACAGTTCCTGTCATTTACAATAAATATGTCCAACACTTCACTTTTATCAATTTGACAAATAAAATGTCTAAAAAAAAAATGTTCTTTTTTATTTCGATAGAACAACAATGCACACAGCACTAACTCAGGAGTGTCTGAAGAACTGAGGTGTGACATGTTCTGTTCTGTTCTGTCAAGTGTAAGTGCAGTGTTCTATTCTTCACTAAAGAGAACAAGCAGCTGCATATTTTTCACAAAAAATAATTTTTAAATTGTAAAATTACAATCAAATGTGTTTCTTTAAAAAAAGTCAGTCCTATTCTTGAATGTTTTTCTTGGTTTTGTTTTGGAGAAGCTGTTGCATCAGAAATCTGAGCTCCTTTAGCTCCGATCGGATCAAACTCCTCTCCAGACTCCAGATGGTTGTCTTTTTCCAGTTTTGTGTGGTTGCTGTTTGTAAAAAAGTGGGAAATTCACATTAAATAGTTATCAGTGTTTCCCAAAGGTGGAGAATTGACTTGGTTGGTGCATAATGAGCAGGTTCAGAATCAGTCAAACATGGTTTAGGAACTTTTAACGTCCTTTAAATGCATAAAGTGCATGTGTTTGAGCAGAAAAAGATCATGTTAAATATTGGGTCTGAAAACAAGATGAGTAATACATGCAAACGATGTAGCATTTAGATGCATTTTATTAACAAACATAAAGGCAAAATATAGAATAAAAAAAAATAATTACAACTAGCAGGGTCTCTTTTAAAAATCTTTTTTTTTTGGTATACATTTTAAGTGTGGTTTGCTTAGTATGTTTTTATTTGATAGTTTATATAAAATGTTTAACATGTTTAGGCTTAGGGTCTGGTAGATTTACTTTTTAATTCATAACGTATATTTTAAGGGTTAATTTGATTACATTGATATGAATGCACATATTTCACATAAATTCATTCATTCATTCATTCATTCATTAAATCACATTAATATTTGTCTATTGAATTTAAAAAGCCAGAAGTGGTTCTAAATGAAAAGTCGTTTGAGCAGAAAGAGAGCAATCTGGTTTCCTAAAATAGACCAGAATTTCCATTTCTCTCTCAAAAGAAGAAACAGACGTAATTTACACAAGTAAAATACAGAAATTAGTAAAATGGAATTCAAATTTAATTTGCTTAGTCGTGCCGCCCATGTAGAGCTTATGTATGGAAAACACTGGTTATTATATTTACAGTCTCATCCACAGATTAATGAAAAGCAACAGTTTAAGTTTAGAAAGCAATTTAAAGGTGTGCGTGTGGAATTATTTTCTTCTGAATGATCCTGTGACTTACCGGGCACCTCGCTGGAATTCATCCATCAGTCGGCTCCGTCAGGACAACATATTCAATTATTAAATCTGTTTATGTTAAATTTTAGACTGCTTTCTAGCTTCACCCCCAGATTTTTGACAAAATGGTT
Organism: Perccottus glenii; assembly: GCA_024416835.2. NCBI lineage: Eukaryota > Metazoa > Chordata > Actinopteri > Gobiiformes > Odontobutidae > Perccottus > Perccottus glenii. Next base: position 32,350,579 of record CM044549.2, read on the forward strand.
AGAATGGGGTGCCAAAGCAACACGACCAGGAGCTGAGACACTGTTTTATCCTCATTCAAACAGGGGAAATTCTGGGATAGCCATAATTTGATGTCCTCCAAGCATCTGTTGACAGACAAGCAGGGACAACCAGTAGGTAAACGTGCAGGTGGTCTGCGTACAGACAACCTGCGTAAAGAACATATTGTGAAGTGGAGTGAGAGCTGCGCAAACTCTTGCAGTTCACCACCAGAGTCTGCACTAATGACAGCTGTGCCTGAAAAACACAAACCACAGACTGTAAACTCCACTTACAGGCCACTTTCTGTTGGTATTTCTGCCGTGTCAGGACACAGTTGAGGCAGGCCGTCTTGCCCGTCCCAGGAGCTCCTGAGATGTAGATGCTTCCCGGACGTTGCTGTAACAACTTCTCTTCCAGAAATGAGCGGATGGCGGTGCGTTCGGTGTCGCGGGACAAGAGGGGTTCAGGGAGAGCCTGCTTCACGCTCAGGAACCTCGACTCTTTCTAGCTTTATTTTCCAATTTTCTACTGTCCGAGCCAGGACCCGAGAATTGCCCAGTCGTGTTCCTGCGGACTAAGAGGGGACTAAGGAAGAGACCTTGTACAACGCTGCAAAACGCTAAGTGAAGGGACGTGTCCCGAATAACCTGCATGCTGTGTGGTTTATATGTGTTTTTAGTGTGGTCGGTTGAACCGGACATTATTGTGTTTTTTTTTAGTCAGTTTCTGCGGCGAAGTACCGGGGCTTCGAGGTCAACTGATATCGTTGGGAGGGCAGCGCCGCACGGACTGGCCGGGCTCCGCGGGCACGGACTGAAGGGCAGGAATAACAGCTAATATCATTCCTTTAAAGGACTGCTTCCTCCCACTACCCCTGGGGTTTTTTTTACAACCTGTTTTTTAGTATTTAAAGTCTTTTACTGTGTTTTTTATATAGATTCCTTTTTAACCTTGTTTTTTTAATAAATCTGATTTTATTGTAAACTCAGTCCCTGCTTGTATTTCTTTGTGGTACATTTTTGGTGATCAAGAAAAGAACCGGCCGGCGACATATACGTAGGTATTCAATATACACATGGCTCATGATACAGGCTGGTAAAATTGATGCTGCATACCCCTCTAGCACTGGGTAGTTGCGCCCCTGTTCAAACCCCAAAAATTATTTCAAAATCCTCAGCATCAAGAAGTGGGATTCTTATGCTCTTGTATTTTCAGACATGTTTGTGTCTGTTAAAACGAGAAGAACCCAGAAGAACTTGAGCGAGCCCGTACCTCACTAAACAATCTCAGAAACTCCATTGGCATTGAGAACATCTACCGCTGTTGGGACGCTCACTGTACGAGGTGGGGGGGTCCAGGTGCGCTCAGTAATACCTGCGTTAAACCTTAGTGACACCGCAGCCTTAGTCGCAATAATCCTCAGAATTCAGTCCCTCCAGGATTTCACGAGCAGGAACAGCTGCTAAATGAGGCTGGATTTCAGTTTTATAAAGGTTTAAAGGGAGAGTTTTTACTTTACACTTCAATAGTCTCTGATCAGAAAGTGTCTTGTGTCTTTCTAAAGTTTAATGAGTCGTGTTTTTTTACAGACGGCTGCTGTAAACCTGCTCTGGTGGCTCCCAAAACCACAAGACCTGTTTTATTCTAATGTAAACTCATTATGAGGCACTGAGGCGTCCCACATTTAGTTCTGGTAAAGGTTTTTACACTAGAGGCCCTTCCTGACCGACCCTCTCCTTTTATATTGTGATTAAACTCATGAGATGTTTCTAAGACTTTGAGTTTATCAAAGAAATGAGTTTGGCTCTTAGCCTCAGTAAACCTGTTTTTGAACCACACATGTTTTAAATGATCATAAATAATCAGAACAGTCACTTCGACCAGTTTCCTGTAAATAATTCAGAGGAAAAGAATAACTTTTATTACAACTATTTTAAAAAGCTCCAAAGAATTCAGACATTTTAGACCTCAGCTCCTCGAAATCCTGGAGGAACTGATAATTACGCTTGTAAATGACAAACTATAATGTTCTTTATGAATTAGGCAGAGGCCGCTTTTGATTCTTTTCTGGCTCTTAAAGCTATGCAGCATTTTCATAAAAAACAGATTAATCCTCTTCTATGGAAATCCTTTTTAACCAAAAGTCTGTTTTGAAGGAATCTTTTAGACAATTACAGATCACAGAAAACAGGACAAATACAGTTTATTCCAAAACAAGAAAGTGACTCTGGCCTTGGTTTCAAACATTCAACTGGAAATACAGCAAACAACACCATTTATCCTTTTTTATAGATTATATTGTATTATTCAAAAACATTCATAAATCTCTGGGACGTGACATCACAACATGTTGACTTCTGAACATGGGACTGTCCCGTTGAAAAGCATCTGCACAAAAACATTGAGCTCGTTTGTTTCCTGTAGATTTGTCGAAACATGCCCCTCCTTCTCATGTGTTTATGAGGCTCAATGTAAAACCATGTTTTTAATAATGTTTTTAATTACGGTGACCGGGAGGGGACATGATCAGTTAACTTAGTTTTGTCGTGGCCACGAGATCATATGGTGAGGGAACGACATCTGGTTATATGGCCACGAGTTATATTAGAGGGACAACACAGTCACTAACCATTCACAGCAGTCAGATATGGAGATGATTAATGAAATAACGTTTTACTTTAAATTAGGAATGTCATATAAAGATATTGTGCGATCTCTGGCATTAAGAAATGGATATGTTATAAGTGAAAGACACTTGAAGCGGATTCTTAAATGTAATGGGCTTTGCCGTCGTATATCGCTGGATGCATACAAAGTGCCTGGAAAATGGGATATGTGCACGAAAAGAAGATGTTTGAATCATTTTAAAAGAGCTTGATCCAGAAAGTTCATTACTTCGTCATTGACGCCAACTTCATCGTCGACTATACTTTTCTCAAGGACCCAATTATATTTGGCATGTCAATTCTTATGATAAACTCAAACCATACGGAATTTGTATTAACGGGTGCATAGATGATTTTTCCCTAAACAAGGTGAAGCAGCGTTTAAGTTTCATGCAGCAAAAACCTGGAACAGCCTCCCAGATGAAGTAAAACAAGCCTCAACTTTAACAATGTTCAAGGGGAGGTTAAAAACCTTCCTCTTTAGCTCCGCCTACACGACAACCTAAAGTGTTTGTTTTTTCTTTTATCTGCACTCTTCTTTTTAAAATGTTTTTAAGTTTTTCTTATGTTTCTTAATATAAATCTTGTAATTTTTTTTTTTTCCTGTAAAGCACTTTGAGTTACCCAGTGTATGAATTGTGCTATATAAATAAAATTGCCTTGCCTTGCCTCTGTGTTTATTCTAATTTCATACAGACCTCTTTTCCCTGAACAAGGATTAACTTGTCTACATTAATTGATGTCTTGTCTTTCTTCTGCCATTAAGCTGAAGCCTAACATACTCCAGACCATATTGTAAGATTTTTAACTTTTAACTATTTCTCACTCCTCAGTCAATGCTTTTAATCTCAGCCACTTACATCAAACACTGCTGTAGTTTTCAGTTTTCAGTTTTACAATGTCTATCCCACATTCCTCAAGAACCTAATACATTTACTAATAACATTAACTCTGCTTCAATTGGTGAATTGTACATCTGTTCTCACTGTTTTAGAAATTATCTGTTGATTTTAAACAGTCATACGGCTTTTTTTCTTTGTGCTGATCATTCTTTTATTAATTGGGTTAACTATTTACTATTTATTGATTCAGAACTAAAAGTACCACTTCATATATTGTTCTTCTAGTCTGTGTTCAAGACAAATTTAAGACTTGTCAATAGTGGGTAACTGGTGTGTGGTATACATTGTTACTGGAAAACCCATGGTTATCACTGAAACCTTTTAAACTCAATGACGGCTGAAACTAATTATCTGTAACATAGTACTAAACCTTCTTTAATATTGTCTAATTTTTATTTATTTTTTTAGCTGTAATAAACTATTGGTTGTTATAACAACTGCAGTGTCTTTCTCATCACTGCTGATGAATAGTTATCTCTCTCTGCTACATATAGATGATACAATTTTATTACCAGGATTTCTTTAATACAGCAAAGTTACAATCCACAACCTGCTATAACCTGCTATTCCCAGTAATTTTAACATTTGTTCTACAGTTTTTTTGCTTCAAAGCTTTTGTAACAGCCTTGAAATGAGACGAAGCAATTTCCTATATTTTCTTACTTAACATTTAGACTAAATATTCTATCTCAGATTAACAAAATTACAATTTTTCTTACTAATTTTATTTTTACCATATACTAAAATTTGTAACACTGTGATGGAGTCTAAGTCACATCACTGCTTCTTGGTCAGATATAGATCATCTACACTAGATCTCTGTACTCGCCACGTTCAGGTTGAATTTGATGAAGATAACTTTAGGTCTTTCAAGAGTCGACTGTAAGACAGACTTCTTTTCCTTACGACTCAGTCGTGATATGTAAAACAGAAAAAGTAGTGTGAGTCAAAATAAATACAGAACATAAATCTATTACTGTTAGTCAATTTCAATTCAGGCAGAATATTAGACAGTATCAAAAAACAGATCAGAAACCACAGACATTGTCATGGGACATTTAATATCTACAATTACTCTTTCAGCCTAAACTACATCTCATGCTCTTAGTGATATTATAAAATATTGATTGATTTTCTAAGACATATAACTCTTGAATTTAGATTTAGATTTATACATTTTTTACTTTTACGTGCAGTGTAGCTGTTAACATAGATTTAAGTGCACAAGACTCCAGTCCTTCTGTCACTATTAATGCAACAGAAGGAGTTCAGAAACCAAGTCTCAAGCTGGGTAATAAGAGGTACCACCATAGCTTCTTGTCTTCCCAATATATATTTATTTTTTCTTGTAATGGAAAGCTCTTTCTTCTTTTCAACAGTCATAGTCCAAATTAACTTTGTTTCTTCTTTGTTGTTCATCATTGAATAGTGTCTATTGCACTTGTGAAGTTTTTATAGTCTTTGTAATTTCCCAGTTTAGTCCATCTCTGTATTTGTTCTGAATCCTGTGGTCATCTCAGCCAGTACACCACAGATTAAATAATCATTTCTCTTCTGTTCTGCTGTTATGTTAACAAGGCCCTCTCTCCCTGGATGTGGCTCACTGCTCACACATCCAGCACCTCCTGGTATCTGATAACCAGGGGTTGGGTGGACTCACCAGATGCTGCTTTAGGCCTGTCTCACTCTGAAACTGCCTCAGACTCCTCTCTGTGTGGCGGACATTCCTCTGTATGAGATCCACTGTGATCTGTTAGAATAAGCTTGTTACGGTGACATTAGCTCTGCTGAAGAAGACTGGAGCATAAACACATGTTATTCATATTCCGGGGTACCACAGGTAAACTCTTGTCACCGCGACAGCCTCTGATGTTCTTCAGTAACAAACCCCTGTTTATCATTCTTCTCCTTGTGTCTTATATTCAGTTTGTTCATTTGCAGCAGTATTTGCTTTTTAACAAACTTTTTATTAGTTTATTCCACTTCTTTCTTTAGCTTTCCCATGATCCGCAAATAATGTCCAGTTGATCTTCTTTGATTTTTTTTTCAACTGAGTTTTGTTGAGTGTAATTCAGGAGGCCTTCTTTTCTTAAGCCATCTTCTCCCACATTTCTTAAATATTTTTTCATAAGCCTTTAGACTTGGACTGTATGAGGTCTGTTTAGGATCGGAAAGCACTATTGTTGATAATACGCTTTAATTGTGCGTCATCTCCAGAAGCACCATTCAACTTTTGTCCGTGTTTTAACAGTTTCTCTGGCATTTTTGTTTTTATCTTCTCCGTCTTGCTGGGACTGACTTTTTATCGTTTTATTCAGTTCTTTGAATTCTTTTATTTCATTGTTTCTAAAGTTTCCTATCATTCTCTTGATCGGGGATGCTATTCTCAGAGGGAGAGACGCTGTTGGAGCCACTCTCATCTCCTCCAACTAATGCTCCACTCTCTGGTTCAGCTAAAATCAGCTTGAATTCTTCAGACAGCACTTTTATTGGAAACTGTTCAGGAATGTCTTTATATTGAAAAGGCAATAGGGCTGAAGGTTCAGTACAAGTCTTAACAATTATTTCTGGACCCACAACAGCTGACTGCACTGGTTTTGTTTCAATTAGTTCACTTAGTCTCCGTTTTGACTCGTCCCTAAACCATCCCAATATTTCATTCAAGTTCAAATTTTTTCTGTTGTTTAAAACTTTGATCCTTAGCCTTGTAAAGTTTTATATTATTGCAGCACATTGGGTCAAAGCTGCCCGTAATAGGCCACTGTAAAGCCCCATATGTTCTTTTATGCCATTTATGCATATAATTTCTGAGCCCGTTTCTTTTGGGTTTCTGTCTAATAATCACCTCTAATGGAGTCAAAACATATAATATTTTTAGTGAATTTTACTCCCATTTTGACTTCGCTGAAGGAATGAGAATTCCTTTTACCTTCTTTTAATTATTCATACTTATATTGATTCTTCTTTAACAATTATTCCCATCTTTGTTGTTTTGTGAGATTCAATAGTTTTTCCTACTTTTTCCTCGGGCATTAAACTGCTCACAAGTCTTCCGTCTGCCCACAGTTTTTCTAACAGAGGCGATATCAAAATGGATTTGTAATGTTGCTAGAAATTCTAAATGTCTCTCTAATAAAATAATTGAAATACTAGAACGCACCACACCTACTTTGAGATAAATTCAAATTTTCTTGAGTCCACAGTTCCTTTTAATAATTCTCCGCACGGCGTTTTAAATCGACTTATACTTACGGCTGATTTTGACTCGTTCTGAATACTCTGTACTATATTTGTTCTTTTATGTTTGACTAATTTAGTCAAAATAAATTTGTTTTACTTTAGTTTTTGCTTTTTTGTTGGTTTTAATCTAAGGTTTTTCAATTATTGTTTATTTGTTTTAATTTGCCGCCGGCTCCGCTTCTTTAACTTTTAGGGTTCCGTTTTCAACCTATTTTTTATTTTATTCTACTAATGATAATACTAACCCTTTACTAGATGTTTTATTCTCAACCTTAATTGATATTTCTTACAGCACTATTATTTAATTATTCATCAACTTTATCCTATTATTACTTTAATTTCTCTTCACCTCTTTAACAATATTGTTTTTGTTGTTATAACCGATTTTCCATTACTTTTAAAGCTCTAAATCTAGTTAATACTTACTATTGACTTTTTTAGGGCTTTTGTTATACACACACATTCACACAGACTAGTCCACACGCCGCGGCTCTCTGGCAACTTGTACAGTTTTTATTTCCAGAAATTACTGAACACTTTAAGTGGTCCTTGTGTCGCTTAAATGATCAATTTCTAATTTATTTCAGCACCCAGCTGAATCTTTAAGTCACTACTTTTCACTTCTCAAATCTACACTTCACAGACACCTTTCCCAATCTATCAAAAATAATAAAAGGTCTGCTCACCCTCGAAGCTTCTGGTCTGGCGTCTGAGCAGTCTCAGATTCTAAGATTAGTTTATTTTTCTTAAGGACAGCGTACAATGTGCATTAAGCCGGAGCAGAGATGCTTGTACCAGATTATATCTTAACAGCTAATTTCCATCTGTAGTCCTAAATTGTACATGTTTTTGGTGGCAAGCAGAAAGAGAACCACTCTCTTTGAAATCCTCTCCTCGCTCAGGCTCGCTAAACACAAACAAACTAAAACTGATCGCTCAGCCTTCAGTAGCACGATTGTATGGAATAAAATATGAAAACACAACCATTCCAATGCCATAGTCTTTTATTGTTCACAATCATAACAAAACGATCCGAGTAGACTTTCCCCAGCTCTACTAAAGATTGTCTCTCAACCTAGAGTTTTTTTTATATTTTCACATGACAACCTCTTCTTCAGTGGGCAAAAGACACCCTCCTTTTCTAAGGCCCCCACCGTTCTTTTCAACTTTGTCCTAGTTCCCCTGTGACCCCCCCTGGTGCCAGGCACCCGTCTCTTATCTTCAACCAGATCTTCCATGTGTGTGTGTGCGTGTGTTCATTAAACTAATCATGTTTTAAACCACACACTCTGACATTATGTTTTCACTTTTCTATTAATATGTTTCTAGATGTATTTATATAACATCCCCTACTTGATTATAAATCGTGCATAAGTATAAACCATAAGACACATAACATAAACTCCAGGCCACTTTAAACCAGGGAACACGCTGCGTCAGAAACTGGTCCATCCTAAAGACAAGAGCCCCACAAACAGAGTAATGTAGTTTATACAGTTCAGTGAAGAGTGCAGTGACAGTTATGTCGGTGAAACAAAACTACAGCTTCACAAGAGGATGTATCAGAACAGAAGAGCCAATCCTGGTGGACCTGAATCTGCAGTCCACCTCCACCTCCACCTCAAAGAGAAAGGACATTCATTTGAGGACAGCCATGTCCAAATTTTGTCCAGAGAGGCCAGATGGTTTGAAAGAGGGGAGAAAGAAGCCATTTTTGTAAAAATGAAAAAGCCCTCTTTGAACAAAGGAGGTGGCCTCAGATTCATGTTGACTAGTATTTATAACAGTGTTTTGAAACCTAAAACAAAAGTTTCACTTTAGAACTACAACCACAGCAGCTTAATGGAGCAGTGTCACTAACGACTCTCCTATACCATAACGACTCTCACATCAGGAGTCACACTTCCCTTTCAGAGCTAACGACCATGAAACCAGATCAGCCTGGTCCATCAGGTTTGTTTCATGGGAAACCCCTCCCTCTAGAGATAAAAGATCAGCTCTCTTACCAGTTGATCTCAGAATTAAAAATGTCTCTTGGAATTGAGACATTATTTCAAGTTCCCTTTAACACAGTTTAACAAGGGTTTAGAGTCTCCACTGGAGCAGCTTCACGTCTGTCCAGTTCAGCACTCAGCTGGTCCTGGTCTGGTCTGGTCCTGGGTCACTCTGGTAAAGACCAACTAAAAAGACAAGAGAGAACAGAGTGTTTACATTTATTCTAGAGCTGAGACAAAATTATTATATTTATTGGAGACAGTTCTGGTCGGGACTCAATATTTGAGGCACAGGTTGTGCTTGTGTTTAATGCAGTGAAGACGATAAATACAAAGTTTAAATTCATGAAGCCAGAGCCGAACGACACTGACTCTGTTTAAAACCACAAACAGTTGTTGAGAAGAAACACTTTGTCATGTTTTCTGTTTGAATATGAACTTTATCACAACTATAAGCCTTCACACTGATCCAAACCCTTGGAGTGGTTCAAGAGTTAGGATCAGTGTTACTGCTCCAGATGAACCTCGTGCCACTAAAGCTGCTCCGGGACGCCTGAACTCTGGGACAGTTTGATAAAAGTGACCCTTTGGTCTGGCCCTGGCCCTGTCTGCATCAGAGGAAAGGAAAGCTCTGTGCAGTTTCTGTGGATTCAGCAGAGGTTTGTCTCCAGAGACACTTTTATAGATTTTACAGAGAATCAGACGAGGCTCTGATTGGTCTCTGTTCACTACAGCATCTACTCACTCAGAGTCTCCAGTCGACAGTGAGGACTCTGTTGGAGTTCAAGCAGCTCCTGAACATCTGACTCCTTCAGGTTGTTACCAAACAGACCCAGGACTCTCAGATGTGAGGGGTTGGACTTCAGAGCTGAGGCCAGAGAAGAACAGCTGGACTTGGACAAACTGCAGCAGCTCAATCTGAAAAAAGAATAAACATTGGGGGTTATTCCAATAATAATCAAGGCACTCAGTTATAAAAAATACAAAGTCTTTATTTTATTTGTCTGTTTCACAAAAAAAGAGAAATAAACTGTGGAGGAGAGGATTTAAATGAGACACAGCTTCATTTAAGAAGGTTTGAGACTCGGAACAAAATGACACTTGATGTGAACTTTGTAAAAGAAGAAGAAAAAAGAGAAAACTCACACATCCCCTGCACAATTATCTCTACATTTGTGGAGTTATCACTTTTATACTTTAATTTCCTCGTGTGTTGTTCTAATGCTTTTATAAAATCCTCAAAGCTTTGACGTGTCTCAGGACGAGACACAGCTCAGTTTTTCAGGAAAATACCACAGTTTGTAAAAGTCCAAAGTCTGTCTCTATCAAACACTTTCTTCATTTACGTTTGTCCAAGACAAATTTTCTTTTACATTCAGATGTAAATGACATTAAAGCCGCAAGCGGCGATAAAGGCCCTCGCCTCTCTTGAGACCGCGAGGACACATGCACTCGGAGGAGTGCATTTCGTACTTTAAAGCGTTAACTTCACGGTAAAAGGATTCTGAGGAGTTTTCTAAGACTCTAGCCGTGGCTCTGGAGGGGCCTCCTCTAAAGGAAGGATCCTGGCAATTGGGAAATGGCATTTATTTCCCAATAGTTGCCTCTTCACAGATTCATTACGACCACAGCCACAAATGTATCAAAAAACAAATTGATAACTTTTTTTTTGCACACGTGTCTAGATGATACTCACCAAATTTGGAGCTGTTTAGATGAAAAGCACCCAACATAGTAGATTTTCTGTTGAGTTTACGGTATGGCTGTAATAAACTTTTCTGTTTGCCCTGAGGTGTCCTATGGATGTACCAAGTTTCATTTTTCTACGTTGGAAAAAAGTTACTTTCACTTTCCATAGGCCCAATGTATTTTGATTTTGTAGGGGTCGCCACTGAGTCATTTTTCGTATTTTTTTTTCGGCGACTTCAAATACATAAATTTTTCACCAGGCTTGAAGTCTGGGACCAATAAAAATGACTTTTAGTTGTTCGTTTACGGTGTCAAATTGAGGATCATTTTGCAGAAAAATTATAATAAAAAAATATATACCGAATTATAATAAAAAAAAATATAACTCGAGCAAAAAAGTCTAGAAAAACACTTGTCTATTTTACATACATGTGTTTAGCTCATTTTGCCCAAGTTTGGTGTCTGTGGAATGAAGCAGCTATTTTCTGTTGTTTTTTAAAAAAGAGGTGTATTCTAAGTCGGTTCACATTTTCAATTCAAAATGGCCGCCTTCCTGTGTGTGATAGGGTGTGGTCCCTATTGGCTTTTTTGTTCATAAGCCCATACTGGATGTGTGTACCAAGTTTCATTTGCCTACGACAAACTAAAACTTTCACTTCCCATTGACTTTTTTGACATATTTGGGACGTTGCTATGGCAACACATTTATAGATAGGGGGTGGTTGTCATTGGCTTTTATGCTCGTCATGACATAAGAGATGTGTGTACCAAATTTCATGTCTCTATGACAAACTAAATTCTTGGGTCCCATTATAAGTTTGTAGGGGGCGCTGGAGAGCCATTTCTAAAGATAACCCTTTTATTTACATATTTTTGTGTTCAGGTCATGAATGTGCACAAACGCCTTTTTGGGTCCAACTCGATCCGAGAAGGCGTTTGAGAGTGAAGAGACATTTAATTTTCACAAAAATGGCCACCTCGTTACAGGCTTGCCACACCCATACCCGATAAGATATCATAAACAAAGTCACAACTTTGGTTGGCACATGTGTCTAGATGATACTCACCAAATTTGGGGCCATTTAGATTAAAACACAATGATTTGCATCTTTTTTCGCAAGGGTCACGATTTTATTGGCCATGCGTTTCACCCCACATGGCGGACTTCCTGTTAAGTTTAGGGTGTTGCTGTCATTGACTTTTCTGTTTGCCCTGAGATGTCCTATGGATGACCCAAGTTTCATTTTTCTACGTTGGAAAAAAGTTACTTTCACTTTCCATAGGCCCAATGTATTTTGAGTTTTGTAGGGGTCGCCACTGAGTCATTTTTCATATTTTTTTTGACTTCAAATACATAAATTTTTTCGAGCTTGAAGTCTGGGACCAATAAAAATGACTTTTCGTGCATGTTCACTGGGTCAAATTTAGGATCATTGGGTCGGAAGAAAAAAAAAATAAAAAAATCTGAGCAAAAATAATAGGCCCTCCCGGTCATCACCGGCTCGGGCCTAAATATGACTTTTTAAAGTGATCTGGTTCAAAGAGAAGCTCTGGACTTTTATGGATAAAAAAAAAGAGGAGAAAGGACAACACACTATTTCTGAGCTCGGTGGATTGGAAAAAGACTGACACTGATTTACTGAAGACTTTTCATTTGTTCTTTGGCCAAGCATCCCTCTCATAAACATGATACAGTGTGACTTTATGAGCTGTTTGTTCAAATCCAAGTGTCAGTGAAAAGAAGAGAAGGACCAGTGACTAACCCCAGAGACTCCAGTCGACAGTTTGGACTCGATAGTCCTTCACACAACTCCTTCATTCCTGAGATTAATTGTTCGTTCCCACTCAGGTCTAATTTTCTCAGGTGAGAGAGACTGGACTTCAGAGCCGACGACAGAACTTCACAGTGAATCTTTGAGAGTCTACAATCAGAAAGACTGTAAACACAGTAACATTAAGTCAAACATTAGAGATGTAAAAGGTTCTCAGTCGTCCAGGTCACAGAACTACATTTATTCACTTTAAATTAAATTAAATTAATTAAATCTCCAGCTGCAACAGATAAACATATTTGACTGTTTTTTATTATTGTCCCAACCTTTTCTTCTTTGTAAAAGCTCCTTACACTAAACTAAATATTAAAAACACTAAATATCTCACATCTGTTGAAAAATCAGACAAAAAGATTCATAAAGTCTTGTAAAAATATAATTGTGACTAAAGCCCCACATTTACAGAGCTCTCAGTCTAAAACACCTCAGAGTTCAGCAGAAGGTCCTTTTGTAACATGCTGTAAACATGAAGGGATTTTTAAATGTGTTTGGATGAATGCTCCATGAGCAGGAGCCAAAGTGAGGCTTATTACTGTCCTCTCTTTTCACTCATTTCAGATTTATGCTTCATTCATTTCAGCAACATTTTGCATTTTACAAAGACACTGACAAAAACAAAAGACAAAAGAACAAGTGACACAGACAGTCGTCCTCTGTGAGGTTGGGGTGTGTGTGTTTAAGCCCGTCCTGTGGCCGACTGTGGCTGAGACACGAGACGAGAGCAAAGCTACAGAAATAAATACATTTTAACAATGATTGACCCTAAACTCAGTGACCCACATAATCCCTGCAGCTGTTCAGTCAGAAAACTATGACACATCCCATAATGTGCAGTGCTTCAGACAGTGTGTTGTTTTTTCTACAGTTGTGCTGATGTTTAAAGTGACATTAGAACCAGTCTGTAACATCTGTCCTTGTTCCTGAGCCTCACACGCTGCTCATCTTCAGATAAATACCATTTAAAGTGTGTTGTCTGACAGACTGGACTTTGAAAGCTTATGGCCTTATGTCGGTCGATAAATGTAGCACCAACTATCCTCTTGTGTCTAATCTAGTTTTACCTCTGTTTCAGTGATTTACATGAGTTTACAGCAGAAACAGGGCCAACTATTTATCTGTAAAGTTCCACTTCAAAGGAAAAGGCTCTAAAGATGTGTTTTTATTGTAAATGTTGAGACTGGCTCCAGTTACAGGCTCAGATCGACTGAAGTGACGAGACACATCTAATTTTTTCAGGAAAATACCACAGTTTGTAAAAGTCCAAAGTCTGCCTCCATCAAACACTTTAATTATTTACGTTTGTCCAAGACACATTTTCTTTTACATTCAGATGTAAATGAAAATATGACTTTTTAAAGTGATCTGGTTCAAAGAGAAGGTCTGGACTTTTATGGATCAAAAAAAGAGGAGAAAGTACAACACACTATTTCTGAGCTCGGTGGAATGGAAAAAGACTGACACTGATTTACTGAAAACTTTTCATTTGTTCTTTGGCCAAGCATCCCTCTCATAAACATGATACAGTGTGACTTTATGGGCTGTTTGTTCAAACCCAAGAGTCAGTGAAAAGAAGAGAAGGACCAGTGACTGACCTCAGAGTCTCCAGTCGACAGTTTGGACTCGATAGTCCTTCACACAACTCCTTCATTCCTGAGTTTATTTCTCTGTTCAGACTCAGGTTTAGTTCTCTCAGGTGAGAGGGACTGGACTTCAGAGCCGACGACAGAACTTCACAGTGAATCTTTGAGAGTCCACAATAAGAAAGTCTGTAAACACAGTAACATTAAGTCAAACATTAGAGATGTAAAGGTTCTCAGTCGTCAGGTCACAGAACTACATTTATTCACTTTAAATTCAAAGTTTAAAACTATCTCCAGCTGCAACAGATACAAACATATTTGACTGTTTTTTCATTATTGTCCCAACCTTTTCTTCTTTGTTATTGTAAATGTTGAGACTGGCTCCAGTTACAGGCTCAGATCGACTGAAGTGATGCAGCATCACAAAATAAGTTTTTAATGCAGAAATGGTGCTTTCACAGTTTAACCCTGGGACTGTCTCACTGACCATGTTTTTGGGAGTTCTTGTTTCACAAAAAAAGAGAAATAAACTGTGGGTAAATGACCATTAAATTCTCAGTCACAAGAGGGCCGACATTTTTATCTTCGGCCAGTAGAGGGCAGTGTTGCATTTGAATACTTGAGAAAGGCTTTCACTCGAAAATACTTTAATATTAAACTTGAGCCAAATGTTACTAAAGTACTTGATATGAATAAGTTGTGGTTGTCAAATGATGCTCGCTGAGCACTTATTGTGGAAATTGTATTCTTATTTGTTTTACGAGAGTGTACAAGAGATTGCTAATTTGCTTACCACACATGCTTTTATTTTTGAAGTGTGGAAACTGAAGTGCAGCGGTATGGGTTTGTTGACCCCAATGATTGTAAAAATATGGATGTCTTCCGCTCATTGGTCACCTATTTACTGATATTGTCTTTTACCACATGGCAAGAAAATGGCGGTTACATACAGGCTTTTCGGCTTTCACTGCATAGTAAAACAATAGTTTTCAGATAACTTAAAGGGACGTATTTATCAAAAATCCCCAGGGTTGTCATGTAGTTAAATTTAGCTCTACAGACTGGAGCCATCTTTTGTACCTGGCTATAAACATGATTTTTACACTTGTAAAGTCGCCATTGGGAGCCCGTCCACACAGAGACGCCTATCACTGTATACGTATACATTTTTTATCATATTGACGTTTCGTCCACAGGGATCCGGCGTTTTGGGAAACTGAATCCGCTATTTTTTGAAACCGGGTCCTAAAGTGGATAAATCTGAAAACGACACCCTTGTGGTTTCGTGTGTACAGCCAATCCGTATATTTTGTGAAACGATGATGTCATCACATCACGTGTCGGCTGCAACGTGCAAGGTTATGCGCATGCTCAAAGTCTTCTTCTCTGTGTATAGTGTATATCTGTGGCAGAATTACAGCGCCCCATACAGGTCTGGCAAATATACTACACCGTTTTCAGACGGTTTCAGTGGTTTCGTGTGTACGCAGATATTTCTTGAGACGACGCCGTGTTTACGGAATTTTTTTTTAGAACGAGGGAAAAAAATTATTGGATAGGGGATGCACCGGTTTCGTGTGGACGTAGTCTGGGTTTCTCCTTATGTTTCCGCTTTTGGAGCCTGCCCTCTGGTGGACGGAGGTATTTCGCTGTAAGGGGGCGCCCTTACTGAAGGCCCTTTTAAGGGGTACCATGAGAGAGGCTTGGTTGGCTCACTTTCTACATAAAGTGGCATTCTGATTAACGTTACCAGAAGAAAGACAAACATTTGGGTACTCGACTCGCCATGCAAATATAAATGGTTAAAAGGTTTCTTTCTTTCTATTAGCTCCTGGCTGACGAAAGGCACAAGGTACTGTTTTAATTTTATTCTTTGTGGTAAACTTTGAGAGACTTTGAAGTGTTTTATTCAGTTCATAACGTACTCTAAAAGGAAATTGTTGTAACTAAAGCAATTCATCTATAGGTATTTCAGGAAGCCATTTGAAAAAAAGTTTGTCAACTGTTTTAAAACTCATTTTGGTAAATGCTTTATCTGCATTAAAGATGATTACTGTCAATGTTAAAATGTTGTTCAGAATTACTTCAGTCAAGTAAGACGGCAGTACAGACGTGGACAAAATTGTTGGTACACTTCGTCATTGAAAGAAAAACTGACAATGGTCACAGAAAAAACTTTATTCTGACAAAAGTAATAATAAATAAAAATTCTATGAATGTTAACCAATGAAAGTCAGACATTGCTTTTTAACCATGCTTCAACAGAATTATTAAAAAAAATAAACTCATGGAACAGGCCTGGACAAAATTGATAGTACCCCTAGAAAAGACTAAATAATGTGACCAAATGGACATGTTAATTCAAGGTGTGTGCACTAATTAGCATCACAGGTGTGTACAATCTTGTAATCAGTCAGTGGGCCTATTTATAGGGCTTCAGGTAGTCACTATGTTGTCTGGTGACATGGTGTGTACCACACTCAACATGGACCAGAGAGGAAGGAAAGAGTTGTCGCAGGAGAATAGAAAGAAAATTATAGACAAGCATGATAAAGGTAAAGGCTTTAAGACCATCTCCAAGCAGCTAGATGTTCCTGTGACTACAGTTGCACATATTATTCAGAAATTTAAGATCCATGGGACTGTAGCCAACCTCCTGGACGTGGCAAGGAGGAAAATTGATGACAAATCAAAGAGACGGATAATCCGAATGGTAACAAAAGAGCCCAGAAAGACTTCTAAAGAGATCCAAGGTGAACTCCATGCTCAAGGAACATCAGTGTCAGATCGCACCATCCGTCGTTGTTTGAGCCAAAGTGGACTACATGGGAGACGACCAAGGAGGACACCATTGCTGAAAACAAATCATAAAAAAAGCTAGACTGGAATATGCCAAACTACATGTTGACAAGCCACAAAGCTTCTGGGAGAATGTCCTAAGGACAGATGAGACAAAAATGGAACTTTTTGCCAAGGCACATCAGCTCTATGTTCACAGACAGAAAAATGAAGCATATCAAAAAAGAACACTGTCCCTACTGTCAAACATGGAGGAGGCTCTTATGTTCTGGGGCTGCTTTGCTGCATCTGGCACAGGGTGTCTTGAATCTGTGCAGGGTACAATGAAATCTGAAGACTATCAAGGGATTCTAGAGAGAAATGTGCTGGCCAGTGTCAGACAGCTTGGTCTCAGTCGCAGGTCATGGGTCTTGCAACAGGACAATGACCCAAAACACAGCAAAAAACACCCAAGAATGGTTAAGAGGAAAACATTGGACTATTCTAAAGTGGCCTTCTATGAGCCCTGATCTCAATCCTATTGAGCATCTTTGGAAGGAGCTGAAACATGCCGTCTGGAAAAGACACCCTTCAAACCGGAAACAACTGGAGCAGTTTGCTCATGAGGAGTGAGCCAAAATACCTGCTGAGAGGTGCAGAAGTCTCATTGACAGTTACAGGAATCGTCTGATTGCAGTGATAGCCTCAAAAGGTTGTGCAACAAAATAGTAAGTTAGGGGTACCAACAATTTTGTCTAGGCCTGTTCCATGAGTTTATTTTTTTAAATAATTCCGTTGAAGCATGGTTGAAAAGCAATGTCTGACTTTCATTGGTTAACATTCATATAATTTTTATTTATTATTACTTTTGTTAGAATAAAGTGTTTTCTTTGACAATTGTGAGTTTTTCTTTTATTGACCGAAGGGTACCAACAATTTTGTCCACGTGTGTAGCTCAGTGGGTAGAGCAGCTGTCTTTCGACCGGCGGGTGGGCAGTTCGATCCCCGCTCGAAACATCCCAAAAATATCATAACATCCCGCTCTCCCTTCCATACTGTCGTTGTGTCCTTGGGCAAGACACTTAACCTAAGTTGCCTCCAGTGAGTGTTCTGTAACACTGGTTAATAGCTTAATGTATGTAAAGTGCTTTAAGTGCCTACTACAGTAGGTGGAAAATTATTATAAGACAAAGTTATTACATTGCCCTGTGAAATAAAATTAGCTTTATTGTCACACTTTTTGAGTGTATGCCAAACTGATTGTAAATGTGTATTCATTAGTTTATAGGTTTGTGGACATTTATGTACAATTTGCAAGCAGATGGTTAATAATTGATTTGTTTGTGTGTTTGTATGATTCAGCTCTTACGGTGTTTTGGAGATTAAACCCTTTGTAAACTTTGGTTCCTGAGAGAAAATAGCATCTTTTCAGCCGGGAATGTTACACTGTGGAGGAGAGTATTTAAATGAGGCACAGCTCAATTAAAGAAGGTTTGGGACTCGGAACAAAATGAAACTTGATGTGAACTTTAAAATAAAGCAGTAAAAAGAGAAAACACACACATACCCTGCAAAATTATCTCTACATTTGTGGAGTTATCAGTTTTATACTTTTATTTCCTCGTGTGTTGTTCTAATGCTTTCATAAAATCCTCAAAGCTCTGCCATGTCTCAGGACGAGACACGGCTCAGTTTTTCAGGAAAATACCACAGTTTGTAAAAGTCCAAAGTCTGCCTCCATCAAACACTTTCTTCATTTACATTTGTCCAAGACACATTTTTTTTTACATTCAGATGTAAATGAAAATATGACTTTTAAAGTGATCTGGTTCAAAGAGAAGGTCTGGACTTTTATGGATCAAAAAAAGATGAGAAAGTACAACACACTATTTCTGAGCTCGGTGGATTGGAAAAATACTTTTCATTTGCTCTTTGGCTAAGCATCCCTCTCATAAACATGATACAGTGTGACTTTATGAGCTGTTTGTTCAAACCCAAGTGTCAGTGAAAAGAAGAGAAGGACCAGTGACTGACCCCAGAGTCTCCAGTCGACAGTTTGGACTCGCTAGTCCTTCACACAACTCCTTCATTCCTGAGTTTATTTCTTGGTTCCAACTCAGGTCTAGTTTTCTCAGGTGAGACGGACTGGACTTCAGAGCCAACGACAGAACTTCACAGTCAATCTTTGAGAGTTCACAATTATAAAGGCTGTAAACACAGTAACATTCAGTCAAACATTAGAGATGTAAAGGTTCTCAGTCGTCCAGGTCACAAAACTACATTTATTCACTTTAAATTCAAAGTTTAAAACTATCTCCAGCTGCAACAGATACAAACATATTTGACTGTTTTTCATTATTGTCCCAACCTTTTCTTCTTTGTCAAAGCTCCTTAAACTAAACTAAATATTAAAAACACTGATTATCTCACATCTGTTGAAAAATCAGACAAAAAGATTCATAAAGTCTTGTAAAAATATAATTGTGACTGAAGCCCCACATTTACAGAGCTCTCAGTCTAAAACACTTCAGAGTTCAGCAGAAGGTCCTTTTGTAACATGCTGTAAACATGAAGGGATTTTTAAATGTGTTTGGATGAATGCTTCATGAGCAGGAGCCAAAGTGAGGCTTATCACTGTCCTCTCTTTTCACTAATTTCAGATTTAGGCTTCATTCATATCAGCAACATTGTGCGTTTTACAAAGACACTGACAAAAACAAAAGAAAAAAGAACATGTGTCACAGACAGTCGTCCTCTGTGAGGTTGGGGTGTGTGTGTTTAAGCCCGTCCTGTGGCCGACTGTGGCTGAGACACGAGACGAGAGCAGAGCTAGAGAAATAAATCAAGTTTAAAAATATTGAAAGAACAAAAACAGATCCACATAATCCCTGCAGCTGTTCAGTCAGAAAACTACTATACATCCCATAATGTGCAGTGCTTCAGACAGTGTGTTGTTTTTTCTACAGTTGTGCTGATGTTTAAAGTGACATTAGAACCAGTCTGTAACATCTGTCCTTGTTCCTGAGCCTCACACGCTGCTCATCTTCAGATAAATACCATTTAAAGTGTGTTGTCTGACAGACTGGACTTTGAAAGCTTATGGCCTTATGTCAGTCGATAAATGTAGCACCAACTATCCTCTTGTGTCTAATCTAGTTTTACCTCTGTTTCAGTGATTTACATGAGTTTACAGCAGAAACAGGGCAAACTATTTATCAGTAAAGTTCCACTTCAAAAGGAAAAGACTCTAAAGATGTGTTTTTATTGTAAATGTTGAGACTGGCTCCAGTTACAGGCTCAGATCGACTGAAGTGATGCAGCATCACAAAAGATGTTTTTAATGCAGAAATGGTGCTTTCACAGTTTAACCCTGGGACTGTCTCACTGACCATGTTTTTGAGAGTTCCTGTTTCACAAAAATTGAGAAATAAACTGTGGAGGAGAGGATTTAAATGAGGCACAGCTCGATTTAAGAAGGTTAGAGACTCGCAACAAAATGACACTTGATAAGAACTTTGATTTAAAAAAAGCAGAAAAAAAGAGAAAACTCACACATTCCTTGCACAATTATCTCTACTTTTGTGGAGTTATCAGTTTTATACTTTTCTTTCCTCGTGTATTGTTCTAATGATTTCATGAAATCCTCAAAGCTCTGACGTGTCTCAGGACGAGACACAGCTCAGTTTTTCAGGAAAATACCACAGTTTGTAAAAGTCCAAAGTCTGCCTCCATCAAACACTTTCTTAATTTACGTTTGTCCAAGACACATTTTCTTTTACATTCAGATGTAAATGTAAATATGACTTTCTAAAGTGATCTGGTTCAAAGAGAAGGTCTGGACTTTTATGGATCAAAAAAGAGGAGAAAGTACAACACACTATTTCTGAGCTTGGTGGATTGAAAAAAGACTGACACTGATTTACTGAAGACTTTTCATTTGTTCTTTGGCCAAGCATCCCTCTCATAAACATGATACAGAGTGACTTTATGAGCTGTTTGTTAAAACCCAAGAGTCAGTGAAAAGAAGAGAAGGACCAGTGACTGACCTCAGAGTCTCCAGTCGACAGTTTGGACTCGATAGTCCTTCACACAACTCCTTCATTCCTGACTTTATTTCTCTGTTCACACTCAGGTCTAATAGTCTCAGGTGAGAGAGACTGGACTTCAGAGCCGACGACAGAACTTCACAGTGAATCTTTGAAAGTCCACAATTAGAAAGTCTGTAAACACAGTAACATTAAGTCAAACATTACATTAGAGATGTAAAGGTTCTCAGTCGTCCAGGTGACAGAACTACATTTATTCACTTTCAATTCAAAGTTTAAAACTATCTCCAGCTGCAACAGATACAAACATATTTGACTGTTTTTCATTATTGTCCCAACCTTTTCTTCTTTGTCAAAGCTCCTTACACTAAACTAATTATTAAAAACACAAAATATCTCACATCTGCTGAAAAATCTGACAAAAAGCTTCAAAAAGACTTGTAAAAATATAATTGTGACTGAAGCCCCACATTTACAGAGCTCTCAGTCTAAAACACTTCAGAGTTCAGTAGAAGGTCCTTTTGTAACATGCTGTAAACATGAAGGGATTTTTAAATGTGTTTGGATGAATGCTCCATGAGCAGGAGCCAAAGTGCCGCTTATTACTGTCCTCTCTTTTCACTCAAGTGACACAGACAGTCGTCCTCTGTGAGGTTGGGGTGTGTGTGTTTAAGCCCGTCCTGTGGCCGACTGAGGCTGAGACACGAGACAAGAACAGAGCTACAGAAATAAATCAAGTTTACAAAAGATTGAAAGAACAAAAACAGTGGCACATAAACCATCCGGAAATGATTGCCACAGAGTTTCCGCTAGAAAAAAATGGTGCCGGTCAAAGTGACCGGCAGAGGTTTCGTTTTCCGGACATTTTTTTCGTTACCATCAACTACCTCACATCTTAGCCATGGGAACTTGTCACTCCATTCCGACCGATACGCCCTACACTTCGGCTTTTTCTCCGGTGGAGGCTCCGCGGAGCTGTCTGGCTCTGGACATCTGAGGCTTCAGGCATTCCTGATTCAGTATCCTCCTTCGCGTCTGGCCTCTGAAAAAAACTTTTAAGGCTAGTCTGCCTGGGCCTGGCCATATTTGAAACGTCTCTCAATAGTTCGTGGTTTAGGTCTATATTATAGCCGTTAGGCGTGCGCTTTATTCGAAATGCAACATGCAATGTTGTTTAAAAACTTTCAAACGGTCGATTCAGATTGTGTTGGGGGGCGGGGCCGGGATTATTAGGCAGTTTTAATCGGACAATTTGACCGGAGAGATTTAATTTTGTCGGACATTTAATTTTTTTCCCGGCCAATGACCGGTAATTACCGGACAACGGAACCCCTGGATTGCCACCAAACTCAGTGACCTACATAATCCCTGCAGCTGTTCAGTCAGAAAACTATGACACATCCCATAATGTGCAGTGCTTCAGACAGTGTGTTGTTTTTTCTGCAGTTGTGCTGATGTTTAAAGTGACATTAGAACCAGTCTGTAACATCTGCTCTTGTTCCTGAGCCTCACACGCTGCTCATCTTCAGATAAATACCATTTAAAGTGTGTTGTCTGACAGACTGGACTTTGAAAGCTTATGGCCTTATGTCGGTCGATAAATGTAGCACCAACCATCCTCTTTTGTCTAATCTAAATTTACCTCTGTTTTAGTGATTTGATGACATACATGAGTTTACAGCAGAAACAGGTCCAACAATTAATCTGTAAAGTTCCACTTCAAAAGGAAAATAATCTAAAAATGTGTTTTTATTGTAAATGTTGAGACTGGCGTGTAATATTTTGTTTCTGTATACTTATTTAGTTTTTTAAATTTATTATGAGTATCTATTAAGTGTCTCATGGTTTATACTTTTGCATGGTTTAAAATTAAGTAATAGGCTGTTATGAACGTTTATGACATTTGATGATAAGAAACACAGAACTTGGCAAAGCGTGCAGGGGTCTGACGGGAACGAGGCCTGAATAGAAGATAGGATTCTTTAAAGAAAGTACCTGAGTTTATGCTATTTTCTTGCTGGAAACTTAAGTTAGTGAAAAAAAAAAATACAAAAAAAATAAAAATCTGTTTGCCCTATGGTGTCCTATGGATGTACCAAGTTTTGTATTTCTACTTTGGAAAAATTTACTTTCATTTTCCATAGAACCAATTATTTTGACTTTTCTAGGGGTCGCCACTGAGTCATTTTTCGTATTTTTTTTTCGCTGGGCTTGAAATCTGGGACCAATAAAAATGACTTTTAGTTGTACGTTTACTGGGTTAAATTGAGGATCATTTTGCAGAAAAAATATGATAAAAAAATATATACCGAATTATAATAAAAAAAATATATAACTCGAGCAAAAAAGTCTAGAAAAACGCTTGTCTATTTTACATACATGTGTTTAGCTCATTTTGCCCAAGTTTGGTGTCTGTGGAATGAAGCAGCTATTGTCTGTGTACTTTTAAAAAAGAGGTGTATTTTAAGTCGGTTCACATTTTCAATTCAAAATGGCCGCCTTCCCGTGTGTGATAGGGTGTGGTCCCCATTGGCTTTTTTGTTCATAAGCCCATGGTGGATGTGTGTACCAAGTTTCATTTGCCTACAACAAACTAAAAATTTCACTTCCCATTGACTTTTTCCACATTTTTGGGACGTTGCTATGGCAACACATTTATAGATAGGGGGTGGTTGTCATTGGCTTTTATGCTCATCATGACATAAGAGATGTGTGTACCAAATTTTATGTCTCTATGACAAACTAAATTCTTGGGTCCCATTATAAGTTTGTAGGGGGCGCTGGAGAGCCATTTCTAAAGATAACCCTTTTATTTACATATTTTTTTGTTCAGGTCATGAATGTGCACAAACGCCTTTTTGGGTCCAACTCGATCCGAGAAGGCGTTTGAGAGTTAAGAGACGTTTATTTTCACAAAATGGCCACCTCGTTACAGGCTTGCCACACCCATACCCGATAAGATATCAACAACAAAGTCACAACTTTAGTTGGCACACGTGTCTAGATGATACTCACCAATTTTGGGGCCATTTAGATTAAAACACAATGATTTGCATCTTTCTGCGCAAGGTGCGATTTTAGTGGCCGCGCTTTCACCCCACATGGCGGACTTCCTGTTAAGTTTAGGGTGTGACTGTCATTGACTTTTCTGTTTGCCCTGAGGTGTCCTATGGATGTACCAAGTTTCATTTTTCTACGTTGGAAAAAAGTTACTTTCACTTTCCATAGGCCCAATGTATTTTGACTTTTCTAGGGGCCGCCACTGAGTCATTTTTCGTATTTTTTTTTTCAGGGACTTCAAATACATAAATTTTTCGCTGGGCTTGAAGGCTGGGACCAATAAAAATGACTTTTCGTTCATGTTCACTGGGTCAAATTTAGGATCATATGGGGAGAAGAAGAAAATAAAAAAGGAAATAATCCGAGCAAAACAATAGGCCCTCGGTCATCACCGGCTCGGGCCTAATTAAAGCCGCATAGCGGCGATAGGCCCTCGCCTCCTTGGACCTGGGACACATGCACTCGGAGGAGTGCATTTCGTGCTTTAAAGCGTAAAGTTCACGGTAAAAGGATTCTGAGGAGTTTTCTAAGACTCTAGCCGTGGCTCTGGAGGGGCCTCCTCTAAAGGAAGGATCCTGGCAATTGGGAAATGGCATTTATTTCCAAGATTCAATCACAGACTCATTACGACCACAGCCACAAATGTATCAAAAAACAAATTGATAACTTTTTTGGCACACGTGTCTAGATGATACTCACCAAATTTGGAGCTGTTTAGATGAAAAGCCTTTAAACACAAGGGGTGCGATTTAGGTGGTCACACATTCCACCCTACATAGTAGATTTTCTGTTGAGTTTACGTTATGGCTGTAATAAACTTTTCTGTTTACCCTGAGGTGTCCTATGGTTGTACCAAGTTTTGTATTTCTACATTGGAAAAATTTACTTTCATTTTCCATAGAACCAATGTATTTTGACTTTTCTAGGGGTCGCCACTGAGTCATTTTTCGTATTTTTTTTCGGGGACTTCAAATACAAAAATTTTTGCCGGGCTTAAAGTCTGGGACCAATTAAAATTACTTTAAGTTGCACGTTTACTGGGTTAAATTGAGGATCATTTTGCAGAAAAATTATAATAAAAAAATATATACTGAATTATAATAAAAAAATATATAACTCGAGCAAAAAAGTCTAGAAAAACACTTGTCTCTTTTACATACATGTGTTTAGCTCATTTTGCCCAAGTTTGGTGTCTGTGGAATGAAGCAGCTTTTTTCTGTGTACTTTTAAAAAAGAGGTGTGTTTTAAGTCGGTTCACATTTTCAATTCAAAATGGCCGCCTTCCTGTGTGTGATAGGGTGTGGTCCCCATTGGCTTTTTTGTTCATAAGCCCATACTGGATGTGTGTACCAAGTTTCATTTGCCTACAACAAACTAAAAATTTCACTTCCCATTGACTTTTTCCACATTTTTGGGCCGTTGCTATGGCAACACATTTATAGATAGGGGGTGCTTGTCATTGGCTTTTATGCTCGTCATGACATAAGAGATGTGTGTACCAAATTTTATGTCTCTATGACAAAGTAAATTCTTGGGTCCCATTATAAGTTTGTAGGGGGCGCTGGAGAGCCATTTCTAAAGATAACCCTTTTATTTACATATCTTTGTGTTCAGGTCATGAATGTGCACAAACGCCTTTTTGGGTCCAACTCGATCCGAGAAGGCGTTTGAGAGTTAAGAGACGTTTTATTTTCACAAAAATGGCCACCTCGTTACAGGCTTGCCACACCCATACCCGATAAGATATCAACAACAAAGTCACAACTTTGGTTGGCACACGTGTCTAGATGATACTCACCAAATTTGGGGCCATTTAGATTAAAACACAATGATTTGCATCTTTCTGCGCAAGGGGTGCGATTTTAGTGGCCGCGAGTTTCACCCAACATGGTGGACTTCCAGTTGAGTTTAGGGTGTGGCTGTCATTGACTTTCCTGTTTGCCCTGAGGTGTCCTATGGATGTACCAAGTTTCATTTTTCTACGTTGGAAAAAAGTTACTTTCACTTTCCATAGGCCCAATGTATTTTGACTTTTCTAGGGGTCGCCACTGAGATATTTTTTGTAATTTTTTTTCGGGGACTTCAAATACATAAATTTTTCGCCGAGCTTGAAGTCTGGGACCAATTAAAATGACTTTTAGTTGCACGTTTACTGGGTCAGATTTAGGATCATTTTGCAGAAAAATTATAATAAAAAAATATATACCAAATTATAATAAAAAAAAATATAACTCGAGCAAAAAAGTCTAGAAAAACGCTTGTCTATTTTACATACATGTGTTTAGCTCATTTTGCCCAAGTTTGGTGTCTGTGGAATGAAGCAGGTATTGTCTGTGTTCTTTTAAAAAAGAGGTTTATTTTAAGTCGGTTCACATTTTCAATTCAAAATGGCCGCCTTCCCGTGTGTGATAGGGTGTGGTCCCCATTGGCTTTTTTGTTCATAAGCCCATGGTGGATGTGTGTACCAAGTTTCATTTTTCTACGTTGGAAAAAAGTTACTTTCACTTTCCATAGGCCCAATGTATTTTGATTTTGTAGGGGTCGCCACTGAGTCATTTTTCGTATTTTTTTTTCGGCGACTTTAAATACATAAATTTTTCGCCGAGCTTAAAAAATTGGACCAATAAAAATGACTTTTCGTTCATGTTCACTGGGTCAAATTTAGGATCATAGGTCGACAATAAAAATAAAAAAAATAAATAAATAAAATAAATAATCCGAGCAAAAACAATAGGCCCTCCCGGTCATCACCGGCTCGGGCCTAATTAGATTGAGGCCTGCTTTCATAGGAGTAACACGCTGTCCCAAGTCGACGGGATTAAACAGCAGGGTTGACTGCCAAAGTAACAAGTTTCAAAAGTACCTAAGTGGGAAGGCAAATTAGTTAGCGTTCTTTTTTATCTTAAAAAATTCAACTGGGTGCTGGAATTGAGCTAGAAGACGTGCGTCTAAGCAACACGAGGCCCGTTATAGTGTTCAGAGCAATCTCTGGAAAATCAGCTATAACAACAAACAATAGTGTTAAAAGGATATCTAAAGAGGTGAAACGAAATTATTAAAATAATAGGATAAAGTTGGCGAATACTTAAATAAAAGCACTGTAAGAAATAATATCAATTAAGGTTGAGAAAAAAAAAACTAGAAAAGGGTTAGTATTATAATTAAAGCCGCAAGCGGCGATAAAGGCCCTCGCCTCCCTTGAGACCGCGGGGACACATGCACTCGTGCTTTAAAGCGTAAACTTCACGGTAAAAGGATTCTGAGGAGTTTTCTAAGACTCTAGCCGTGGCTCTGGAGGGGCCTCCTCTAAAGGAAGGATCCTGGCAATTGGGAAATGGCATTTATTTCCCAAAGGTTGCCTCTTCACAGACCCATTACGTCCACAGCCACAAATGTATCAAAAAACAAATTGATAACTTTTTTTGCACACGTGTCTAGATGATACTCACCAAATTTGGAGCTGTTTAGACTTTAGACAGAAGGGGTGCGATTTAGGTGGTCACGCATTACACCCAAAATAGTAGATTTTCTGTTGAGTTTACGATATGGCTGTAATAAACTTTTCAGTTTGCCCTGAGGTGTCCTATGGATGTACCAAGTTTTGTATTTCTACATTGGAATAAAGTTACTTTCACTTTCCATAGGCCCGATGTATTTTTACTTTTCTAGGGTCGCCACTGAGTCATTTTTCGTATTTTTTTCGGGACTTCAAATACATAAATTTTTCGCTGGGCTTGAAATCTGGGACCAATAAAAATGACTTTTAGTTGTACGTTTACTGGGTTAAATTGAGGATCATTTTGCAGAAAAAATATGATAAAAAAATATATACCGGATTATAATAAAAAAAAATATAACTCGAGCAAAAAAGTCTAGAAAAACACTTGTCTCATTTACATACATGTGTTTAGCTCATTTTGCCCAAGTTTGGTGTCTGTGGAATGAAGCAGCTATTTTCTGAGTTCTTTTAAAAAAGAGGTGTATTTTAAGTCGGTTCACATTTTCAATTCAAAATGGCCGCCTTCCCGTGTGTGATAGGGTGTGGTCCCCATTGGCTTTTTTGTTCATAAGCCCATGGTGGATGTGTGTACCAAGTTTCATTTGCCTACAACAAACTAAAAATTTCCACTTCCCATTGACTTTTTTCACATTTTTTGGGACGTTGCTATGGCAACACATTTATAGATAGGGGGTGGTTGTCATTGGCTTTTATGCTCGTCATGACATAAGAGATGTGTGTACAAAATTTTATGTCTCTATGACAAACTAAATTCTTGGGTCCATTATAAGTTTGTAGGGGGCGCTGGAGAGCCATTTCTAAAGATAACCCTTTTATTTACATATTTTTGTGTTCAGGTCATGAATGTGCACAAACGCCTTTTTGGGTCCAACTCGATCCGAGAAGCCGCTTTGAGAGTTAAGAGACGTTTATTTTTCACAAAAATGGCCACCTCGTTACAGGCTTGCCACACCCATACCCGATAAGATATCAAAACAAAGTCACAACTTTGGTTGGCACACGTGTCTAGATGATACTCACCAAATTTGGGGCCATTTAGATTAAAACACAATGATTTGCATCTTTCTGCGCAAGGGGTGCGATTTTAGTGGCCGCTGCTTTCACCCCACATGGCGGACTTCCTGTTAAGTTTAGGGTGTGACTGTCATTGACTTTTCTGTTTGCCCTGAGGTGTCCTATGGATATACCAAGTTTCATTTTTCTACGTTGGAAAAAGTTACTTTCACTTTCCATAGGCCCAATGTATTTTGATTTTGTAGGGTCGCCACTGAGTCATTTTTCGGTTTTTTTGGCGACTTCAAAACATACCATTTTGCCAAGCTTGAAGTCTGGGACCAATAAAAATGCCTTTTTGTGCATGTTCACTGGGTCAAATTTAGGATCATTTGGTCACAATAAAGATAAAAAAAAAATAAAAAAATCCGAGCAAAACAATAGGCCCTCCCGCCATCACCGGCTCGGGCCTAATTAAAGCCGCAAGCGGCGATAAAGGCCCTCGCCTCCTTGAGACAGCGGGACACATGTATTCGGAGGATTGCATGTCGTGCTTTAAAGCAAATTTGGAGCTGTTTAGATGAAAACCCTTTAGCACAAAGTGTACGATTTAGGTGGTCATGTATTCCACCCAACATTTTCTGTTGAGAAGGATCCTGGCAATTGGGAAATGGCATTTATTTCCCAATAGTTGCCTCTTCACAGACTCATTACGACCACAGCCACAAATCTATCAAAAACAAATTGATAACTTTTTGCACACGTGTCTAGATGATACTCACCAAATTTGGAGCTGTTTAGATGAAAAGCCTTTAGACACAAGGGGTGCAATTTAGGTGGTCACGCATTCCACCCAACATAGTAGATTTCCTGTTGAGTTTACGATATGGCTGTAATACATTTTTCTGTTTGCCCTGAGGTGTCCTATGGATGTACCAAGTTTTCATCATTTTCTACGTTGGAAAAAGTTACTTTCACTTTCCATAGGCCCAATGTATTTTGACTTTTGTAGGGGTCGCCACTGAGTCATTTTTCATATTTTTTTTTCGGCGACTTCAAATACATAAATTTTTGCCGAGCTTGAAGTCTGGGACCAATAAAAATTACTTTTAGTTGCACGTTTACTGGGTCAAATTGAGGATCATTTTGCAGAAAAATTATAATAAAAAAATATACCAAATTATAATAAAATAAAATATAACTCGAGCAAAAAAGTCTAGAAAAACGCTTGTCTCTTTTACATACATGTGTTTAGCTCATTTTGCCCAAGTTTGGTGTCTGTGGAATGAAGCAGCTATTTTCTGAGTTCTTTTAAAAGAGGTGTATTTTAAGTCGGTTCACATTTTCAATTCAGAATGGCCTTCCCGTGTGTGATAGGGTGTGGTCCCCATTGGCTTTTTGTTCATAAGCCCATGCTGGATGTGTGTACCAAGTTTCATTTGCCTACGACAAACTAAAATTTTCACTTCCGTTGACTTTTTCCAAATATTTGGGACGTTGCTATGGCAACACATTTATAGATAGGGGTGGTTGTCATTGGCTTTTATGCTCGTCATGACATAAGAGATGTGTGTACCAAATTTTATGTCTCTATGACAAACTAAATTCTTGGGTCCCATTATAAGTTTGTAGGGGCGCTGGAGAGCCATTTCTAAAGATAACCCTTTTATTTACATATTTTTGTGTTCAGGTCATGAATGTGCACAAACGCCTTTTGGGTCCAACTCGATCCGAGAAGGCGTTTGAGAGTTAAGAGACGCTTTATTTTCACAAAAATGGCCACCTCGTTACAGGCTTGCCACACCCATACCCGATAAGATATCAAAACAAAGTCACAACTTTGGTTGGCACACGTGTCTAGATGATACTCACCAAATTTGGGGCCATTTAGATTAAAACACAATGATTTGCATCTTTCTGCGCAAGTGCGAATTTAGTGGCCGCGCCTTTCACCCCACATGGCGGACTTCCTGTTAAGTTAAGGGTGTGACTGTCATTGACTTTTCTGTTTGCCCTGAGGTGTCCTATGGATGTACCAAGTTTCATTTTTCTACGTTGGAAAAAAGTTACTTTCACTTTCCATAGGCCCAATGTATTTTGATTTTGTCGCCACTGAGTCATTTTTGTATTTTTTTGGCGACTTCAAATACATAAATTTTTCGCAGAGCTTGAAGTCTGGGACCAATAAAATGACTTTTCGTGCATGTTCACTGGGTCAAATTTAGGATCATAGGTCGGCAAGAAAGATAAAAAAAAAAAAAAAAAAAAAAAAAAATCCGAGCAAAAACAATAGGCCCTCCCGGTCATCACCGGCTCGGGCCTAATTAGTAGAATAAAATTAAAAATAGGTTCAGAACGGAACCCTAAAGTTGAGGAAGTGGCGCCGACGACAAGTTTAGCAATAATAACAGGAAAACCTGACGTCAGAAATAAATAATAAAATATAAACTGAAAGACTACAAACTTATCTTTGGTTAGAACAAACTTATAGAAATAATAAGGAAGAGAAAATATAGCAAGTTAAGTTAGAGATTTGCGCAAAAATAGTAATAGTAGATAGAACGAGTTAAAATTAGCTGTAAGTATAACTCGATTAAAAACGCTGTGAGTAGAATTATTAAAAGGAACTGTGGTTTCAAGAAAGTTTGAATTCATCTCAAAGTAGGTCTAGTTGCGGTACAAAACCGGTAGCGCTCCAATTATTCTATTAGAGAGACATTTATAATTTCTAGCGACTTTACAAATCCACGGCTTGACATCGCCGCTGTTAGAAAATTACAGTTGGAAGACAAAAGACTTGAGCATTTAAAAGTTCCAAAATAGAAGAGAAAACAAGTATTATCATTCCACAAAACAACAAAGATGGGAATAATTGTTAAAGAATAATTTGTATTATATGAATAATTAAAAAGGAATTCTCATTTCTTCAACGGAGACACGATGGGAGGAAAAAGTACCAAACCTAGAGATGTTTTGACTCCATTAGAGGTGATTATTAGATGGAAACCCACTCAAAAGAAACGGATCAAGAATTATATAACTAAATGGCATAACAGGACTTATGGGGCTTTACAGTGGCCTATTACAGGCAGTTTTGACCGAATGTGCTGCAATGAAATAGAGAATAATATAAAACATTACAAGGCTAAGAATCAAAGTAATAAATGGAATAAAAAATGTATAAAAGAAGGAAAAATATTAGGATGGTTTAGAGAAGAGTCAAGACGGAGACTAAATGACACAAAGCGAGTGCAGTCGGCTGTTGTGAGTACAGAAATAATTGTTAAGAATTGTACCGAACCTTCAGCCTTATTGCCTCTTCAATATAAAAAAATTTCTGGACACTTTCCGATGTAGCGACCAGAACACAGATTCAGGTCATCGATTGTATCACACTCAGGTCAAACCAGGGTTTACAGCATAAATGTCATGAACGAACAATTTATGCTGTAAAACCCCTTTTCCAGACTCAGAAAGTGTTTGCTTTACCAACAGAAAAGGATTTTAACAACTCGGTGTTAATGAACAACAGATGGCCGTTGTTTTTCCAAGGAGAAAACTCGGGAAATAACTCTAATTAACGGCTTTTACCCCTCTCCATCCCAGAGCAGATCAAAGGTGTTATCTCGGAGCCCTCAGACTGGCTGGGCCCAGGACGTGACAGTTATGGCTCTTTGAAATACGATTTTTGTGTATTGGTATCGAGACAAAGACACTAACGACCTTTGAGGTCAAGGAATCTGAGCTTTCTGGATGATACCATACTGCCCTCTAGCGACAGTATGGATGAACAACGCTAAGAACTTAAACTTTTTACTTTTAGGAGAAAAGACTTTCAAAGGACATTGATATTGTGTTTATGCCATTGAAAGTGTGTCTCTAAGTATATGGTAATGTTTTCCCCCACAGGATTTAGAGTCACAACAGAAGAATCGACTCTTTACATCAGTCTTACAAGCTTACAGTTAATAAAATTGTTGAATGAATTTATGTGTGTTACAGCATGCGTAAAGATGCATTCTATCGGTACAAATCTGCAGTGCCAAATGTATGTGTATGCTTATGATTGTGCAAAGACTAAATATTCAATGTTACTTTGTGGAAGATAAAAAGGATTGTTTGAATTAAAAATGTAATTGGGATAAGTTCCCCCAAAGCAGGCCTTTCCCCAAAAGAAACACGCCCAGGCAAACATAACCCGCCTCTTTTCAAGCCGTACAAAAGCCCTGTGCGCGCCGGAAATAGCTCTCTTAAAATCCTTGTAGTTTGTAGTTCTGTAAGAGATACAGGCCTAGACCAAATCCCTCACAGACGTTTTACGCCAGAGCAAATGATGCTCGAGAGACCCCCTTTTTCAGTGGTCTAGCGACAGTTTTCAAAGACAATAATCTGTTCCTTCCCATGCCAACGGCAGAGATATCGAGCTGTATACAGTTGACGCCTTTCATCAAGTCCGCTCCCGGCCGCCCGCATAACCAGCCAGCGGACCCGGTCACGTGACGGAACCTTGTGCAAGCGGTACCTTTGAATCCCAGGCGCCCGCTTCAGAACCCGAAGCAAACCTTTGGACCTGTGACGGAAATCGAACTGGGCAGTGCCAGCGAACCAAGTAAGCCGCACGTGACACAACAGGAGTTTGGCGTTTTAAACTGTATTTCATATTTTATTTTTTTAATATAAATAATTAGGCCCGAGCCGGTGATGACCGGGAGGGCCTATTGTTTTTGCTCGGATTTTTTTTTTTTTTTTTTTTTTTTTTATTTTTCTTCCGACCCGATGATCCTAAATTTGACCCAGTGAACATGCACGAAAAGTCATTTTATTGGTCCCAGACTTCAAGCTCGGCGAAAAATTGATGTATTTGAAGTCGCCGAAAAAAAAATACGAAAAATGACTCAGTGGCGACCCCTACAAAATCAAAATACATTGGGCCTATGGAAAGTGAAAGTAACTTTTTTCCAACGTAGAAAAATGAAACTTGGTATATCCATAGGACACCTCAGGGCAAACAGAAAAGTCAATGACAGTCACACCCTAAACTTAACAGGAAGTCCGCCATGTGGGGTGAAACGCGCCACTAAAATCGCACTTGCGCAGAAAGATGCAAATCATTGTGTTTTAATCTAAATGGCCCCAAATTTGGTGAGTATCATCTAGACACGTGTGCCAACCAAAGTTCTGACTTTGTTTTTGATATCTTATCGGGTATGGGTGTGGCAAGCCTGTAACGAGGTGGCCATTTTTGTGAAAATAAAACGTCTTAACTCTCAAACGCCTTCTCGGATCGAGTTGGACCCAAAAAGGCGTTTGTGCACATTCATGACCTGAACAAAAATATGTAAATAAAAGGGTTATCTTTAGAAATGGCTCTCCAGCGCCCCTACAAACTTATAATGGACCCAAGAATTTAGTTTGTCATAGAGACATAAAATTTGGTACACACATCTCTTATGTCATGACGAGCATAAAAGCCAATGACAACCACCCCTATCTATAAATGTGTTGCCATAGCAACGCCCCAAAAATGTGAAAAAGTCAATGGGAAGTAAAATTTTTAGTTTGTTGTAGGCAAATGAAACTTGGTACACACATCCACCATATGCTTATGAACAAAAAAGCCAATGGGGACCACACCCTATAACACACGGGAAGGCGGCCATTTTGAATTGAAAATTTGGTCCGACTTAAAATACACCTCTTTTTAAAAGTACACAGACAATAGCTGCTTCATTCCACAGACACCAAACTTGGGCAAAATGAGCTAAACATATGTATGTAAAAGAGACAAGCGTTTTTCTAGACTTTTTGCTCGAGTTATATTTTTTAAATTATAATTCGTATATATTTTTTATCATATTTTTCTGCAAAATGATCCTCAATTTAACCCAGGAAACGTACAACTAAAAGTCATTTTTATTGGTCCCAGATTTCAAGCCCAGCGAAAAATTTATGTATTTGAAGTCCCGAAAAAAATACAAAAATGACTCAGTGGCGACCCTAGAAAAATCAAAATACATTGGGCCTATGGAAAGTGAAAGTAACTTTTTTCCAACGTAGAAAAATGAAACTTGGTATATCCATAGGACACCTCAGGGCGAACAGAAAAGTCAATGACAGTCACACCCTAAACTTAACAGGAAGTCCGCCATGTAGGGTGAAAGTGCCACTAAAATCGCACCTTGCGCAGAAAGATGCAAATCATTGTGTTTTAATCTAAATGGCCCCAAATTTGGTGAGTATCATCTAGACACAAAGCCAACCAAAGTTGTGACTTTGTTGTTGATATCTTATCGGGTATGGGTGTGGCAAGCCTGTAACGAGGTGGCCATTTTTGTGAAAATAAAACGTCTCTTAACTCTCAAACGCCTTCTCGGATCGAGTCGGACCCAAAAAGGCGTTTGTGCACATTCATGACCTGAACACAAAGATATGTAAATAAAAGGGTTATCTTTAGAAATGGCTCTCCAGCGCCCCTACAAACTTATAATGGGACCCAAGAATTTAGTTTGTCATAGAGACATAAAATTTGGTACACACATTTCTTATGTCATGACGAGCATAAAAGCCAATGACAACCACCCCCTATCTATAAATGTGTTGCCATAGCAACGTCCCAAATATTTGGAAAAAGTCAATGGGAAGTGAAAATTTTAGTTTGTCGTAGGCAAAATGAAACTTGGTACACACATCCAGCATGGGCTTATGAACAAAAAGCCAATGGGGACCACACCCTATCACACACGGGAAGGCGGCCATTCTGAATTGAAAATGTGAACCGACTTAAAATACACCTCGAGTTGCTCGAGTTATATTTTATTTTATTATAATTTGGTATATTTTTTTTTATTATAATTTTTCTGCAAAATGATCCTCAATTTGACCCAGTAAACGTGCAACTAAAAGTCATTTTTATTGGTCCCAGACTTCAAGCTCGCGAAAAATGTATGTATTTGAAGTCGCTAAAAAAATATGAAAAATGACTCAGTGGCGACCCCTACAAAAGTCAAAATACATTGGGCCTATGGAAAGTGAAAGTAACTTTTTTCCAACGTAGAAAAATGAAACTTGGTACATCCATAGGACACCTCAGGGCAAACAGAAAAATGTATTACAGCCATATCGTAAACTCAACAGGAAATCTACTATGTTGGGTGTATGCGTGACCACCTAAATTGCACCCCTTGTGTCTAAAGGCTTTTCATCTAAACAGCTCCAAATTTGGTGAGTATCATCTAGACACGTGTGCAAAAAAAGTTATCAATTTGTTTTTGATAGATTTGTGGCTGTGGTCGTAATGAGTCTGTGAAGAGGCAACTATTGGGAAATAAATGCCATTTCCCAATTGCCAGGATCCTTCTCAACTGAAAATGTTGGGTGGAATACATGACCACCTAAATCGTCCACTTTGTGCTAAAGGGTTTTCATCTAAACAGCTCCAAATTTGCTTTAAAGCACGACATGCAATCCTCCGAATATATGTGTCCCCGCGGTCTCAAGGGAGGCGAGGGCCTTTATCGCGCTATGCTTTAATTTTATTATTATAATTGTTTATATTGTTTATAGTTACTGGGTGCTCATAGTTCTCTACAGGTCATGTCAAATCATGTCATGTCCTCCATGCTAGTCCAAGCATGGAGTAGACATAACTAAAGACATGGCTTGCCAGAATGACGTCTGCACCTGGGGGCCTTGGGGAGTGTGTATGGAAGATACACCTCCCTCTGACAGCCCCCACTGCAGTGAAATAAAATCTCATGTTTTGTTTACTTCTTTAAGCAAACGCATTCTGTACCTTTTGATGTGTCTTTGCTTATTCTTGCAAGAATAAAACCTGGCCTTTCGCTTTTTATAATATAATCTGTCTCCGTGTCTCTCTGGATAATATAAGGATATAGAATTCTTATAACAGAATCTTATCTATAATCATGCAGAGTTTGCACCATTTGTAGAAATGAAACTAACTCTAAATTAACTGTATTGAGAAAAAAAACTGTAGATGGTTGGTTTAGTTTCTCATACTCTGCATATTCAGTTGTATGGCGTGTTCCAAGATGCCTAATCATGTTAGTGGTGTTAAAATGACGTTGCTTGCTTTCACCTCGAGGGATTTCATCACAATATACATTGCAAACGGCTAACTTTACGTCTTTATCGGACACTTTGAAAAGCTTCCAGACGGGAGAGCTCATGTTGCCACTTTTGTGTACCTGTGCCGCGCGCCGTGCATGCACATGTGAAAAAGTCGCACGATTTACGTCATGCGATCGGCTTTTTTGATTGGCGCTTTTGGGGTTCGCCGATCAAGCTATTTTTAGTCAATATTGGCCGATCATGATCGGTGGCCGATCAATCGGAGCATCACTAGCGTAAATATGCATTTCATCTGTATAAATCTGCAGTACCAATGAATTTGTGTGCTTATGAGTTGTGAAAACTAAAGGAAATATAACATTTGTGGAACAAAGGGGGCTTTTTATAAGTTAAAAAGTTAGTTGAACAGTGCATTTCCAAATCACGCCCCTCTTGTTTGGAATACGCCCAAATGGTGTGAACAAAACGACCTGCCGAACGGAGAATCACTCACTTCTTGGCTCTCTTGTACTCTTCAAATTCTACTTTTCCTGCAGGACCTGCTTGGTCCTATCCTGTAACTTAGCATTAGCTTGCTTTTCATTTTTTCTAGCCATGTGGCATACACTCTGTGCCAAAACGTGATTTTTCTCTCTAAAGTCTACGCGTATTGATTATTTTTGATAAACTTTGTTTTGACGTCACTTCAGCGCGAGGAAGACATTTTTGTAGTTTTGTACCAAGACGTGCGCCTGCTGAGAGAAATTTTGACTCAACAAAATCTCATAAAGCCAAAGAAAAACAGCTTTTAAGACTCTTTCCAGTGGATCCCGAAGCGATCACTGACTAAGTTTGTAGCCGGAGGTCTGACGAACGGTCCAGCAACAACTACAAACAGAACATCTCCGTCCCTTCCTTAAGACGGAGTTTCCGCCTCGCCTCTACTAAGCCGCCCAGCGACCCTCCTGGACCGGAGTGAACGGTGCAACCCTTGTTTTGGTCGGAACCACCGCAGGACAACGCCAGAGCCGAAAGCACACCTATGGCCCCCGGACTCCGAAGCCTGACGCCGTTCCACGACCACCAGAGTGAGTTGCGCGTGACACCAGAAGCGTTTGGCGTGATAATTCTGTTAAAGCCCTTCACTATCAGACCCGCTACTTATGCCCTTTTCGCCCCATCAAATAATCCATTAATTAAGCTCACTAGCCGAGTTTTAGTTAATCAAAACATTCCTTACTCCACAAAGTCCTAATAAGTAAATGTCATTGTTTACTGTCAATCATTTCTGTGTTAATTATTCTCATTATTTGTCAATAACTTCATCCATTGTGTAATTAATAATTAATTGTTAACTTTGTGTAATCTTTAATAAAACCACATAAAACGTTTTCATTTGGTGTTTTCCTGTTTATATAGGACATATTCAAAACAGAGAATTATATTCCTTCAGATCAGACTTATTAAACATAATCAGTTTCCCGGGACTGTAAATCCTGGGTGGTGCCCTTAACGAGACAAAAATTTTGATAACATAATATTAATTGAGAATTTACATAAATCGATATCCACATCCGCTATAGCTGTCTGAAAAAATAAACGGAGAAATAACGGGACAATTCCAGCTGGTTTTAGCTGAACCGAACAGAAGAGTGTTAGTTGGAGGAGATGAGAGTGGCTCCAGCAGCGTCTCTCCCTCTGGGAATATCATCACCAATCTAGAGATAGATAAGACTTTTGTGGAATGTGAAGATACCCGCTCCTGTCCAAAGGTGTTAAAAAACTCTCCTTAATTTAGAACTAATAAAAGAAGAGGCTCTAAAGAACTGGATAAAATGATAAGAAGTCAGTCCCGGCAAGACAGAGGATATATAAAAATAAAAAATGCCAGAGAAACTGTTAAAACACGGACAAGACAAGTCTGTGTTTCCGCCTTCCGATCCCAAACAGACTTCATACAGCCCAAGTCTCAAGGTGTATGAAAAAATAATTAAGAGATGTGAGAGAAGATTGTTAAAGAAAGCAAGGCCTCCCAAATTAGACTCAACAAAACTCAGAAAAATTTAAGAAGATCAACTGGACATTACTTGAAGATTATGGGAAAGCTTATAGAAAACTATAGCCAGAAGAGCAAGAAACTAAAAGACTTTGGTGAAAAAGCTAATACTGCTGCAAATAAACAAACTGATCAAAATACACTAAAAATAGAACAATGATAAACAGGGGTTTGTTACTGACAAACACTAGTGGCTGCCGCAGTGACAAAAGCAGAGTTTACCTGCAGTACCCCGGAATATGAATAACTTATATTTATGTTCCAATCTTCAGCAGAGCCGATGTTGCTGTAACAAGCTTATTATAACTGATCACAGTGGATCTCGTACAGAGGAATGTCCGCAGCACAGAGAGGTGTCCACGGCAGTTTCGGAGAGTGAGACAGGCAAAAAGCAGCGTCTGGTGAGTCCGCCCAAACCCCATTAAACCTGCATCAGATACCAGGAGATGCTGGATGTGTGAGCAGTGAGATGCATCCAGAGATAGGGCCTTGTTAACATAACAGCAGGGCAGAAGAGAAATGACAATTCAAATCAAATCTGTGATGTACTGGCTGAGGCTGAGATGACCACAGGATTCTGAACTAATACAGAGATGGACTAAAATGGAAAGAATACAAAGATTACTTAAAACTTCACAAGCGCCGAAGACGCAGTTTTACTGTTCAACAAACAAGATAATATGGACTTTGAGAGTTGGAAAGAAGCAAGAGAATGGCAAAAAGCTTTCTATTACAATTGAAAATAAATATATATTAGAAAGGCTAGAAGCTATGGTGGTACCTCCTATTACCCAGTTTGAGACTTGGTTTCTGAACAAGAACTCAACTCCTAATGTTTCATTAATAGTGGCATATTGACTGGAGTCTTGTGCACTTAAACCAAAGTTACACAGCTACACTGTGCGTAAAAGTAAAAAATTGTATATATATATATATATATATATAAAATTTTTATAGTATATCTAAATAAAAGAGTTATATG
Source organism: Perccottus glenii (assembly GCA_024416835.2). Classification (NCBI taxonomy): domain Eukaryota; kingdom Metazoa; phylum Chordata; class Actinopteri; order Gobiiformes; family Odontobutidae; genus Perccottus; species Perccottus glenii. The sequence continues at coordinate 32,389,988 of CM044549.2, forward strand.
TATATATATATATTATATATATATATGTATATATAGAAAATGTTATAATAATTTTTATTATTGTAGCCCAGTGGTAAACTTGGGCAAAATAGTGTAATGGAAACTGGGTGGGTTATGATTAATCCCTCCTACTATCCAAAACAAATCACATGGCTATTAAAAAGTAAATATTTACTTTTTAATAGCCATGGAAGTGGGGAAGAGTTTTGGGGGGAACGAAAAAAAAAAGAGTGAAGAAGGAGAAGACACGTGTAAAGGAGAGGACGCTGGCACGGGTGGAAAAACAGAAAGGAAGACGCTGAAAAGACGGAGTAAAATCCCTGAAACTGAGCGGGAGGCTCATAAAAGAGGGACGCGGACTCGTGATGCGGATGAACATATAGAGTGACTGAAAACGAGGCTGGAGAAGCGTCGGACGGAGCGGGAGAGGACGGAGCAGGAGCATTGATCAGAGATGGCAGGCTAGCATACACACAGCGGGTAGACACTAGGCGAAGCATGTTGGTTTATCGCACCGAACCTGAGCAGCCGGACCAACGTTGTTCCACTCTCTAAATGTTTTACAAGAGTTTATTTCAGCGCACTCAATGTTTTGCAAGACTCAACAGGCCTGCAACGTTTTTTCAAATTGGTACCGTGAGTAAACATGAACATGTGTGCATATGTGTGTGAGTGGGCCCACCATTGCATTTTCTAAGACATTGTTAAAGGACAATTGTAGTGGTTTTGTTTTTTATGGTAGAGTTCTCTGTTTTTGTTTATTTAGTTTTGTATAGTTGTTAATATTGTGAGTTAAGGGAAGATTTTATATTTTATTTGTCAACTTATTTTATTATTATTATTTAATTAAACCAGGGCATTACCCTATTGTTTAGTTAAACATCATCTCTGGGTATTATTTATTTCGAAATAGTTTTGTGTAAAACGGCTATCCAACGTATTAGCAAATTATTAGGTGCACCTTCGTGGTATCCACCTGAATAACACCGAACCCAAGCACCCCCATTCTGGTAAGTAATTCACAGAGTGGTTGTACGGGTGCTACATTATTATATTGTTTATATTGTTTATAGTTGCTGGGTGCTCATAGTTCTCTACAGGTCATATCAAATCATGTCTTGTCCTTCCTGCTAATCCAAGCATGGAGTAGAAATAACTAGACGGAGACATGGCTTGCCACAGGACTTCTGCATCTGGAAATGGGGCCTTAGGGAGTGTGTATGGAAGATACACCTCCTAACAGCCCCCACTGCAGTGAAATAAAATCTCATGTTTTGTTTACTTCCTTAAGCAAACCTCACTGTGTACCCTTGATACATGCGTGTCTGCTTTGCTCTTCTTGCAAGAATTAAACCTGGCCATTTGTCAATCAATATTTTAAAATATCACTAAGAGCATGTGATGTAGTCAGGGCTGAAAGAGTAATTGTAGATAAAATATGATATAACAATGAAATGTCTACAGTTTCTAATCTGTTTTTTGATTCTGTCTAATATTCTGCCTGAATTGAAATTGGTTTACAGTAATAGATTTATGTTGTGTATTTCTCCTGAAGAGAAACGAGTCTGTCTTACAGTCGACTCCCTCGAATCCTAAAATTCATTCATCATTCATTCATTTTCTACCGCTTTGTCCCATTAGGGGTCGCGGGTGAATAAAGCCTATCCCAGCAGCTTTGGGCCTAAGGCAGGGTAATCCCTAGACAATGGCTAGTTAGTCACAGGGATAACATTTAGAGACAGACACTGACAGACAACCATTCATTCTCACATTCATTCACTAGGGACACCTTAGAGTTGCCAATAAACCTGTACATGCATGTGTTTGGATGATGGGAGGAAGCCGGAGTACCCGGAAAGAACCCACAGTAACACGTGGAGGACATGCAGACTCCTCACAGAAAGACCGGAGTCGGCCGAGAATTTTTGAGTCGGCCAGGTTTTGAACTCACGACTTTCTTGCTGTGAGGCAGGAGTGCTGCCACGTGCATCCTGGTCCTTACCTCCACAGCACTGGACACAGGACACAGCACTGGTGTGTGAATGTGTGAGAATGTTAGGACATCATGTTTTAAACAGATGGTTTAAAACATGATGAAGTTTAAGGAACACACACGGGAAGATCTAGTTGAAGATAGAGATGGGTGCCTGGTACCAAGAGTTCACAGAGGAACTAGGGCTATGTCCACACGAAGCCAGTGCATCCCCTATCCGATCTTGAGACGGCGTCGTCTCAGGAAATATCTACGTACAAACGAAACCACTGAGACCGGCTGAAAACGATGTAGTATATATGCCAGACCAGTATGGGGCGCTGTAATTCTGCCACATATATACACTATACACGAAGAAGAAGACTTTGAGCATGCGCATAACCTTGCGCGCTGCAGAAGAAGACGAAGACCTAAATATTTATTTTCTAATAAAAACAAGTTCTCAAATTGTTGCAGTCATATATTTAGAGTGTAGTAATTTGTGCCCTCATGTTTGTTGTTTGCTCTTCAATATACGGACTGAGTTCTGAGTGCTTTGGACATGCGGAAAATCTCTCTCCATTCATTTTCTCCAGGTTGCTCTCCTGGTTCTCTTCGCGTGGATCTAAGAGCATGTGGCGTATGGTGTTGTCCATTATCGCTTGTTGCTCACCACAACTGCATAGAAGCAATAGATTTTGCTGTAATAAAGCTAGTAGGCTTAGTAGCTTCTGCAGCACAAACTCAATCATGTAGTCCGCCATTATTGTTGTTGCTGTTACATGTGACGAGGCCGACACGTGATGCGATGACATCATCGTTTTCACAAAATAGACGGATTGGCTGTACACATGACACCGCAAGGCTGAAGGTTTCAGATTTATCCACTTTAGAACCAGGGTTCAAATAATAGCGGATTCAGTCTCCCCAAACGCCGGTTTCGTGTGGACGAAAGGCCAATACGATACAAAATGTATATGGATACAGTGATTTGCCTCTCCATGTGGACAGCCTCTAGGACAAAGGTTAAAAGGAAGGAGGGGCCATTAGAAGGAGGGTGTCATCGGACCCCCTAAAGAAATGGTTGTATATTTAACTGTCAAGTGAAACTGTATTAAAGCTCAAGTTTGATGTACAATCTTAAGTAGAGCTGGGAATAGTCTACTTGGGTCTGTTGTTGTCGTTACAATAAAGACTCTGTGGCATTTGAACTGGTTGTGCGTTCATGAGTTGTTACATACAATCGTGCTGAAGGCTGAGAGTTTAGAATCAGACACGACTGGCTCCAGTTACAGGCTCCTTTTCGACTGAGGTGATGCAGCATCACAAAATGTGTTTTTGCTGCAGAAATTTTGTTTTCTTACAGTGTTTACAGTTTTTTTTTTTTTTAACCCTGGGACTGTCTCATGACCATGTTTTTGGGAGTTCCTGTTTCACAAAAAGAGAAATAAACTGTGGAGGAGAGTATTTAAATGAGGCACAGCTCAATTTAAGAAGGTTTGAGACTCGGAACAAAATGACACTTGATGTGAACTTTGTAAAAGAAGCAGAAAAAAGAGAAAACTCACACATCCCCTGCACAATTATCTCTACATTTGTGGAGTTATCAGTTTTATACTTTCATTTCCTCGTGTGTTGTTCTAATGCTTTCATAAAATCCTCAAAGCTCTGACGTGTCTCAGGACGAGACACAGCTCAGTTTTTCAGGAAAATACCACAGTTTGTAAAAGTCCAAAGTCTGCCTCCATCAAACACTTCCTTCATTTACATTTGTACAAGACACATTTTCGTTTACATTCAGATGTAAATGAAAATATGACTTTTAAAATTGATCTGGTTTATAGAGAAGGTTTGGAGAAAGTACAACACACTATTTCTGAGCTCGGTGGATTGAAAAAAAAACTGACACATTTACTAAAGACCTTTCATTTGTTCTGTGGCCAAGCATCCCTCTCATAAACATGATACAGTGTGACTTTATGAGCTGTTTGTTCAAACCCAAGAGTCAGTGAAAAGAAGAGAAGGACCAGTGACTGACCTCAGAGTCTCCAGTCGACAGTTTGGACTCGATAGTCCTTCACACAACTCCTTCATCCCTGAGTCTATTTCATGGTTCAGACTAAGGTGTAATTCTCTCAGGTGAGAGGGACTGGACTTCAGAGCCGACGACAGAATTTCACAGTGAATCTTTGAGAGTCCACAAACAGAAAGTCTGTAAACACAATAACATTAAGTCAAACATTAGAGATGTAAAGGTTCTCAGTCGTCCAGGTCACAGAACTACATTTATTCACTTTAAATTTAAAGTTTAAAACCGTTAAAAAAAAATCAGACAAAAAGCTTCATAAAGTCTTGTAAAAAATATGATTGTTACTGAAGCCCCACATCTACACTTTGATTTTTCACCTGGTGGACAGAAGATGCATATCAGTGACGCTAACAATCAGGCGAGTGCATCTCTCCTGGCATTGTCCTAAAGTTACGTATTTATTATTTCTTAACATTGTCAACACTTTAACTGTGCACCACACCTCATTCATTGTTATACTGGTTATTTTTCTGCTAGAGTTTAGTACTAGATTTGCTGTCGTTTTGTGAACAGGGCACTTCTGTTTGTACAAGCTAACAAGCTAGTGGGTTTTTTACCATTCAAATTAGCGCTGAACATACCTTGATTGTTGTGTTTGTTACCATGGTTGTCTTACTGGTGGTTAGTTTTGTTGCGTTTAAAGAGTTTAACTTGTGGTTAATACTGTTGTGTGTGTAAGAATTTATCAATGTGAGTTGTAGTCAGGGTTCGAATTACAAAGTGGCTTTCGGGGGAGCCCTATTTTCCGATCCTCCCTGACTGACTTTAACGCTTTTGGTGCATGTTAGGGCATTTAAAACAACAGGTTTACAGTAAACCTATTGTTTACTTAGTAAACTGTTTACTATAAAACGCAAGCGTCAGTCAGTGTTGTCAGTGTTAGGGCAAACAGCTCTGTCCACGGTTCTGAATCAACCGCGCTTAGACTTACATCATGCAAATCATGATAAAAAACAGAGTAACTCACATAACAATCATAAAAAAATACATCAATATTAAATAGGATTAGGGCCAATCCTCACAAACGCACAGATCAAGTAAGTTCCATGATTCCATGTTCCATGATTCTTACCTCGGCGAGCAACAGGCTTTTTGCCTCCATGCATACTGTACATCCTAACTTCTGATTTTTGTAATAGAGCCATGTATTCCTGATTCTCCTCTCACTCCATTGCTTTGTTGTCCAGTTGAAAGGTGTTGCATGATCGCCTGGTCCGCTGCAGGTCGCAGCGGTGGTTTCTGGCGCCAAAGTCTCGCTATCCTCGGTGCTGGTGCTGTCACTAGCAGCAACTTTTAGCGGCGGCGGCGGTATCACTAGTTGTAGCTGGTGCGCTCTCATCACTCCTCTTCGTTTGTTTTATAAATCCAAATTGACTGAGGTTTGGCTGCTTTCTTTTTGACATTCTTATTATTATCCACAGAGTGTTCCAAAAAACGAATAAAGTATGTTTTGAACTTAAAGTTAAGCTAACCAAATACCAACTCAGTGAGAAGTTCAAGTAGTGACGTAAACGTAGTAATTTCAGTGCAGCGCCGCCACGCATGGATGGTCACAGCAGGAGACACAGCGGAAAATAGTGTTTGGAAATAGTAATGTAATGAGCGAATAAACACGCAACATTGACACATTTTTAATATCATCATTTATTTCAGGAACCTTAATGTACAGAAAATCAAAATCTATATGCGACACAAAAAATGGACAGTGTTTTAGAGCTCCCCCTAAATGTCTCAAAATAGGCTTTCGGGGGAGCCCAGGTCCTTTTCAGGGGAGCCGAGCTCCCCTTAGCTCCCCCGTAATTCGAACCCTGGTTGTAGTGTTGGGAAAGTTCACTTTCTACATGAACTTGTTCAAAGTTCAATTCACAAATTTTAAAATGAACTAGTTCAGTTCATAGTTCAAACTTCAAAATTTTGAACTAAGTTCACAGTTCCAAAAAATGAACTAGTTCATAGTTCATAACATTCACTTTTTTTCCATATGTTGCTGCGAGCTATTATTTTTCAAAATTATTGCCACTGCCCATATAGAATCACAGACAGCAATTATAAGCAGAAAAACGTGCTGCTTGAATTGTCTTTTTTAATGAGGAATTATTAAAAGAAAAACAGGACAGTAATCATTAAGGTGCAAACGTTTTTCAATTTTAATAATTTTCCATTGTCCACATGCTAAAACAGAATATTGGAATCCTGGAAAAATATACCAGGCAGGTTCAACAAACAAGTTTCATGAATAGTAAAACCCTCTACTAACACAAACTGAGGTAGGAACCAGGCTGAAGTAGGAAATTAAGGTTGAACTCTTGTCATAAACATCATAAAATTATTTTAAATGATCATACGCCTTGCTACATGCTGCATGACGCGTCACGCATGCGGCACAGGTGGCTGGTATTGCCAGATTTGGTGTTTTTCCGCTACATATTAAAACCCGTTTACGGTGTGTTTTAGCCGGGTTTTCGCCTAGAAGGCTCTATAGAAATCTGGCACCCTATTTAAAGACCTTAACCTGAGAGAGCGTGCCGTTCACAGACACGTTCATCAGGCAGTAATACAGCACGTTCAGTTCACGTTCGCCCAAAATATGAACGAGTTCATAAACTATCGTTCAATGAATGCGTTCAGGCACAACACTGGTGAGTTGTCAACAGTTGGCTTTACTTAGCTGTACATACACTAGCTTAGCTAAGCTATTCTGTGTTTTTGTTGCTTGTGGCAATGGGTTGCTGTTGCTAGACAGGTTGTCTCTATTGGAGAGACGTGTTTGTGAGTTAGAGCAGCTAGATCAACATAGACAGGGTTTTGTTACCGTTATGGGAATTGTATGTTTTCATCAAGTGTCTGTTTTTCATTTTTAAATATTACTCTTCTGTCCTGTGTTTCATGCTATTACAAACATAGATCTAGACAAAGCCACCACCATCCTCTCCTCCTCAACACTGTGTACTGCTGTGTATCAAACCACATGTATTGTTTACTTTGTTAAGCAAACTCATCCTGTACATCTTATGACATGTTTGTACTTTGCTTCTTCTTGCAAGGATTAAAATCTGACCATTCACTTTAAATTCAATACAATCTCCTCCGTCTCCTCATTAATCTGACGAACGAATTCTAATATACAAAATACAATTCTTATAACAGTTACTTTAGATGTGTCAGGGTTTCATAATAGTATCTGTAGTCAAGCAGAAAGTCCAAAAATTTAGCCAGGCTGTTTGATCTGGTTCATTTCAGGTTTTATTCAGATATCTGAGTTCAGCCACTCACAGCAGAGACTGCAAGACTGAATGACTGACCTCAAGCAGTAAGAGCAACATCCTTATATACCTTTCAACAAACAACATATGACATACATCAACAGTCATCCTATATGGTGAGACATAGAAACGGCTTTGATTGACCTTTGACCTGCCTCCTACAGTCTCAAGACCCATTTCTGTAAGATGGAACAATGGATAGAGAAGTGCCCCCAGACTTAATTAGCCTAGGGTCAGCCTCCATGACCAATCAATCAATTTACATTTCTTGGAGTTACATTCCCACAGTCAGAATGAAAAAGCATACATTTAAATAAATTTACCATGACATCAGTATCAGATGCAGGTCTGATAGCAGTCCTGCTAGTGATAGCTCCAGTTGCGGCTCAGCTTCTTCGGCAGTTGTTGCAAAGAGTGCGACATTTGTCCCAGTCCGGCGGCGCAAGTGTGCAGGCAGGGGCAAGCCACCGGTTGTGCACTCTTGATCGCGGTCACCCCCTTTGACCTCTGCGCCTGCCAATCGGAGCAAGCATCGTACTCTGGTGATAGAGGACTCCATTACCCTCAATGTTAGACGCCAGCCTTTGTCCACTGTTTATCGGTGGCCAGGGCTTCCGTCATGGAGACTAATCTTATCGTGCTGACATATCACACAGGGAAAGGGAGAGTTTCCCAGGACACATACTTGCACTACATACAAGCAGATAGTTATTCATGTCGGCACCAATAATGTGAGAATGAGGCAGTCAGAGTTAACCAAAGATAGCCTAACCAGGACTTTTGAACTAGGAAACAAGATGAGTCAGAATCGATTAATTGTCTCTGGCAAGGGTAGTGACGAACAGTATAGCAGATTAGTTTCCATGAACTGGTGGCTGGCTGTAGTCAGAAAGGTTATGGTTTTGTGGATAAATGGCCTTCTTTCTGGGGCCGCCCAGGCCTGCTGAGGGCAGACGGCCTGCATCCACAATGCATAGACAGGTGCATTCAGTGCGTTTGACACAGGGGATCTCAGCAGGTCGCAGGGAATTAGAGAACCTGCTAGCCACAATGTAGCAGCTTTAAGTTGTCTGGTTAGGCCGAGTCATCCTGATGTCTACTGCCTAAATCTGTTAAATTTGGTGAATTTATTTAGTCCTCAAACGCATCTGAAAACTCACAGAGTCAGTGACCCAAAAGCATCCTGTCCTCATGTTATTATAAGGAAATCATCCTGTCACTATCTCTCCACTGGACCAGCCTTCAAATGCAGACTGAAGATCGGTCTCCTGAATGTGTGGTCTCTATCCTCCAAAGCACTAATACCTTATTACTTCTGATTGCTTGGATTTACTTTGTCTTTGTGAAACTTGACTTGGGCCAAATATTTTTCTGCCACTAAATTAAGCCAGCCTCCCTGATTATGTGTATGCAGAGGTTGCTCGCACGTCGAAACAGGGTGGTGGTGTAGCAGCCCTTCATAAAGCTGCATTTTGCTTTACAGGTCCATCATCACAGCCGAAATTTAACTCATTCAAAGTGTTACTCATCAAACATATTCCTTCCCTAATAAATGGAAGGAAGCCATTTTATTTAGCTGTAATCTATCGCCCTCCGGGTCCCTACTCTTCTTTCTTGGATGAGTTTGGAGCTTTACTCTCGGACTTAATAACCCACTCTAATAACATCCTTCTAGTTGGTGACTTTAATATTCATCTAAATAAGGAGTGTGATCCTCTGGCCAGAGCATTTCAATTACTGCTTACAACCCTGTCCTTCAACCAGTTTGTTCATGAGCCCACACACATTAGTGGAAACTATCTGAATCTTGTTTTGGCTCGGGGAATAGATGTTTCCCATCTCTTCGTCTCCTCTCTTTCATCTGCTGTTTCAGATCACCTACTGGTGGAATTTGAAATAAGTTATACATTTACCTCTTCTGACAAATGCGTATTATCTTCACAAAATTTTAGCGCAGCTGCAATAGAAATGTTTGCCATACGGCTGACCGATGTTCTTCCTATTTTAACTCCACCTGGAAACTCAGTAGAGGCCTACACAGAGGAGGTCCATGCAACCATCTCGGCCATCACTGACTCAGTGGCACTCCTCAGGACAAAGCCCAGACCAACCAGACGACCTACGCCATGGTATAACGAGGAAACCCGGGCTTTAAAACAGGCCTGCAGGAGTTTTGAACACAAATGGTGCAAGTCAAAAACTAATCTAAATTATCAAAAGTGTTGTTTGTGTGTAAACACCTATAAGCACACCCTCAGCGCTGCAAAGACTGCCTATTTCTCATCTCTAATCAGAGAAAACTAGCATAACCCCAGATTTCTCTTTGGGACATTTGCTAAACTAATCCAACCAAAAACAAGGACTCCTTTCCCTTTAGGGCGCAAGACTTTTTAGATTTCTTTAATCATAAAATTGAAGATATCAGGGATTTTGTTTTTGTCTTCCTCAGCTCCAGGTCTCATTTCACTTGGATCCATTGACCTCTCGTCTCTCAATCTTAGATCCTGTATCCCTCGAGCTGATAAAGGTGGTTTCTTCGTGTAAAGCAACTACGAGCCTCCTGGATGTCCTGCTCACAAAACAGCTTAAAGAGCTGTGGCCCTATGTGGGGCAAATTAAACCTACTCTGGATCCTGGATGCCCAAATAATTTACCTTTTCTATCTAAAGTGTTTGAAAAAGTTGTGTTAAAACAACTTACTCTATATTTATCGGAAAATGACCTCCTCGAGCCGTTTCAGTCTGTATTTAGGGCCTTTTATTCCACTAAAACAGCTTTAGTTAAAGTGACTAACGATCTCCTCCTTCAGATTGATGAGGACTCATCGGCTCTACTGTTATTGCTAGATCTCAGCGCATTTGATACAATTGATATAATAATACTACTGGACATCACGCGTCTAGAGGCCTGCCTCGTTTCAATTAAAACATGGATGTCTCAAAACTTTCTCCATTTGAACTTGGATAAAAAAGAGCTCTTGTTAATTGGTCCTGCCAGTCATCGGCCCAAGTTCAACAATCTTACTGTCTCGATCAACAACTGTGTGTTGGAGCACGGCAACACAGGGATACGTATGTCAGGATGCTGTTTGTTGATTATAGCAGTGCCTTCAATACCATCAGACCTTCCATTTTAATACCTAAGCTGTTAGACCTGGGCCTCTGTACTTCCATCTGCAGGTGGGTACAGGACTTTCTAACAGGCCAGTTAGACAGTTAGAGTAGGCACTACATACTCAGCCCCAATCTTAGTCCTTTATTATATAGTCTGTATACTTATGCCTGTATTGCAAAATATCCGACAAATAGTATTGTGAAATTTGCAGACGATACTACAGTGGAAGGACTTATTGACAACAATAATGAAACTGCCTATAGGGATGAGGTGAGTAATTTGCCGAAGAAATAAATTGTCCCTGAATGTGGGGAAAACTAAGGAGGTTATCATAGATTTTAGAAGAAATAAACCCACACATACACCTGTCTACATCAATAACTCTGCAGTTGAAATTGTTAATACTTTTAAGTTTTTAGGCATTCATATTTCAGACTCCCTTTCATGGTCTTTCCACATCACATGTGCCATTAAGAAGGCACACCAGAGGCTTTACTTCTTGAGGTGTCTTAAGAAATATGGTATGTCTCTAAATATTTTAAAGAAATTTTACCGTTGTACAATTGATAGTATACTGACAGGTAATATTACAGTGTGGTTTGGAAGGGCTACTTCAAGTGAATTGAATCTTCTGACAAAGGTGGTTAAAACTGCATCAAAAATTATAGGGGTTCCACTGTAATCACTAGAGGATATTTACTGGAAACGCAGTACTGGGAAGGCACTGAGAATTATACAGGATGTTAGTCATCCGGCACAGTCTCTTCTCCCAACTCCCATCAGGGAGACGTTGGCAGAGCAGCCCAACACGTACGTCACGTTTTAGGGACAGTTTTTATCCACAGGCTGTAAGGCTACTGAACGATAGTGTAAGAGGAAGGAGGGCTGAGGTTTGAGCGTATGTTTTTTAAATTTTATTTTATTCTATTCTATTTTATCTTATTATTGACTGGTGCTGAGAGAGTGCTGAGGCACATTGTATTTCATTGCTGTGGTACTCTGTACGAATATGCATATGACAATAAAACTGAAACTGAAACTAAAACTGAAACAACACTGTGAGGAACCTCAATGTCATTTTTGACCCCACACTATCTCTGCAGCAGCACATTAGTGAGGTCACTAAACTGGGCTTTTTTCACTTGAGGAATATCTCAAAAATTTGCTCCTGCCTCTCTTTAGCCGATGCTGAATGATTCTCATTCATGCCTGTGTCACATCCAGGCTGGACTATTGCAATACGTTATTTTCTGGACTGCCAAAAAAAAGTACTCACAGACTACGAATAGTCCAAAATTCAGCCGCCAGTCCTTTAACAAAGACCAGGAAGTTTGATACATTACTCCGGTCCCGCCTTCATTACACTGGCTTCCTATTCATGTTAGAGCTGATTTCAAAGTTCTCCTGTTAACATATAAAATCCTATGTGGAAGCCCGCCCTCTTACCTATCTGACCTCATCACCTGGTATACTCCAGCTCGTGGCCTTCGCTCTCAGGACGCTGGCCTCCTTCAACTTCCTCGAACAAAAAAGAAGTCTGATCTTTTTTTCTATTCTACCTCCTCCTCGGGTGGACGCAAACCTCTGACCTGCTGGGCAATGTGTGGATGCAAAATATTTTCTCCAACTGAACAGAGAATAGACTGAACTAATCATCTTTGGGCCACAGAAACAAAGAAAGCAGCAGAGTGTCTTTCTCTAAAAATCAGGTTAGAAATCTAGTATTTATCATCATGATCATCATTTATCATCATGGATTAAGACTTGAATTTAAACAGTCACATTAAGTCAAAGACATTATCAGCATTTTCTCACCTTAAAAACATTTCCAAAGTCAAAGGGATAATGTCTCAACTAGACTTAGAGAAACTTATCCATGCTTTTCTCTCCAGCAGGTTAGATTACTCTAACAGCCTGCTCACTGGTCTCTCAAAAAGAGGGTTAAGACAGCTGCAGTTTATTCAGAACGCGGCTGCTCGGGTTCTAACTAAAACCAGAAGGTACAACCACATTACACCAGTTAAAAAAATTCTGCACTGGCTTCCTGTTGCTCAGAGAATAGACTTTTAAACAGCACTGCTGGTTTACAAATCTCTTAATGGTTTAGCACCAGAATATATCTCTGACATGCTAGTTCCTTATGAACCTCCTCGGACTCTGAGAACATTTGGGACAGGCCTTCTGTTTGTGCTCAGAGTTAGAACTAAACATGTTAAAGCAGTGTTTAAGTTTCAGCAGCAAAAATCGGAAACAGCCTCAACTTTAACAATGTTCAAGGGGAGGTTAAAAACATTCCTCTTTAGCTCTGCCTACATTACAACTTACAACTCTTCTTTTAAAATGTTTGTATGTTTCTTGTTTCTATGTTTCTAATCTAAATATTGTAAAGCACTTTGAGTTACCCAGTATGTGAATTGTGCTATACACAGGGATGCACATAACATTTTCAGTGAGTTACTCAGGTGAGTACCAGGAGATGGTGTTTGGTACTCACATATGTAGCGTTGTCTTAATAAGTGCAGTCTTCCTCACTGTCCTCCTCCGTGTCGCCACCACTATCCTCTTCACTGTCGCCCCCACTGTCCTCTGCTTCCGCTTCCTGCATGGTAGATGATGAAGATGCTGCAGATGCACCTCCCTGTCCTTGGTTGAGCCTCCGATTAACTGTCTCTATCCACAGGACAACAGATGGCTTTGGGTCAAATGTCTCTGTGGTCTGCTTTGACAGGTGAATGTGCATCAGGGCTGAGAGACGAGCATGTGACAGAAGAGATCGATACTTGGTTTTTATCATGTTGAGATGTGAAAAACCTCTCACAAGCTGCACTGCTTAAAGGCAGTGTAAGAGACAGCTTAACCACCTTGATGTTGGAGAAAGCATCTGGGTTACTTGTATTTACAATTTGGACCAAGTCATGCACAGAAGAGGCTCCCAGGTGTTTTCCTGCCTGCTTTAAGCGCATCTATTCTGTCACAGTGGTGTCTTTGTCAAGTTGCAAGGTGGCCTCATATTTCTTGAGAATGCCGCAAACTGTTGTGTTTCCAAAACTGTGGAGTTCTTGCATTTCCTGAGGCCATGTTGAAGGATCAAATATTAAGAAATGATCACATGACTTGAGGGAGTCATATCTGATTTCAAACTCTTCAATTAACCCCCCCGAGTAAGTTTATCTTGTCCGCATCAGCATTCGAAACAGTGTGTGCCCTGTGGCCTTCACCATCAAGCAGAAGTGTGAACTGTCCAATGGCCACCATTAGTTCATCCTTACATTCTCCAATGGTCAGCTTTTCCTTCTGAAACCTAATGGATGTGGTCTTCAAAATGTTGCCAATGTCAAGCATGTTTGACAGAAAGCACTGAAAACGCTCTGTGCAGATATGGTGCAAGTCACTGTTATCACTCGTTGCCAGTTGCGTTTTAATGGCTGGCAATAGTCTTGATATTTTTAACAGTGTTTCATGCCTCCATGCAGACCATCTGATATTATGAAACTAACCCAGTCTCACAAAGGAGATATCGTTTTCTTCACAGAGCTTCTTCAGTGCAGCAGTTTTTTTTGCTCAACCTTTTTGTAAATAAAACTGCAGCATCTTGACCACAGAGCGATTAAATGTCTCACAGTAAGGAACGTTGCGATCAGCTGATTTTGCGCAATTCTCCAGTGGGTGTGCGGTGCACATACTATGCACAAGGGAGTCTCCAACCGCAACGAGTTGTTGGAGTTTTGGAACAACGCGGTTGTACATACCAACGTTGACAGCAGCCCCGTCTGTGCACACAGCGACCAACTTTGTTGTCCAGTCATCCAAGCTTGTGTCCTGGAAAAGTCTCACAAGTCCATCTGTCATGGCACGCGCGGTTCGGTCAGCACCCAATTCAATCAGTCCAATAAAGTCTGAAGTAAACTCTCCGTTGCTGAACACATTCACAATGTAAACGATTTCATGCTCAGTTTTTGTGATGTCCTCAGATCCATCAAAAAGCAGCCCCCAAAATTCATCAAACTGCAACTCCCCGGTGATGGCGCGAGCAATACTCTGCATGATCCGTGTGCCCCCTTCATGTGAATGATATGCACCTCTGACATTTATGCATAGCCACTTCAGTAAAGGAATATCCTTTAAATATGAAAACATGGGACGTACGTGTTTAGCTTTATGGAAGGCGAGGAGAAAAATAGAGCTTGCCGCTGTTCTTTCAAGATCAAGATTCAAGATTACTTTATTGGTCCCCAAGGGGAAACTAGTCTTGTGTGGATAATATTACATGCAAACATAAAGACACAACAAAGATTACAATTCACACTATGCAGCCATTTTATCCGGCGCAATGATGATCTTCCAGAAAATTAAATAAGGCAATGTACATTGCAGACATCAGAAAAACAACAAACATAACCTCAGTTGCAGTTAAAGGGTGGGGATGACAGCACACGCGGTCATGCCACATTGTAAGCCACTTTTCCAGTGGCTTACAATGAGGGAGGGGAGGGACAAGGGGGCAGCATTAGAGCACAGAGTCAGACAGATGTCAAAACGGCAGACGGTTGAAGACTGTTGTTGTTAGGATAGTAAGCCAAGGCCTCTGTGGGGGCGATGAATAGGCAATCTGTTGGAATGAGATCAGTGATCTTGTCCTTGGTGGGAGTACGGTAAGTCTCAAGAGGATAAGATAAGACCCAGCTGCCGGCTAGTCTTCTAAACAACGGAGAAAGGGGGGTGGGTGGACAAGCTTTACTCAGCTTGTCTCGCCATCTGGCAAGTGGACGACATTGCGACTTTATTCGCAATGGCTTGAGCGACATTCGTGTGCTCCTTGAACTTTTCATGTTTGACTAATAAAGGATGGTTGAAATTATTTGAGCCCTTATAAAATGCACCTGTTTTGTCTGCTAGATGTGGATTTGAGCGGCAAATTTTGCACCACATTTCAGTGCGCTCATCATTAACTTTAAGCTATTGCACATCTTTAGGCCACTTTTCCGAACAAAGTCTTTTCTTCGGCTCAGGTTCCAGTTGGCGTTTCTTTGAAGGTGGTGAAACGCCAAAAAAGCTGCTTAATGTCTGTTGCTTTTTGGACATTTCTGACTGTACGGCTGTGTACGATTAGATGAGAAGATCAATTAAGTACGCAAAGGCACGTAGTAACACAAGTGGGCCTACGCATTTGTGATTTTTGTTGCGCATGCGTACCTGCGTACCAGTTATGTGCATCCGTGGCTATACAAATAAAATTTAATATTTTAATAAACCGCCTTCTTAATGACAGTTCCTTATGTTTGTGACTAAATTGGTTATCCTCAAAACTAAAGATTTTGAGTAAATATTTAAACAGTACTTACAAAGCCTTTCTGCAGTTCCTCACGGCCGGGATCAGTCTCCGTCGTCCTTCAGCTGAAGTGTTGTACTTCTTTAGGTCCAGCTCATCCAGGACCTCCTCTGACATCTGCAGCATGTAAGCCAGAGATGAACACTGTATCTCAGAGAGCTTCTCTGATTTATTCTCTGACTTCAGGAAGTCTTGGATCTGCTGATGGACCGAGCGGTCGTTTAACTCTGTCAGACAGTGGAAGATGTTGATGCTTCTGTCAGGAGAGATTCTGTCTGTGTTCATCTTCTTCAGGTTGTTGATGACTCTTTGTCTTGTCTCTAAGTCGATCTGTGTTGGACCCAGCAGAGCTCGCAGAAGCCTCTGATTGGACTCCAGAGAGAGGCCGTGCAGGAAGCGCACAAAAAGGTCCAGGTGGCCATTTGGACTTTGGAGGGATTTCTTGATGGCGTCTCTGAGGAAGATGTCTAGGGTTGCGTTATCTTTCCAATTTCTCAAGAACCTAGTAAATTCCTCTGTGTTGTTGTTGTTGTTAAAGCAGTGGTGAAGGTAAAGCGCAGCCAGAAACTCCTGGACGCTCAGATGAACGAAGCAGTAGACTGATTTGTGGGAGATGAGCGTCTCTCGTTTGAAGATCTCTGTACAAAGTCCTGAGTAGACCGAGGCCTCGGTCAGGTCCAGACCCACCTGCTGCAGGTCTTCTTGATAAAACATAATGTTCCCTTTTTGCAAATGTTCAAAGGCCAGCCTCCCCAGCTTCAGAAGGACTTCACAGTCGACCTGTGTCAGCTGTAGATTAGTCGAATGTTGGTACTTGAGCCTCTTCCTGTGAGTCTGCACCAGCAGGAAGTGTGCGTACATGTCGGTCAGGGTCTGGGGCAGTGGTCCTCTCTGCTCGGTTCCCAACATGTGCTCCAGGACTGTGGCTGTGATCCAGCAGAAGACTGGGATCTGGCACATGATGTGGAGGCTCCTGGACGTCTTGATGTGGGAGAGGACTCTGTCACACAGCTCTTCATCTGTGAACCTCTTCCTGAAGTACTCCTCCTTCTGGGCCTCAGTGAAGCCCCTGACCTCTGTGACCCTGTCCACACACCTCGCAGGGATCTGATTGGCTGCTGCCGGTCGGGAGGTGATCCATATAAGGGCAGAAGGAAGCAGTATGCCTCTGATGAGGTTTACCAACAGCACATTGACCTGTGACCTCTGTGTGACCTCAGAGATGACCTGACCATTGTGTAAATCCAGAGAAAGTCTGCTCTCATCGAGGCCGTCAAAGATGAACAGGAGTTTCCTGTCGGCCAGCGTCTCTGCCGTCAGCTTCTGTAGCGTTGGATAGAAAACCTGTATCAGCGTCAGCAGACTGTAGTCCTGCTCTGGGACCAGGTTCATCTCTCTGAACGACAGGGGCACCACCAGATCCACCTCCTGGTTCTCTAAGCCCTGGGCCCAGTCCAGAGTGAACTTCAGAACCGAGAAGGTCTTTCCGACTCCAGCCACGCCGTTGGTCAGCACCACTCTGATGGGCTTCTGATCGGACGCTAACTCTTTAAAGATGTCGTGGCACCTGATTGGAGCATCGTGGACAGTCTTCTTGGACTGAGTCTCCAGCTGCCTGACCTCATGTTGGGTACTGACCTCTTCACTGACCTCTGTGATGTACAGCTCAGTGTAGATCCTGTTCAGAGCCGTTCTACTTCCTGTTTCAGTTCCTTCAGACACACTTTGACATCTCTTCTGCAGACTCCTCTTATGCTCACCTGGAACAAAACAGCTTTAAATTAAACAAGTTATTCTCACTCTTTAATATTCATATTCTATTCATACAAACATATCTTAACAAAAAAAGTTGTTTTGCTCTGACTTCTTTTCAGTTCGTCTCAGAGGCCGTTTACAGGGAACACTGGTCAGGAAAACACAACAGTCCTGTTGAAGCTGAATCACGTTCACAGGACAACGTTACGACACAATCCTTAAATAAAACTGTCAGATCATGTGACTTTGCTCACAGCTGATTGGTCCAGTTTAGGTTTGTCTCTAAACCAGAATAAAAGCTGTGGTGTCAGTTACTGATGAAACCTGCTCAAAACTAAGTCACCTTCTGGAGCCTCAAACTAAACCTGAACTTACCTGGATCTAACCCTGAACCGGTTTCAAGCAACAGGCCTCAGGTGTAACACTCCAGACTGACCTGACAGACACTAGTGTACGCAGCAGAAAACCTACAAGCTGTCTTTCTAGTTCTCTCCACACTTTGGGAACAAATAACTATAGAACGTCACTAAAACAAAGACTGCGACGTCTGTGCTTAATGTTTCAGAAACAACTAATACACAGGACGTTTTTACAATAATACTTTTGTAAATAAACCAAAGAATGAGCTCCCTGTGAGGAAGACCAGACAATTCTAGTAAAGCAGACAATAATAAGTGAGAGGCCACAGAACATCTTTGGAAATTAAATGACGAGAGAGACAGCATCAATTATTGTTAAGGGCTTTAAAAATCTAATTTAAAACTTTAGAATAGTGTCAGTAGAGGAGCTGTGCTTCAGTCTGAACCCTGACCTTATGGAGTTAGAGCCAGACACACTTTAAGTTCTTCATTAACCAAAGACTTAAGCCTTTGTCACAACAGAGAGTTTTGAAATAGGTCTATGTTCATTTAAAAAGACTGGACCTGCAGCTTTCACTGGTGGAATCAGGAGGAGTTTTATTAGTGACCAGAGTCATGTTAAATACAACACAGTGGCTGCAAGGTTTTCTGAAGAATGAATGGTCTTACTGAGGAGAGTGTAGTCCAGTCTTGGTCTTTGTCCACACTGGGGACAGGGCTGAGGTGAACCAGACTGGTCCCAGCTTGAAGAGAGACACTGTCTGCAGAAGCAGTGTCCACAGCTGGTAGAGACTGGATCAGTCAGGACGCTCTGACACAGACCACAGGACGATGGGCCGTCACCAGGACTCTCTCTGTGGACATCAACACATTCATTAAAACAGCTTTACAAAGGTCACAGCCTGGTCCCTGCTTTTGGACAAAAATACTGACCCTCCATTTTAACTGTTTCTGGAAATGGAGCCATTAATGAAACAAACTTATTTGACTGGAGTCATATTCTGTCTCATCCTCTCACTTTAAATCTGAGCTCAAATGAAGACATTAGAAGTGAGTTATTACTGACAGATAAAAACAGCTGACAATAAACAGGACAGTCTTATTTTGGGCTGAAAGTGTCCTGTCTCCAGTTTTACACAGTTTTCATTTTAAACAGTGAAGGAGAGATGACAGTGGTTCAGTGAATATATCTGCACTGATCAGCTGCTGATGAATATTAGTGCATCACTTACAGCCGATTCTGTGGAGCTCCAGGTTCATTACTGAAGTTTAGAGGGAGGGGCATGAACCAGTCACTCTTCAGAGACACACAGCTGGACACTGGAGACACTGCTCTCTGATCTCTAAAACAAGGGCCCCTCCTCTTCTCACTAATGTGGTGATGTTGAAGGGGCCCTGCATCAGGAAATCTGCCGCCTACAAGACCCACAAACCTTCTGCACTCACCGACCAATCAGCAGCCAGGAAGAACAGAAAGTGAAGGACTGTGTGCATCAGGTCAATGTTTATCACAAAAGCAGACATTGGTTCAGAAAAAGAGATGTGTAATTAATAAACATGAACAAAATAAAGTATAAAATGATAAAGGTCGGGCGTGGCTCAGTGGTAGAACGGTTGTCCTTTAACTGGAAGGTTGGTGAATCGATTCCCGCTCTCCCCACGGAGAGCTGTAACACTGGTAATTAAAAGCTTAATGTAAGTACCTTTGGATTAAAGAGTCTGCTAAATGAATAAATGTAAATGTTTACAGGTACATGCCCGCCTCTCAGCTCCAGGGTCGTGGATGGACGGGTAATGAGCTGAAGTGTCAGTCATAGATAGTAAATAGGTTCACGTGGATATGTCACTAAGTGTCCTGTTAGATGTAGTGCAAAGTGATGTCTTTGTCTTGTTTGGATTAGCAAGACATTAAATTAGTGTTTGTGGATAAGCATGTTACATTTTACATTTAGTCATTTAGCAGTCATTTAGATCTAAAAGATCTAAATAGGAATGTAACGACTCACGATTCAATTCAATTGATGATTCTCATGTTTCAATTTAGTCATTCTTCTAGTTTGGCCCAACCCTGATGAGAGGGACCTGGTTCAAATTCTAGCCGGGAAAACCGTCCCTCACAAATTTCTTTTATGAAATGATTTGAAGCCAATTAGAAGTGAACAAATCAGGGCTCCAGACTAACTTTTTTCATCACCGTCCCAAAAGCCAGTTCCAACAGTCCCTAAGTAAATTTCAAATGTTCCCATATTTATTTCAAATACAGGCTAATGTTTGTCCATTTGTAATTTTATTAAAAACATAAATAAAATCAAATTCTACAAGCGTATATACGCTTGTAGAATTTGATTTTATTTATGTATATATATGTTTTTGCATTTTATATATATATATATATATATATATATATAAAATGCAAAAACGTTGCAATACCAAGTGATTGCAACATCAGGAAAAAGGAACATGAGAAACTAGAAAAATACCAAGGCCTCAGAGAAGAGCTGGAAAAGGCTTGGAAGGTGAAGGCGACAGTGGTGCCTGTGGTCATCGGAGCACTCGGGGCAGTAACCCCCAAACTGGAAGAGTGGCTACAGCAGATCCCTGGAAGAACACCAGACATCTCGGTCCAGAAAAGTGCAGTACTAGGAACAGCTAAGATACTGCGCAGAACCCTCAAGCTCCCAGGCCTCTGGTAGAGGACCCGAGCTCGAAGGAAGAGACCACCCGCGGAGGGTGAAGGACAAAGTTTTTATATATATATATATATATATATATATATATATATATATATATATATACAATTTAATTTGATAATAAAAGACTAGTGTTAGTGTTTTATAATAAATACATTTATATAACTTTTCTATATGTTATTTGCACTGCACCCTAGATTAGGACACTAAAATACCTCATCTGTTGAAATCAGTTAGAACAAGTTGGTCACCCCTGGCTGGACACTTAGCGGAAAAGTACTGATACTGGGGCAGGAAGTGCAGAGGTGTGGTCAAAGGTTATGACCTCTAGGGTATCGAGTTGACCAGAGACACAACTCATTGGCTGACCTAATGTTAACTGTATGTTGTGTATCAACGCTGTACTTATACCTTTTTCTGAGTGAAATTAAACAGACAAACTTTACATTGGTTTTATATTTTTAGTCTCTTCTCTTCGTCAAAGTTCCAACACTCGTACCAAAAGAGGAGAAAGTGTTTTCAGAGTAACACTAGTAGGTACTCTGAATAAGTGGATATTAAAGTTAGTAAAAATCTAAATAAAATCTAAATAAGTGGATATTAACAAAGTAACTTCAAATCTCCAATAAATCTGCCTTTGATAGCTTTAGACCTGGTTAGTTACTTTGTCTTTAATAATTAGATATTATTAACTTTTGCTGAGACCTAAAACCTCTTTAGATAAAACCCAATAATAAACACTGGTCTCATGTGTTTCACTAAAACAGTAGAACTTTATCAAAACAACTCTCATTTCTTTAACTGTTGTGTTTTATGCATTTTCACCTGTTATTTATTAATAATTACAAGAAAGGCCTTCTGTCTCCTTCTAAAGCCTCTTTCAGACATATCTCCAGAGGACGTCAGGAGACATGAGCCTGTGTCACTCTGGGCCATCGTCCTATTTTAAAACCTCCACATAGCCTCCAAAAAAAAAATAAACTCCTGTCCATTTCTTTCACACTCTGTTCAAAAGCAGCTTTTTTAAGTGTCTTTAATGTGAACTGACACAAGGCTCATCACTGTCCAGACTCTACACCAGCCCTCCACCCAAAAAGAACTAATGACTGAATCAATAATAATGAGCAACAGTTTCTAAATAGAAATGATATTAGTGCATCACTTACAGTCGACTCTGTGGAGCTCCAGGTTCATTACTGAACTCTGGAGGGAGGTTCTTGGACCCGAAGCTCGTCATAGACACACAGCTGGACACTGGAGACACTGCTCTCTGTTTGTGACACTCGTCTCTAAAACAACAGGATTTATTGTACAGTGTGTGTTAATAAGCAGCAGTGAGCACTTCCTCTGACTCTGTTCTGTTCAGAAAACACACACTTTACAGTTTCCTTCAGACACAATATTCTTATTTTTGGGCCTGAGCCTCAGTTAAAGCAGTGGGCTCCATGAATGTGTCCTGTGCTGTATCAGGTGAACCACAGTGTTCTTAAATCAAACACAAACAGCTGATGATGCTACTCACTGTGTTGGAGCGGGCCCTGGCTCGCTGCTGCCATCTGGAGGTTCCTTCATGAACAGACCTCTCTCTTTATAATGGCTCTGTGAAGACTGGGCCTCCTCTTCGTCCACACTGACATTATTCATGTTCTGTCTCAGTCTGAAAGGTGAACGAGTCAAACACAGTGAGCTCTGATCATTTTAATAAAGCACATTATGAATAATTATCACATGGAGCTGGAGCCAGATGTTTCTAATGTGATTGATTATTGGCTTTATTTCATGTTTATGTTTAGATGTTGGTCTTAAACCTCTCCAGATGGGCCTCTGCCTTTATTCAGAGCAAACAGAGCAAACAGAGCAACTTACTAAAGTTTGTGTCAAAAAGACCACGAACGCAAGAGGAAGATAATTCAAATGTTCAGGAGCCATCAATCTTGAGTAGTAAGGAGCTCAGCTCTGTTGTTAACGTTAATTCAGCAATTTCTCCATCACCAGCAGCGCTCCATCAAATGTCTACTTCTCCTCCATGCCAGTGTACAGGTACATACAGCCATATATTAGGCTAATTAATAGTAGGGATGCACCGAAATGAAATTCTTGGCCGAAGCCGAATAATAATGAAATGCTTGGCCGAAGGCCGAATACCGAACGCGGTGTTTTACATTTTTTCCATTTATTTTGCCAATTTTTCCACCATTACAATAGTTAAATAGTAAAAATTTGCTTTTTACTATTTTGTGTTGCTTTTCAGATAAAAAAAATCAAATAACAAAAATACAATTTCAAAATATTTATTTAACTAACAATGAACAATACATTTGTTATGGTATTTATTAATCTTCCTTAATGTAAGATAATAAAAAAATATTTAGTTCATGTTAGTATGAGTGCATTCACAATTTTAACAAATAGGCCTACCACTTTTGATACTTTTTAATTCAAAAATTACAAATGTGATACTTAATTTTAATACTGTATTAGTAAATGTTAACATTAAGATTAATAAATGCTGTTAATAAGGGGTTTTCATTGTTCAACAAACAAGTTACATGAATGAATTTAAATGATCATATGCCTTACTACATGCTGCTGTCGCCTCCATGCTTTATTTACTTATTTATTTATTTTTGAGGACGCGTCACGCATGCGGCGGACGGCGGTGAAACACAGGTGGCTGGTGTTGCCAGGTTTGGTGTTTTTCCGCTACATATTAAGACCCGTTTGCGGTGTGTTTTAGCCGGGTTTTCGCCTGGAAGGCTCTATAGAAATCTGGCACCCTATTGAACGAAGCTAACCTGAGAGAGCATGCCGTTCACAGACACCAGAATGAACGAGTTCACAGTAACGTTCATCAGGCAGTAATACAGCACGTTCAGTTCACGTTCGCCCAAAATATGAACGAGTTCATGAACTATCGTTCAATGAACGCGTTCAGGCACAACACTGCGTGGATCAAGCACAGTCGCGATGCTGTACAGGGGTTCTGAGTCCGCCTGACTAAATCGTGTGCTGACAGCTTCTAAGAGCGTACTTTTAGTTGTTTTCACTCCGTGGTCTGTTTCACTTGAAGTAGGTACGTTTTTGCAGATGCACCCCGTCTGGACAATTCAGCAGAACAATGTCTGCAAATGGCCGTTTTTGCCTCTTTCTGACACTTTAAAGTGCTTCCACACTGCTGACATGTTTGCTGCATAAAGCCCGCGCCTCTCACTCTACGCGGGTTATTTGATTGCGTCATTAAAAACGCCATTGTTCTAAAAATTTATTCGGCCTTTTTACTTATTCGGCCGAACACCGAAAGTGCTTTTTTGGCTATTTTCGGCCGAATAATTTCGGTGGCCGAACATTCGGTGCATCCCTAATTAATAGGGGTAAATGTGCAATCATGAAACTGAACGAATCATAATTTACTATAGTAGCGCATTCATTGTTTCAGACTCGCCTAAGCCTAGGGCCAGCCCTGAGGAGGACTTACGGATGGATTCATTCGAGTTGGATGTGTTAACAGATCCACATTGTGTCCACTGAGCCAAACTAATATGACAAGCATTATTGTTGTTACATACTGTCCACTATTGTATCCACTACTGTCGTGCTGATTTGATGATTGTGTTGAGTTGCGTCTGTCAGATGCGCGCGTGTGTGTGGTGCGTGCTAATGCTGTTCTTAGCGTTATGTTCGTAACACAGCTTATGTGCTCTGATTAAACGGTGGTGTATTCAAGCAGGTGTGGTTGTGTTGGTCGGCAGTAGCTCAGTGGGTAGAGCGGCCGTACTTCGACCGGCGTGTGGTGTGACGGATCAACTGGAGTCAGGTTATCTGGCGGCACTGTGCAGCTGCAACAACAGCAAAACAAAGTGTAGGTGTCTAGAGAGATGCCTGTTCAAAACACATACTCACTAAGTCGCATGAGTAATGTTTGTGATAATGGTACATTTTTTGGTCCGAACGACGTGGATTCCACCAACAATATAATTGATCAAAGGTTAAGTATTGTTGGAAAGCGTACACTGCAGTAAAGTAAGTTTGAGATTAGACAGAGTTGTCTGTGACAGATAGCGTTAGGTGAACTCTCAGGTTAACTTGTGATGCATCGACAGCTGCAGCTGACTTGACTTTACAATCGTGAAGTTTTACTACTATGACTTTGTCTTAACATGTGCTGTAATGTATGTAAGTAATCATGGCCATTAAACACGCGATTACTGTTTTAGTTTCTCTGTTTGTCGCAGAATAGCTTAGCCGTAGCCTTAACAGTTACGACATTTTAACGTCTTTTATTTTATTTTTTTCAGTCAACAGTTTCACTGTGACTTCAACAACTATGTTGTATTGTAGGCTAAACCTAATAAAAGTATGTTTTTACCTTCTCATTTCAGATCATGTCCAGTCTACACTACAGTTGGAGAGTACAGCTGTACTTTCTTGGAACCTTCAGCTTTACTTGCATCTCTCACAACCTGTTTGTAAAAGTATCAACCTGCTGCATTTGACAGATGCTCTCATTGTCAGTAAATAAGAAGGAACACACTGTGACACAACTGTGACATTAAAATGAATTCAACCTTTCCAGAGGTTTGAATTTCCAACTACCTTTCAGTCACAAGAGCCCCTACTCTCTGAACTACCTTTAACAAATATGACAGTGCTTAACATTCACACAGGGCATAAATCAAATGTAGACACAACTGCAACATGTTTACCAATACTGTATCTTTTTAATAGCATTCATTCATTCATGTGTTCAGGTCTTTCTGTACTTTTTTTTTTTTTTTACATATTTTGGTAATTTCTTGTCTAAAGTACAGTAAAAAGTAAAATGTCACACACAACATTTTCTACATGTTATTTAACAATGATCTCCTTTCAGTTGTTGTCAAACAAAGCACATTTAAACACTATTAAGTCTTAAACTATCCCACATAAAAACTGTTTGAATGTTTTGAATAAAAGCTGGGTTAAGGTCCTGTGAGACATCAGTAAAGCACTCTTAACATTTATTTGCAACACAATAGACGATGCATATATATGATCGAAAATAAATTTCAAAATGTCTGAAATATTAAGTACATATAAAAACAGGTTGGTTTTTATATGTACATCTCTCTGTCAGTGAGGAGGGGGTTGCCAGGCTGAGACTGGACATTTCAACGTGCCTGCTCAGAGAATCAGGTACATGTTTGTCTAACATTTTGTTTTTTTTGACCGCCTTTACTGTTCCAGATGATCAGATGTCTGATTTCTGCCAGGCCTGTGGACTTCTGAGCTCAGGTGCAACAGTTGATAAATGGGTAAGAAAAATGGATCATCCAGGGTGATTAAACCACTGGGTGAGATTCTAACCTAATGGCTGAATAAGGTAATTCTCATTTTGCACTTGGGATATGTCAAAACCCACAGCAAAGTCTTACATTTGGAACCATATCATTTTTTTTCCCTTCTCTACAGATTGAATGTTCCATGTGTAAAGGGATGGTTGCACCTTTCCTGTGTAAGGCACCCCCCACAGAAGGGGAATTTATTTGTGCTGGTTGCCAGCCTTAAATGGACTAACCCCTTCCCCGAACAGCTGCACCTCTGGGCAACAATCCATTAAGTTCATGGATGTCTGTTGTACTAAAGGACAATAAGCTCTGCACCCGAGACCCCCGCACACTTTGACTGTCACTTGGCCCTTTGTATCTGACATTTGACTCTTTGTGTTCTACCTGTCATTTGCCTTTTCTTCTGGACATGGCCTACTTTATGTAAATGCACCTTACATTGTCTAACTGTAGGTTTGACAGATGACTAAAACATGTTTTAAGTGTAACTCTTTTATTTTTGTATTCAATCTGCAAAACACAAATCATTTTCACTGATCTGGCAATAAACATTCTGCCAAATGTATTTCCTGGAATTTTTTATTTCTTTTCTTTTTTTCTTTTATGTATAAATTCTAGTGTTTATGAACCTTAGTGACAAAGCTATGTTTGGTAGAAAAAAAAGATAGCCCTTCACAGCAAACAGGGTTTTAGACAACTTGTCTAGTTTAATCTTTTTGTGCAAATTCAACTGGCTCAGGTTAACTGGGGAAAGGTGGCTGTGTCGATGCCTTTTCAAACCACATGTACCTGTAACATAGTTGATTATGCAAAACTTCTTATCGCTGTTAATCTGATTTGTAATCGAACAATGTACTTTTTGGCAAAAAGGTAAAGGTTTATTAAATTTTGCTCAGTAGTTGGAGAGAGCAGAGCACTGAAGTCAGTTTGTCTTGTGGCTAAGTCCCAAGTTAACCTGTGACATTTCAACTTGTTTTAGACTTTTGTGTGAGCTTGGTGATGGGTTAACAGTAAAAACAGAGCTGTTCAAGTAGAATTGTTTGCATGTCGTTGGGCTTTTTTAAGGGTGTGCGGAGTAAACTAAATGACTCTTGGAGAGCACATTTACTACGTAAATAGAATAATAATAATAATAATAATAATGGATTGGATTTATATTGCGCTTTTCTCCCGAGGGACCAAGGGACTCAAAGCGCTTACAGTCCGTCCATTATTCATTCATACACAGTCACACACTGGTGATGGTAAGCTACAACTGTAGCCACAGATGCCCTGGGGCAGACTGACAGAGACGTGGCAGCCATTTTGCATTCACTCAACATTCTTACACATTCATACGAGGCAAGGTGGGTTAAGTGTCTTGCCCAAGGACACAACGACAGTATGAATTGTGGGGAGAGCGGGAATCGAACCACCTTCCGGTTGAAAGCCGACTGCTCTACCACTGAGCCACTGCCGCTAGAAACCGTTTTTCTCTACAGTTTGTCTCTGTGCTTTGTCTCGGCAAAGTAGCCTACGACATCTATCAAATAACTGCTCTCATCTACAAGACCCAAGTGGTTTAAAGTGTGATAGTCACTTGTTGCTACAGCAGGACTTCTTCTGGCATCTACTGTCCTGACAGTGTCCTGACAGTGTCCTGAGAGTGTCCTGACAGTGTCCTGACAGTGTCCTGACAGTGTCCTGAAGGTTTGGAAGTATCGCTTTTATACGACGTCCTGAAAACGATTCACGTAAGCCTTAATATTCTGCTGTTGGACACACACAGACTGATCTGGGATTATTTTTATTGGTGTTATGCAGTCTACGCTGTTGAACCAAATAAATACATGTAATGGTGTCAGATCCACTCCGTGTCTCTCAGGGATCCGCTCCACTTTCCTTCTCTCTCCTTCATCTCATCTCGCCACCTGTTCCAAGCACCTGTAACCTATTACCATCAGTGAGGTATTTAAACCTCTCCTGTCCACCTCTTCCCTGCCAGATCGTTCAGCATACTTTGTGTGAATGTTTCCAGCGTTTGTTCCAGCTCTTGTCTCAGCCCTCTCTCCAGCCTTCACTCCAACTCTCAGCCCAGCTCCCCAGCTTGGCCCCAGTCACCGACTCGGCTCCAGGCTTCGGCGCAGCTCCACGGCTCACTCCAACTCTCAGCCCAGCTCTCCAGCTTGGTCTTCAGTCACCGGCTCGGCTCCAGGCTTCGGCGCAGCTCCACGGCTCACTCCAGCTCTCTTCCCAGCTCTCCAGCTTGGTCTCCAGTCACCGGTTCAGCACCAGGTCTCGGTTCAGCTTCACGGTTCAACTCCAACTCTCAGCCCATCTCTCCAGCTTCCTATCACTATCTGTACTTTAATAAAGTATCACTTACCTTCACTGTCTTGTGCGCACTTGAGTTCTCATTCCCGCATTACAGAACGATCTGGCCAAGATGGACTCAGCCAAAGCAGAGAAAGTAATAAATCGATTTACCCTCATTGAAGAAACTCTCCAGAATCATGAAACCCAAATGAACACTATTTCCGCCGGGTTCCAGCGGATGGTGTCTCAACAGGAGGACGCATTCCAGGTCATGTCAAATCAGATCCATCTCCTGACTTCTCAGCTATCGAGTATTCCGAAGACCACAGAGAGTCGGGTCTCCGTTCCACCTTCAGATCCTGTTTCCCCGGTGGTTCAACCGATTCCGGTCCAGGAGCCTCGGGTCGGGATTCCAGAACGTTACTCCGGAGAGGCAGGTGGTTGTAATCCCTTTCTGGTTAACTGTTCAATTCTGTTTGCTCTGCAACCCCACACATTTGCCACAGAGAAAGCCAAGGTGGCATTTGTCATTAATCACCTTATGGGGCGCGCACGTCTCTGGGGAACCACAGAGTGGGAGAGAGGTACTCCAGCCTGCTCTAGTTTCCAATCCTTATCTACTGAACTCCGGAAGGTGTTTGACGCTGAGGATCAGGAGGGCGCGGTGGCCAGGGGCCTTTTTCAACTAAAACAGGGATCTCGTTCAGTGGCGGATTATTCCATTGACTTTCGGACGCTTGCTCGGCAGAGTGGATTTAACGCTCCTGCACAGCACCAGGCTTTCCTTCTCGGGTTGGCCGAGCACATGAAAGATGAGCTTGCCTCTCGGGAGCTTCCAGAAGACTTGGATGATTTAATCCGTATGTCAATCCGGGTTGATCAGAGGGTCCGAGCTCGTCGAGGGGAGCGGGCTACCCAGAGTTCTCTTTACCTTCCTCTTGACCCCCAGCGACCACAGCTCTCTGTATCCACAACAGATTCCAGTTCCACAACAGATTCCAGTGAACCCATGCAAATTGGCCGCTCTCATCTCACTCCTGAGTAGAAGCTACGGCGTCGAAGGAGGAACCTTTGTATGTATTGTGGGGGTCCGGGCCATGTTGCATTGGTCTGTCCGTTAAAAGGACAGGCTCAGCAGTAGATGGAGGAGTACTGTTGAGTCTTACAGAGGGGGTCTCCTCCATCAATCGCCCGCTTGTCCATGTCCAGCTGCTGCTTCCTGGGGCCCACAGACTTTAACTACATTCATTGACTCTGGGGCAGACGGCAGTTTTATGGACGAGACCTTGGCACTTCAGTTGGGGTTGTCACGAGTTCCCTACCCAAACCAGTTCCTGCACGGGCCCTGGATGGACACCTCCTGGGTACCGTGACCCACCGAACCAGTCCCGTGACTCTATTGATCTCTGGGAACCATCAAGAAACGCCGGATTTTTCCTAATTCAGTCTCGGAGATTCCATTAATTTTGGGCTACCCTGGTTGCGACGCCATAATCCTCACATTGATTGGGACACTGGGGCAATACTGGGGTGGAGTCATTCTTGTCACTCTGTTTGTCTTCAGTCAACGGGATTACCCAACCCACTACCTGGTACACCTGTATCCTCTCTGCCGGCCAACGTTCCCAGGGAGTACCAGGATTATAAGGAGGTCTTTAATAAGGCCAAAGCCACAGCCTTACCCCCGCATCGGCCATATGACTGTGCTATTGACTTGCTTCCTGGCACCTCGCCTCCTAGAGGCCGACTATATTCATTGTCCGCTCCTGAAAGAGAGGCCATGGATCTTTACATCAAAGATGCGTTAGCAGCCGGAATAATAAGACCTTCTTCATCACCAGCGGGGGCGGGGTTTCCGTGGACTTAATGAGATTACCATAAAGAACAGGTATCCGCTTCCCCTTATGGCCTCCGCCTTAGAACTCCTGGAGGGGGCAACGGTGTTTTCCTAATTTGGATCTTCGCAATGCATACCACCTGGTTCGTATCCGAGAGGGGGACGAATGGAAGACAGCATTTAACACCTCATCAGGCCATTATGAATATCTGGTGATGCCCTTTGGACTGACTATGCTCCCGCTGTTTTCCAGAACCTGGTTAATGATGTGTTGCGGGACATGCTCGACAAGTTCGTATTTGTCTGGATGATATCCTTATCTTTTCCAAGAATCACAAGGAGCATGTTCATCATGTCCAGTCAGTCCTTCAACGCCTGCTGGAGAATTCGCTTTTTGTCAAGGCTGAGAAATGCGAATTTCACGTACCCAGCGTCTCTTTCTGGGTTACATTGTCGCCAGGGTAAGATTCAGATGGACCCTTCCAAGGTGTCGGCAGTATTGGATTGGCCATCTCCGTGCAGTCGAAAGCAACTGCAACGCTTCTTGGGGTTTTCCAACTTCTATAGACGTTTCATCCGTGGCTATAGTACCTTGGCGGCTCCTATGACAGCACTTACCTCATCTAAGGTTCCGTTCATCTGGTCCAGCGAAGCCGATTCAGCATTCCGGGACCTGAAGCTTCGTTTTTCTTCAGCTCCGGTGCTTATCATCCCAAACTCTGGTAGCCAGTTTGTCGTAGAGGTGGATGCTTCCGACGTGGGAATAGGCGCAGTTCTGTCCCAACGTTCCACTTCAGACCAGAAATTACACCCGTGTGCCTATTTGTCTCGCCGCCTGTCTCCGCTGAACAGAACTACGACATAGGTAATAGGGAGCTGCTGGCGGTTAAGCTAGCCTTGGAGGAATGGCGGCACTGGCTGGAGGGAGCCGAACAACCTTTTCTTGTGTGGACCACAAGAATTTGGAATATATCCGGTCAGCCAAACGCTTGACATCTCGTCAAGCTCTTTGGTCATTGTTCTTTACTCGATTTAATTTTGTTTTGTCATTCCGACCAGGGTCCCGGAATCAGAAACCTGATGCCCTTTCTCGGCAATTCCAGAAGGAGGAGACCTCTTCTGAGGTGACCTCCATCTTACCTCCATCCCAGCTGGTAGCAGCCGTCACCTGGCCCATTGAAGAGCGCGTTAAAACAGCCTTGAACACCATTACTGTCCCCAGTTCCTGTCCAGAGGGAAAACTATTTGTTCCTGCGGGTCTGCGGTCGGAGGTTCTTCAGTGGGTCCATTCGTCTCGACTCGCCTGCCACCCCGGGATACGGCGGACACTCTCTTTTCTCCAACGGCGATTCTGGTGGCCTAAGGAGGAAGAGGATGTTCAGGCGTTTGTCACGGCATGTCCTGTCTGCAGCCAGCAGAAGCCCTCTCATCATGCTCCATCTGGGCTTCTTCGGCCACTTCCGGTTCCCAGACGACCCTGGTCTCATATGTCCCTGGATTTCGTTACCGGTCTTCCGGAATCTAATGGTAACACGGTGATCCTTTCCATCATTGACCGTTTCTCAAAGATGGCTCACCTCATAGCTCTGCCTAAGTTGCCCTCAGCAAAAGAGACGGCAGAACTGGTACTCCAGAATGTCTTCCGGATCCATGGACTACCAATGGACATTGTGTCTGACCGGGGACCCCAGCTCCACGGCTCACACCAACTCTCAGCCCAGCTCCCCAGCTTGGCCCCAGTCACCGACTCGGCTCCAGGCTTCGGCGCAGCTCCACGGCTCACTCCAACTCTCAGCCCAGCTCTCCAGCTTGGTCTTCAGTCACCGGCTCGGCTCCAAGCTTCGGCGCAGCTCCACGGCTCACTCCAACTCTCATCCCAGCTCTCCAGCTTGGTCTCCAGTCACCGGTTCAGCACCAGGTCTCGGTTCAGCTTCACGGTTCAACTCCAACTCTCAGCCCATCTCTCCAGCTTCCTATCACTATCTGTACTTTAATAAAGTATCACTTACCTTCACTGTCTTGTGCGCACTTGAGTCCTCATTCCCGCATTACAAATGGAGGTTTTCTTTTGTAATTTCTCTTCAAAAAACCTTTTCAAAAGTTTTTATAACAATGGTTTTTATATGGTTCATATTAACATTGTCATAAATATTGGTTTTATAGTCATTTCTGTTTCCAGCCTTTAAAGTGTCTCTATTAAATGTCTAAATGTCTTGTGAACAGTCAGAACCAGTTTAATGTTGTGGATTTGCCTTTTGAAAGAGAACTAATGGATAAATGTATTTTTCGTGAGGTTCATTGTAAAGAACAAATGTAAACTCATAAAGTCTAAGGCCTGTGGAAGTTCTTACATCCAACACAGACCTCACAAGTGAACAATACCAAAGGCTCTAATGTCAAAGGTCAAGGGAAGAAACAAAACAGAAGCAAACATTCAAATTTCATCATTATGGGGTTTTACAAACTATGAAGAAGACTGCCGTTGTGTCCTTGACCCACCAGTGACTGTAACACTGGTAACTACATTAGAACAATGCAAGTCGCTTTGGATAAAAGCGTCAGCAAAATGAATAAATTTTATTTAAATTTAAGACATAAGCTACATTTAAATACTATTTATTTATTCTCTAAGTTCATCTATTCATATGGGTTCGTGCTTAATTATAGTGCACGTAAAAAAAACAAAATAGAACTTTACCAAAGTGGAACGTTTCCTTCAGCTCACCAGTACATGAGACAAACATACAACATAAAGCAGAGTCAGTCATAAAGACATGGGACAAACAACTTTTTAAAGACAGCTTTAGTTGTCAGTATGACTCCAGCGCCGACCAGAGACAACATTGTTAGAAAAAGAGGTACAATACAGGTCCATTTTTGTTCCCTAAGGTACAAACTTTGTATATGTACCCTTAAAAGTACAAAAATGTATCTTTAAAAAGGTACAATTGTGCACCTTCCATTGTACATTGTGAGCTTTTCAAGGTGTAAGGTACATATTTGTCCCTTACATATTTGTACCTTAATGTTTAAATATAAAATGGCAGGAATTAGTGGATGCTGAAAATGTCATCTCTCAATATAGAAACACAAGTTAACCTATCAAACTCAATAACTGTCAAACTAAATTAACTGTAAAGTTTTGAGATATGGGCAAAATAAATCAGAGTTTTTTGTATTTATTTTTTGTGAAGTGTCCCTTTGAATCATTTTTAATCATGTTAATGAGGATTATGTAATCATTTATATTCACAAACAGTATTGAAGAATTTGATTTTCAAACCCTCTACCCTATTTATATTAGAATAAAACAGACAAATAATTGTTAACGCTTTAATGCTGTGTTCACACCAAACGCGAATAGAGCGTCTGGCGCAAATGATTTCAATGTTAAGTCAATGCAACGTTGACTTAACGTTTACGCGCGTCTGGAGGTCTCGCGGCGCGAAACGCACGTTAAGCGCGAATGGTGCTTTTTGTGCTTAGTTGTGGAAAGAAAGGATCTATCTACAGGCTAACCAGAGTTTGGCTCGGCGGAAGCATAAATATTGCAGCGCGGAAGGATACATGAGTGAATCGACAGTGATCCAACTGTCAGTCTCTGTCAGTGTCGATCAGAGGTGGGAGGATGGTGCTTCGACATTTATCCACGGAGGATTTAATCACGGAGTTATTTAATTTTGGGATAGAGGTCACTGAAGAGGAGAGAAATAAATTCAAAAGGTAAAGTATTTGAATTTTTAATCAGTGTTTGTGGTGTTAATTCAAAGTTGGAAGTTAACTTTTACTGTTAATGTTAGCGCTAGCCAAGTTCATATTCTGTCAACATTAGCTAGCTAGACTCACATTGACGATTGCCATTATTAACGTTAACTAGTTAACGTGAGTTAAAACATTATTATATAATAATAGTATACAGTTCACCATCGAGCTAACGTTAACTTTTCGGCGGCAAAAACGCTTCTCATCCAACTCTGCCGCCGAAAAGTTAACGTTACCCTGAAATATTAATGAAATATTACAATATTTCAGAACAAAAAACTAATGGGTGGCAAAAACATTTTTTTTTTTTTTTCCATCATTATAGCTTAGCTATAAAACTACTGCGTCAGAGTTGGATGAGAAGCGTTTTTGCCGCCGAAAAGTCTTGTTCTGACTTATGTGAGCTAACTGTTAGCTGGACTGCGTCAGAGGAGAACCATAAAAAAAAAAAAACTTTTTGCCGCCCAACAGTCTCTTGTTCTGGAATATTTTAATGCTAAAGCAAAGCCATTTGGGCGAAATGTGACTATCGATAGTCAGTGAGGGTTTGAAAGTATGATTTAGTCGTTATTTTGTTGTCAAACGGTCTTAAGATTAGATCCAAGATGGCGGCGCGAGTACATCGCGAGGCTCGGGTTCTCTCCAGTTTCTGCAATTTTGCAGTATTACTCTTGCTTATCTCGGGTCTGTTTGTGCAGAACAGTTGTGCCTTTACATCGTACACCCGGAGTGAGCTTTTGGATATTGGTTTGCAATTTTCCGACGGTTTTATGGACATCCTTCGACTCCCTCCTGAAATCACTAGGACGCCGGTGGCAGCTCATTCTTCCCGGCCGGGCGGAAGTGCTCGCAGGCGGCGTCGAGAACGTAAACAGAGAAGGGGTACACGGGAGGACTTAGAGCTAGGCTAAAGCTAACACCTCACCGGCTCTCTTTACCCAGTATCTTCCTCGCCAATGTACGATCGCTAGTGAACAAAATGGATGAGATTCGACTCAACATGACACACAGCAAAAGACTTCTGAACTGTAACGCCTTATCTTCACGGAGACGTGGTTAAATAGTGGAATACCAGACTCTGCTATTGAGCTCACGGGACATCACATGCTCGCGCGGACAGAACAACAGATGGATCCGGTAAGACAAGGGGAGGCGGATTGTGTATTTATATTAACAAAGCTTGGTGCACAAACTCCGCTGTTGTTGGGAGCCATTGTTCAGCTAACCTAGAGTTTCTCATGGTTAAATGTAGACCGTTCTATCTCCGCGGGAGTTCACCTCCACCATTATAACTGCAGCTTATATTCCCCGACGCTGATGCCAAGCTTGCTATGAAAGAACTTTATGCAGCCATCAGTAAACAACAGACTATTCACCCGAAGCAGCGTTTATTGTTGCGGGTGACTTTAATCACTCTAACTTAAAGACTGTGCTACCCAAATTTCATCAGAATGTTTCCTGTCACACCAGAGGGAACAAAACCCTAGACCATGTCTACACAAACATGGCTGGAGCTTACGTGGCGACACCCTTCCCCCACCTGGGACAATCAGATCACATATCTCTGTTCCTCACTCCCAAATATACACCCTCATCAACCGTGGTGAAGCCATCAGTGAAGACCATCAAGGTGTGGCCTGCGGGGGTAGATTTCACACTCCAGGAAAAGTTTCTACACACAGACTGGAGTATGTTTGCTTCCCAAGCCACCAGCGGTGCTCACACAGACATTGACTGCTACACCTCCTCTGTATTGGATTATATTAATACCACCATTGACAGTGTTACAACCCAGAAACAGATCACCACATACCCAAACCAGAAGCCATGGATGAATCAGGAAGTGCGACTCCTGTTGAAGACACGCAATACTGCCTTCAGATCAGAGACGCACAAGCCTACAGCACATCCAGAGCAAACCTGAAGAGGGGCATCAAAAAGGCCAAGCACTGCTACAAGCTGAAGATAGAGGGACACTTCTCCAACTCTGACCCTCGACGCATGTGGCAGGGCATCCAGGCCATCAGTGACTACAAACCCACCCACTCCACCCCTGCAGCCACCGATGTCAACTTCCTGAATGAGCTAAATGACTTTTATGCTCGCTGAAAGAGACAACAGAGAAACTGCAACCAAGCTCAAACCCTCAGTTGACCACCCTCCAATCACACTCTCATCCACTGATGTCTGCAAGGCACTGAGCCGGATCAGCACACACAAGGCTGCTGGACCAGACAACATCCCTGGTCGTGTTCTCAGGGCATGTGCGAGCAGCTCGCTGGGGTTTTTACAGACATTTTCAACCTGTCTCTTGCCCAAGCAGCTGTACCAACATGCTTCAAATGCACTTCCATTGTGCCAGTGCCAAAACACTCTAGTCCAAGGTGCCCCAACGACTCACCGCCCTGTAGCACTCACACCCATCATCATGAAGTGCTTTGAGCGGCTGATCCTGGAACACCTAAAAGACTCCATACCACCCACATTGGACCCGCATCAGTTTGCTTACGCAGCAATAGGAGCACAGATGATGCAGTTGCTATGGCACTGCACTCTGTGCTCACCCACCTGGACAATAAGAACTCTTATGCACGTATGCTGTTTGTTGACTTCAGCTCAGCATTCAACACTATCATCCCGACCAAGTTAATAGCCAAACTTGAAGACTTGGGCATCAATACCACTCTGCAACTGGATTCTGGACTTCCTGACCAACAGACCCCAGAATGTCCGATCTGGACCCACCTGCTCCACATCCATCACACTTAACACTGGTGTACCACAGGGCTGTGTGCTAAGCCCATTTCTCTACTCCTCTTCACCTCTGACTGCAAGCCTGTGTTTGGATCCAACGCCATCGTCAAGTTTGCAGACGACACTACAGTGATTGGTCTCATCAGTAACAACGATGAGACTGCCTACAGGAAGAGATCCAGCACCTGTCCACATGGTGCAACGAAAATAACCTGCTCCTCAACACCACCAAAACGAAGGAGCTCATCGTGGACTTCAGGAAAGAGTCTAGAGGCACACACGACACCATCCACATCAATGGAATGGACGTCGAGCGTGTCTCCAGCTTCAAGTTCCTGGGGACCCACATCTCGGCTGACATGACCTGGACAACCAACACCTCCAGCCTGGTCAAGAAGGCTCACCAGCGCCTCTTCTTCCTGAGGACACTGAGGAAGAACCAGCTCTCCTCGGCCATCCTGGTGAACTTCTACGCTGCGCGATAGAAAGCATCCTGACGAACTGTGTCACAGTGTGGTATGGGTGCTGCTCTGTCGCGGAGCGCAAGGCATTGCAGCGGGTGGTGAAAACTGCCCAACGCATCACAGGGACTCCACTTCCTGCCATCGAGAGCATCCAGAGGAAACGCTGTCTGCGCCGAGCTCGCAGCATCCTTAAGGACTCCTCCCACCCAGCCCACAGACTGTTCTCCTCCTCCCTCCGGCAGGCGTTTCAGGAGCCTCCGGACTAGAACCAGCAGACTAAAGAACAGTTTCTTCCCAGAGCTGTGTCTTTACTGAACTCTAACCCTTGCTGACCCCACACCTCTCACAGACTCCTCCTCACCCCCACCATCCCACTACCCTCATAGACTCTTCTACTCACCACCATCCCACTCCCCTCACAGACTCTCCTCTCATCCCCCACCATCCCCTGCACTACCGCACCTTTGCTACCAACTGTTTACATTTCACTGTTTGCACTACCTTAAACCTACTGCCTACCTTAAGCTAACATACAATTGTATACACCTACCTGTAAAATTCTGTTCATAGTCAGAGACATCTGTATATCACGTGTGTGTGTGTGTGTGTGTGTGTGTGTGTGTGTGTGTGTGTGTGTGTGTGTGTGTGTGTGTGTGTGTGTGCTTGTGTGTGAGTGCGTGTATGTGAGTGTGTGTGAGTGTATGTATGTGTACGTGTGCATGTGAGTGAGTGTGTGTATGTGTGTATGTGTGTATGTGAGTGTCTGTGTGTATAGCTCTCCCGGTTTAATTCCCCTGTGAGTATGTGTGTATGGTGGTGTGTGTATGTGAGTGTGTGTATGTGTGTGTGTGTATGTGTGTGTGTGTGAATGAGTGTGTGTATAGCTCTCCCGGTCTAATTCCCCTGGGTGTATGTCAGTGTGTGTATGTGTGTATGGCTGTGTGTGTATGTGTGTATGTGTGTATGTGAGTATGTGAATGTCTGTGTGTACAGCTCTCCCGGTTTAATTCCCCTGCGTGTATGTGTGTATGGTTGTGTGTGTGTGTGTGTGTGTTTGTGTGTGTGAGTGTGTGTGTGAGTATGCGAGCGTATGTGTGTATGTGAGTGAGTGTGTGTGTGTATGTGTGTATGTGAGTGTCTGTGTGTATAGCTCTCCCGGTTTTATTCCCTGTGAGTATGTGTGTATGGTGGTGTGTGTATGTGAGTGTGTGCATGTATGTGTATGTGGGTGTGTGTGTATGTGTGTGAATGAGTGTGTGTATAGCTCTCCCGGTCTAATTCCTGGGTGTATGTGTGTGTGTATGTGTGTATGGTTGTGTGTGTATGTGAGTATGTGAATGTCTGTGTGTACAGCTCTCCCAGTTTAATTCCCTATGAGTATGTGTGTATGTGAGTGTGTATGTGTATGTGTGTGTATGTGTGTGTGTGTGAATGAGTGTGTGTATAGCTCTCCCGGTCTAATTCCCCTGCGTGTATGTGTGTATGTCAGTGTGTGTATGTGAGTGAGTGTGTGTATGTGTGCGGCGCGATGCGTGTGTATTACATTACATTTAGAGTACATATTCAACTGTAAATGCTGTTTATAGAAAAAAGACACCTGTAATTATATTTATGGCACACACTCACCTTTTTATAGTAATAACCATCTGTATATTTATATTCATTGTACATATTACCTGTAAATCCTGTACATCTCCATATCCTGCACGTACGCAACCATTGTATATATCCTGCACTTTACTGCTATTGCACTTCTGGTTAGACCTAAACTGCATTTCGTTGCCTTGTACCTGTACTTGTGTAATGACAATAAAGTTGAATCTAATCTAATCTAATCTTAAGAACATCTTCGTAAAACCATGTACGTTAACGCTAAGACTAAAGTTAACATTAAATTACAACATCAGGTTAACTGACAGAACCGACCAACGGTTGCTAACCACCCTTTCGAATAATGTTAACATTACTAACGTTATCTAGCTGCTGTGTATACAAATAAACCGATTACTATCATTAATGGTTTTAACTTCTTTCAATACTTTCCCCGCTGTCCTGAAAAAAAAATAAGATAGGCCTAACGTTACATTATATTAATATTCAGGGCTGTGTGTGTGTGTGTGAGTGTGAGAGAGAGACGCATTTCTAGCGTCTCTAATGAGGTAGCTATGCCTAAATACTTTCAATGTGTTTTATATAGATATTAGGGCTTCTCAAAGAACCGGACCAAACGGCAAGCCCATAAGTTACCCCTGTATATGAGAAAAAAAACCACTGAACCAAACTGGCTCAAAACTATTTTTTCCCCATTGACTTACACTAACGTTACAGTCTGACATAATGTGCATTTTTAAATTGTTGTATGTTGTTACCACAGTGGTGGTTAACATTGCTGTTTTTCTTTTCTCTATTGTCTAGATAATGAAGTTGACGGAGAAGCAGTGGACTATGGATTGACTGAGAGGATGATTTCATGCCTCTTTGAAGGATCGTTTAAGAAGCAAGCCAAATTCAACCGATTTGTTCAGCAGTGGAAAGAAACCGTGACACTAACCCTCGAGCATGTCCCGGTACATTCAGAGAAGGCTACAGAGGAATCAAGGTACCGGTAACAGTATTGTTATGTCATTGTTATAATGTTAGGTTTGGACTATAAGTCGCACCGGTAGAACCATGGAAAATAACTCTATAATCTCATAGCAATATAATATAGCTTTAAGGTTACCACTGAAGAAGTTTTTTATCTGGATCTGAATTCACCTGGCTCTGGTAGTTTATGTAGTGTAACATTATGCATAATGTTACACTGTCTGTGTAGTCTGAATGCAGGGGTAGAAAGTAACTACGTACATTTACTCCAGTACTGTACTTCAGACCAAATGTTGAGGTACTTGTACTTTACTTGAGTCTTTTCATGCCACTCTCTACTTTTACTCCCCTACATTCATCTGTTACAGCTTTAGTTACTAGTTACTTTAGTTACTAGTTACATGTAGTTTATAAAATCTGATGTTTGATTCTAAAGTAAACTAGCCGACAATATAACGGCTACAAGTCCAACTGAGATGATGAGATCATTAAACACAACACAACTCGTTGGATCCTTTACTTTTTCTACAATGGTTTAATACTTGAACTACATTTTCCTGATGATACTTGCACACTTTTACTGAAGTAACATCTACTCTGCAGGACTTTAACTTGTATTGTTACAGTGTGGTTAATTTGCCAAAATTTTAAGACTATTGTTTTATTTTATCATAGTCATGCCATCCCATCATCAGCCTTCCCAGCAGTTTTCATCATTCCTAAATTTCCCAGAGATGTTCAGACAAAGTTGGACCAAAAACCGCCATGTAAAATTGAGAGATCCGATCACTACAAAATCATAAGAATATTGTATGAAATGTTCATGGCCCTGATCAAAATGTAAGTTTTGCAACCCAACTGGATCACGGCATGAGTTATTAATACTATGTTTGATGTTACATTCCTCACCTTCTTTTGCATCGCTGTTACAGGTTTCCGACCAATGATGACTATGTGAAAGTGTGTAAGGCCCTGATTTTGAAATACCCTTGATTAAAAGACAAAGAAGGCAATGGTTATGTGAGTTGACAGAATATTAATTGCCAACCTTTATTTATTATACCTAGAGTACTAATCCAGTCAAGATATTAACTATGTTCTCTGCATTTTGATGCACACATTGTTTTCCACCATGTATTTTCATGCTTGTGCTTTCAGTTTTCTGCAAGTGGTTTGTATGCTTATTTAATTGTTATATTTTATATTCTTTTACATAGCATACCTGGCACGTCTCTCAAACGTAAGTTCAAATATGAGCGGGTGCCACTGGTAGATGATGAAGAGGTGAGAAGAATGAAACAGAAATTTGGTCATCACACAAAGCCTTTACAACTGGAAGAAAACACAAGCAAACGAGCCAAGGCATCAAAGGTCAGAGCATCTTCTTTGGTTTGCTGTGTATCTATGTGTGCATGTTTTACACACAAGCAGTGTGGCCCAATGGTTAGCCCCTTAACCCAGAATGGAATAGAATAGTCCCTCCTGTAAAGTGCTTTAAGTAGTTATGATAAAGCGCTATATAAAATGTAATAAATTATTATTATTAAGGGCTCATTTTTCATAAACATTAAAAAGGGGAAAAGCAACTGTCAAATGAGCAAATGTTTGTCATCGGTTGACAGGTGGGAAAGCACATGCAACTGAACAGGATGATACCTCAATAGAGAGCCATGTGAAAGTCCTGCAGGACCAGTACCGGAAGACACAGCCAGATGCCCGAATGGTGGAGGAACGAATGATGAGGACATTTGCTTGGAGAAGGCGAGAGATTGCCAATGGGATGACTGTCAAAGAAGCCATTAACAAATATCCATTCCTTAAGAGTCCATGCGGGGTTTGTCTAAATTTATTTCCTTACATTTGTGTTGGGAGTTCATAGTAAATTACTAAAGGCTGTCTTTTTTTAATTTTAAAATCCTATGATAATGTTGTGACATGTTTCCATGTTGCAGCTATTTCAGGAAATGGGCCGGCTTCATGATGAAATGAACATCTGCCGAAGATTCGAAGATGGCTTTGAGGTCCTAGTACCCAAAGTGCTTAGCTTGACTCAAAGGAAATCTCCCCTTGCAGATCTGGCTTTGGAGGAAAGAGAGGCTGCCCTCACCGAAGATGTCCCTGGTAAAGTGACTTACTGATCAGCCATGGTCACCCCTAGTGTTGTGGAGCCATTTAAGCTTAATTTCTTTTCTGTGTGTATGTACATTCACGTAACACACTTCCTTTTTTTTTTTAACTTAATTTTCAGGGATTGATTTCAGAGCTGCAATCCTGCTGTTGCCGATCCTGTTCAGGGAGAAAAATGACATTCTCGTCATACTTGGGGAGGTGTGTAATTTGCATATATATTTTACATTACTTCCCACAGAGACTGGGAGAATTATATGCATCCCTTGGATGTCTTACAAAGTTTCTAGCCATCAATGCTGGGCCTTGGTGTGGACATGGGGGGCCGCATAGTTCAAACCTCACTGCAGCAGTGAGAGAGAGCTGTGCACTACAACAAAAATATGGTGTTTTTTGAAAATTCAACCATGTAAACCTATTCTGGTACAACCTTAAAATACAGTTATGAATCTGAAAAGGAGCATAATATGGGCGCTTTAAGGTCTTTACTTACCGTAGATGTTTTTCTAGTGTATGTGTGTGTATATTTTAGTGTATATTAGTGTGTGTATGTGTGTATATATATACACACATACATACAAACACACACATACATACACAAAGTTACCTTAAATCTACCACAAGCATTCATTAAAAAAACAAACAAACAAAAAAACACAAAAACAACAACAACTGTTCATATATATATATATATATATATATATGAACAGTTGTTGTGTGTGTTTTTTTTTTTTATGAATATTTGTGGTAGATTTAAGTTAACTACTTTATGATCTCTTGCAGGATCAGCCACCATCGCCATATCCTACTGTACAACTCAAAGCTGTCGCTGACTGGAGGAGTGTGCTGACTCAAAGGGTCCCTGCAGTGGTCAAACTGGATGGGCAGTTAGTCTGCAGGGCGCTTGGTTTGGAGGAAGGTGTTATTGCTGCTTTTGTGCTTACTTCATCTACAATGTGGTATATCCATCTCGCCTGAAGAACACCCTGATTTTCATTCAGCGATATGTTCTAAAAATGTCTGAGGTTGATGATAAGCCTGTTAGTGTGACCAGGGTAATCAACATTTTAGCTTGATCAACAACCACAATGCCTACACCCTTCAGCTGTCCTAAATGCTCTCAAAGAGCCTTCACATTGATGAAGTTAATCCAGCACATCGGACTTGTTCATGCACATGAGCCACATTTTACCATAACGTGTGGCTTTAACAACTGTCAATCAACATTTTCTAAATATGAGTCCTTCAGACGACATATTTACAGGAAGCATAAAGACATTTATTTAAGACAT
The DNA here is from genome assembly GCA_024416835.2 of Perccottus glenii. Taxonomy (NCBI): domain Eukaryota; kingdom Metazoa; phylum Chordata; class Actinopteri; order Gobiiformes; family Odontobutidae; genus Perccottus; species Perccottus glenii. The sequence continues at coordinate 32,433,000 of CM044549.2, forward strand.
TCTAGACGAGCCACTGCTCATGATATCCAGGAAACAGTAGTGGGCGAGGAGGAGCAGGGGCCCAGTAATGCTGTCAATCCTCCTGAACCTCCTGAGATGAATGAACTGTTAGTGCAGTTTAGAGAGAATCCATTGTATTTATTCCCTACTATGCATCTATTCTCTGATATTGCTGTTCATTTTGTTTTGTTTTTGTTTTCTTAAAAAATGTAATTAATTATTTTTAATGTTTTTTATATCAGACATGACATCCTAAACGTTGTGGCATTTTATTTTGGGATGTTACATTGTATGGCTGTGAGATGAATTATTATTGAATCTGTGAATTAAACCGTTTTCCATTTAAGGACTAAAATAAATGTCTAAAATTCAGTTAGTTGTTGTTTGCCTTTATTTTCTTTCACTCCTTAAGGAATAAAAAGGAACTTTTTTGCCACCTAAAAGGTACAAAATGGCTTTGTCACTGGGGCGGTACCTTAATGGGACAAATTTGTACCTTTTTCCAGAGGTACTTTATTGTACCTTTGTCTAAGGTACATTATTGATCCTCAAAGGTACAGTATTGGCCCTTAGAAGGTACAAACAAGTAAGGTACAAATTTGCTCCTCTGACTTAAGGTACAATAATGTACCTTTTGAGGGTACCACCCCAGTGACAAGCTTTTGTTCCTTAAAAGGTACCGTTTTGTACTTTTTTTCTGAGAGTGAAGAGCTCACATAATAACAGTAAGAGTAGCCTCAACTGTTTTATTCTCATTGGACTGAACCATATTATATTGCGATTATTGCAGGTAACTCAGTTACATAAGTTTTAAAAGAAGTTGCACAGCACAAGCACCATGTCCACGACAGTGTTCCTTCTGTAGTATTTCTTCTGTAGTATTTCTTGATTTAAAGGCTGTTTCTCATGATACGCAAGTTAAACGGAGCTCGTCTGGATCAACTGGATCAACTGGATCAACTGGTGACAGCGCTGTCCTGTTTACATCGAGTTATAATCCACAAACCGCTCTCGAATTATTTCTCTCGCGCTATTTAAAAATGATTATTATTTTTTATAATTGATGCATTTTAGGCTAGGCCCACCTACATTGTGATTCCTGTGCTACACCAGTGCCGTGAACGCTCGGCGGACTGGGGCTTTTGTCTGACGGACTGAACTAAATGGATCGTTTTTTGTTTTAAACTAATGAAGCGGAACGGACAGCAAGATTGAACACGTCTCTCGGTAAAAGGCCCACACAAACAGGTTTTTCTGAGCCAACACTAAACAACAGGAAGTAACTCAGTGGAAATACAGATCAGTAAAAGTCAGCATCTGTCTGTCCTCTGCTCTCTGTAACAGTCCACACTGAGACAACAGCTTTAATAAAGTCAAAGAACACTAATGTACCACTCACCTACTCACACCAGGTCACAGGTGAATGTCCGTCTGATACTTTCAGGTCCTTCCTGTGTCAGGTGAGAGCACAGAGCAGCCCCTCCCCTACCTGTGTCAGGTGAGAGCAAAAATGCTAAAATGTAAAGACAAAGGAAATGACGGAAGCGTAGTACTGTCAATGTTGTTTTTTTAAAACTTTTTTTTAAAATAGATTTTCTGCTTTATTTTATTTTTTTTTGGGGGGGGGGGGGTTCTGACTTAATTATCACGTTACTTCGTGATACTGTCACGTTATTTCATGATAACTTTCACGTTATTTCGTGATAATTATATTTTTTTCCCCCAATGCTTTATCGAAACGTACCACGTAGCTTCTGTAGCAACGCGAGAAAGCAAAGGGGAAGCATGGCGTCGTGTCTGATCAAGTTTTACTTCAGCCTTGGTCTAAAACATGGCGAGATATTAATGTTACTGAACACTGTAGACAATATTGTGATGAGTGTGAGCACCTTGAGACGTTTTTTGAAACGAATGAGATTGTATAGATCCGTTGAATGTAGCAGTATTTCTTATTGATCAACTGGATGGACACAAAAAAAACGTAGGCTACGGATATAAATCATCTCAACTGTATCCAGCACAGGCTCTGAAGAGCAGTAAAAATAAACACATGTATTGCTTGTATTAAAAATAAAGATGGAAATTTGGTTCAAATGAAAGAGAAAAGAGCCTTTAGAGAACTGTGTGCTGTTGCAAATGAAAAAATATGAGACGATAAAGAAGTCTGGACTCTCTCTTAGACTCTGTCTCTCAACACTGGTACACTTCAACCTACTTCTCAGAGAACAAACATTTAGGAAGAGACTAAAGTTCTTGTTTCTGTCTCTAAAATATAAGATAACTCTAAGTTTGTTTTATAGTTCGCCCGCAGAGTCACCACCGGGGCTACCCAGAGGGCCACGAAGCACCGGCCTCGAGTGAGTTCGCTGACCCCAGGAGAGTGCTTCAGAGACGGCGACGCAAGCGAGGCAAGAGGGGAGGGCTACATGCTAGGCTAAAAGCTCGCGCTAGCCGACCACCGCTACCCAGCCTCCTGTTAGCGAACGTGCGGTCCCTAGAAAACAAACTGGACGAGCTACGAACCAGGATTTTAACACAACGGGAAATCAGAGAGTGCTGCGCCCTGATTTTCACAGAGACTTGGCTCTCAGATAGAGTTCCAGAGAACGCCATTCAGCTACAGACTCACTTGCTTCACCGAGGCGACTGAACGGCTGCGTCCGGTAAGTGTAAAGGTGGCGGTGTGTGTGTGTTTGTAAAAAACTCATGGTGCGAAGATATACGGACTGTTGAAGAGCACTGTTCACCAGATGTGGAGTTATTACTGCTGAAGTGCCGTCCGTATTATCTACCGAGGGAATTTACTGCTGTGTTTTTGGCCGCTGTTTACATCCCCCCGAGTGCTAACCCCGCGCTAGCACTCAACAAACTCCACGACGTCATCAGCGCGTTAGAAACGGCTCATCCTGACGCTGTTTTTATTGTTGCCGGTGACTTTAACCATTGTAGTTTGCGGACTGTATTCCCCAAATACCACCAGCATGTTGACATTCCCACCCGTGATAAAAACACTCTTGACCACGTCTACAGCAACATACGTGGTGCATACAGGGCTGCACCCGCCCCCACTTCGACACTCGGACCACATTTCTTTGTTCCTGTACCCTGTTTACAGACAAAGACTGAAACGAGCACACCCTGTCACCAAACAGATCAAACTCTGGACCCGGAGAGCGAGATCACCCTGCAGGATTGTTTTGCACTGACAGACTGGGATGTGTTTAAAGCTGCAGCCACTGTGGAGGACTCTTCCATCAGCGTACAGGATTATGCTGAGTATGTGTCCGGGTACATCAGCACTTGTGTTGATAACATCGTGCCCACCATACAAATCAGGAAGTTTCCCAACCAGAAGCCCTGGATAAACAGTCAGGTACGTCACATGCTGCGTGCTCGCTCTCTTGCATTTAGATCAGGCAATGAGAACGAGTACAGAGCTGCAAGTATGGACTGAGAAAAGCCATCACAGCGGCCAAGAGGCAGTACAGAGAGAAGCTGGACAGCTTCTACTCTACTGCGGATTCAGGGCGGATGTGGCAAGGCCTGCAGCACATCACAGACTACAGGACCACCACCAACAACATCGCATCAACAGACAGCCTGCCGGATGACCTCAACAATTTCTACGCCCGCTTTGAGGCTCCCAGCAACACTGCAGAGAGGAGCTCACACACACCTGGTTCACCCAACCCCCTCCCTCCACCAACCATCTCAACAACCCAGGTACACAGAGCTCTGAGGAAGATCAACCCCAAAGCAGCAGGACCAGACAACATTCCTGGGCGGGCCCTCAGAGCATGTGCCAACGAGCTGGTTGATGTTTTCACCTCCATCTTCAACCTCTCCCTCAGCCAGCGCATTGTACCATCATGCTTCAAGACCACGACCATCGTCCCCTGCCCAAGAAGAACCCACCCACCTGCCTGAATGACTACAGGCCAGTGGCACTCACTCCAATATGAAGTGTTTGAGAGAGTGGTGCTGGCCCACATTCAGAGCAGCATACCGACACCATTGACCCCCTGCAGTATGCCTACCGGCCCAACAGGTCCACCTCAGATGCCATCGCTACTGCCGTCCACTACTCCTCTCACACCTGGAGAACAAGGACTCATACCTACGGATACTTTTTATAGATTACAGCTCCGCCTTCAACACGGTCATCCCACACAAACTCACCCACAAACTGTCCACACTTGGTTTGCACCCCACCCTCTGTGACTGGCTCCTAGATTTCCTGACTGGCAGGCCTCAGTCTGTCAGGATTGGTAATAGGACTTCAGCCAGCACCATCACAAACATTGGTACTCCACAGGGCTGTGTACTCAGCCCCATCCTCTACACCCTGTACACCTACGACTGTGTCGCCTCTCACAAGGACAACATCATCCTGAAGTTTGCTGACGACACCGCAGTGATAGGACGCATCGCCGGCGGTGACGAGGCAGCTTACAGGAGGGAGGTGGCCAGTCTGGTGTCATGGTGTGAAGACAACAACCTCACCCTCAACACGGACAAGACAAAGGAGATGATAGTGGACATGAGGAGGGAGAGGAGAACGCCTCAGCCACTGTTCATCCGGGAACTTGAAGTGGAGAGGGTGAGCAACTTCAAATACTTGGGTGTCCACATCAATGAGGACCTCACCTGGACACCTCACATCACGCAGCTGGTCAAGAGGGCTCAACAGCGGCTGTATTTTCTGAGGAGGCTGAGGAAGTTTGGCATGTCGCCCAAGATCCTCAGCAACTTCTACAGCTGCACCATTGAGAGTGTCCTGACCAGCTGCATCACTGTGTGGTACGGCAGCACTTCTGTCATGGACCGCAAACGCCTGCAGAGAGTGGTGAAGACTGCGCAGAAGATCACCAGGACTCCACTGCCCTCTCTGCAGAGCATCTACCATCGCAGAGTCCACAGAAGAGCTGCTTCCATCCTCAAAGACCCCTCCCACCCCCAACATGGTCTGTTCACACTTCTACCCTCAGGACGGAGGTACAGAAGTGTGAAATGCAGGACTTCAGAATGAAGAACTCATTCTTTCCCTCTGCCATAAGACTCTAAACAGCAGATAGGAGTCTACAATCACAATCACAACATTACATGAACAATTGTTTACCTACTGCACTACCTCACTTTACTTTACACCGTCACTTTACACCATCACAACTGCACTACCTCACTTTACTACTTTACTCCTTTTGCCCTCTTGTATTTTTTTGTATATTTGTATTTTTTGTATACTTGCATTATTATTACTTGTATATTTTTTATTTTTACTTACTTGTGTGACATTTTACTGTGGACGTGTGAAAGTAAGAATTTCATTGTACAGGGAAACATGCTTTCTGTCTGTACACATGACAATAAACACTTTGAATCTTGAATCTTGAATCTTTGAATCTTTTTAACTATTTGAAAAAATAATAAAGGGATGTATGTTTACTTTACAGATTATTAAAAAACATGCAATATTATTGAAAATGAACGGTTATATGATTTTATTTAGTTTAAATAATTGTATTGAGCCGTTTTTGTTGAAAGTGTTTCAATGATTCCACTTCCTTCACCGTTCCTCTTTGTTCTCTTTGAGATTGGTCAGTTTTTGCAGCAAGTCAAGGTTATTCTATTATGATTGTCAGGAGCATAGTTGCCAGGTTCGTAATTTTCCTGCACAATTGGACTCCTTTCAAAATACATTTGTGGGAAAATTTATTTACAGACCTGTGGTTTTCTTGAGCTTTTTTTTTTCACCAATGTTTGTTTGTAGACAAAGACAAATGAAAATGCAACAGTGTTACTAGTTGTTGATCCAGGGCAACAAGAGTCTCCCCTTCTCTCTCTGTGCCCGGCCCTTTTCCCTGTCAATCATCTCAGCCCTCAGTGCAGGACACTAACAGGGCCAATAGAAGTCCTGGAGTCTCCTCTGGACAGAGAGGAGGAGACAGGAGTCAGGACAGAGAGCAAGAGACAAGAGTCAGGACAGAGAGGAGGAGACAGGAGTCAGGACAGAGAGCAAGAGACAAGAGTCAGGACAGAGAGGAGGAGACAAGAGTCAGGACAGAGAGGAGGAGACAAGAGTCAGGACAGAGAGGAGGAGACAAGAGTCAGGACAGAGAGGAGGAGACAAGAGTCAGGACAGAGAGGAGGAGACAAGAGTCAGGACAGAGAGGGGGAGACAAGAGTCAGGACAGAGAGGAGGAGACAGGAGTCAGGACAGAGAGGGGGAGACAGGAGTCAGGACAGAGAGGAGGAGACAGGAGTCAGGACAGAGAGGAGGAGACAGGAGTCAGGACAGAGAGGAGGAGACAGGAGTCAGGACAGAGAGGGGAAGACAGGAGTCAGGACAGAGAGGAGGAGACAAGAGTCAGGACAGAGAGGAGGAGACAAGAGTCAGGACAGAGAGGAGGAGACAAGAGTCAGGACAGAGAGCAAGAGACAAGAGTCAGGACAGAGAGGAGGAGACAAGAGTCAGGACAGAGAGCAAGAGACAAGAGTCAGGACAGAGAGGAGGAGACAGGAGTCAGGACAGAGAGGAGGAGACAAGAGTCAGGACAGAGAAGAGGAGACAGGAGTAAGGACAGAGAGGAGGAGACAAGAGTCAGGACAGAGAGGAGGAGACAAGAGTCAGGACAGGAGTCAGGACAGAGAGCAAGAGACAAGAGTCAGGACAGATGTGTGTCAAAGTCAACACTCAAGAGAAGACTTCAGAGTGAATACAGAGGGTTCACCACAAGATGTAAACCATTGGTGAGCCTCAAAAACAAGAAGGCCAGATTAGAGTTTGCCAAACAACATCTAAAAAGCCTTCACAGTTCTCGAACAACATCCTATGGACCGATGAGACCAAGAACAACTTGTACCAGAGAGATGGGAAGAGAAGAGTCTGGAGAAGGAAAGGAACTGCTCATGATCCAAAGCATAGCACCTCATCAGTGAAGCATGTGGTGGTAGTGTCATGGTGTGGACATGTATGGCTGCCAATGGAACTGGTTCTCTTGTATTTATTGATGATGTGACCGCTGACAAAAGCAGCAGGATGGATTCTGAAGTGTTTTGGGCAATATTATCTGCTTATATTCAGCCAAATGCTTCAGAACTCATTGGACAGCGCTTCACAGTGCAGATGGACAATGACCCGAAGCATCCTGCGAAAGCAACCAAAGAGTTTTTTTAAGAGAAAGAAGTGGAATGTTATGCAATGGCCAGTTCAATCACCTGAATCCGATTGAGCATGCATTTGACTTGCTGAAGACAAGACTGAAGGGAAAATGCCCTTCAGTCTTGAACAAGCAGAACAAGCAGGAACTGAAGACAGTTGCAGTAGAGGCCTGGCAGAGCATCACCAGGGATGAAACCCAGCGTCTGGTGATGTCTATGCGTTCCAGACTTCAGGCTGTAATTGATTGCAAAGGATGTACAACCGAGTATTAAAAGTGTAAAGTTTGATTTATAATTGTTAATCTGTCCCATTACTTTTGGTCCCTTTAAAAAATGGGAGACACATACAGTATACAAACTGTTGTCATTTCTACACTGTTCATTGGATTTTGGATGTACTGATTACATCCACTGATTTGGATGTAAAAACCCTCAAATTAAAGCTAAAAGTCTGCAGTTAAAGCACATCTTGTTTGTTTCATTTCAAATCCATTGTGGTGGTGTATAGAGTCAAATGGTCTCGCACTATTTATGGACCTGACTGTAGATTTTCTGTGCGGACCAGTAGAAAATGAGCCATGTGACACTAATGGTCCACGGCCCAGGTGTTGGGGAGGGGTGTGGATGACGGGTTAGTGACCGTCGGTCTAAGACTGGACAGTTGTTGAGACATTTACATTTAGTCATTTAGCAGACGCTTTTATCCAAAGCAACTTACATTAAGCTTACATTCACCAGTGTCACAGCTGGAACACCACTGGAGGCAAAGGTGGGTTAAGTGTCTTGCCCAAGGACACAACGACAGTATGAACTGAGAGAGCCGGAATCAAACCACAAACCCTCTGGTTATAAGACAACCGCTCTACCACTGAGAAGTTGTCAGTGGTAGTTAATAAGTCACTGGACTTATTGAGATTATGCATCAGACTCCTGGTTTGGTCTAGACTATATGGTGTCAATTTTTGTTTTGAGAAAGTTCTTAAAACATTTTGGAATGTTATAATTTTTATTTGAATTAATATGAATATATTTGGTTTTGCTAAACCTGAGCTGTGTTCACAGTTCTATGAGTATGGAGTTTGTATTTGAGCATATTTCTTCTCAGAGCATTGATAAAACTAGATGTTGACATTGATTCAATGTGTACAGCTCTTGTTGACAAACCCAGAACAAACACAAACACCAATTACATAAGAGCTGAACAAAACAATTTTTTTAAAGGCATAGTCCTTTTTTAGAGTTTGTGGTATTTTGTAGTTTAGTTATTTTATCAGTTTTGTGTCAAATCCATTTATAACTTGCAGAAATCCAACTAAAACCAGTTCCAATCCAACTAAAACCAGTTTAAATCCAACTAAAACCTTTTCAGATCCATTTATAATCTGGTTTAAAGCCTGCTAAAACCTGTTCAAGTCCAACTAAACCAGGTCCATAACAAAGACTGAACCAAACAAAGATTCACAATTGAAGGCTTTTATTTATAAAAACAAAACAAAACAAGGCTTTTATCAGACACTTAATAAAATCTGAGTCTGAACACCATCTGTTTTTAGCTCTTTCAGTTCAGTAAACAGTTTTACATTTAAGCTGCAGTCAGTGTTTTAAAATGTAGTTCATTTATCAAAGAAACAACAAAACAATACAACATAAAGCAAACATTTTAAAAGTCAAACAATTCAGCAACAAAATGAAAACAATACAAATAAAATGAACATAAAAATGTAAATAAAAGAGCATTTAATATTACAAATATATTCAAGAAGTTTCTAAAAAAAGTACAAAACTATTAAAGTAAAAATTCAACATATAAAAGTTACATTTAAGTGCTTTCTTTTTGGGTTTAATATAAAAACAATACATAAATACATCCTGTAACATTAACGGTGGCAGTGGTGTTTTTCTTTCCCCTGAGTGACTTAACCTTTTGTCTCCGTCACTTTATTCAAGTTGTTCTTGTCTTTCACACGAGCGTCCGAGCAGGAAGGAGAGGCCAGCTCCTGAAGCTAACCCCAGGACGAGGAAGAAGGACATGAGAGAACCGGCCGTTTCACAGTCTTTACTTCGAACAAACCTGGAACAAAAACAAAACACTAATTACATTAGAGCTGAACAAAAACAAACATGTTCAGTTTTTCACAAAAAAGCCTGGTCCTTTTTTAGAGTTTGTGGTATTTTGTAACTTAGTTCTTTTATCAGTTTTGTATCAAATCCATTTATAACCTGCAGAAATCCAACTAAAACCAGGGTAAATCCAACTAAAGACTAGTATAAAAACTCACTGTGGGGCGTAGGACATGCAGAGGCTGGCCATGTATCCGTTTGTGAAAGAAAACAGAGCCATGATGAAGACAAAGGCCACGTCGTGACTGAACAGGACCCAGAACTTAGAGTCTGGGACGTTACACATCATCAGCAGCGGCACAAACACCACACGACAAAAGACCGCCACAGGAAAGAGTCGGCTGTCCTTCGACGGCTGCAACACAGTTTGCACACAGTAAAGAAAGTCCAGTGTAGATTAGAATTCTCGGTTGTTTAAAGCAGTATTAGAGGTTTTTCTGACTCACCCACTGAACGAGGTACGGAGCACTGCGACCGATCAGATCCATGGCATTAAACACAATAAAACAGCAAACACAGGTAAAGACTTTAGCTGCGACAGAAACAGATGAGAAGAGACAACAACTTAGTTCACAAAGTTGGTTCTCTTTCTCTCGAGGTAGATCTCTGAGGAAACTAAGATCCAGGGAGAGGAAAGAAACACAGCCCACCGACCAATCAGAGACAAGAAACGAGCTGCAGGTGTCGAGGAGACGCTGAGGAGAGTGAAAGTGTTCCATACGTAACTGAAGTGAACCATCTCTAAAGTAGGATCCATGGAGCTTGTTGTATCACGTCACAGCCACTAGAGGGAGCCACTAACCTTTATTCAAATACTGTGTATGGCAGATTAATAAAGCCCGCCCCTTTTTAGATTTACTCAGATTAACAAATGTCTAGATTTACTACACTTTTTACATCATTTTATTTTTAACTTAACATATCCTCTACACTCAGAGTGGACACTGGACACTGCCAATATAAATGTTTTTATTTGTGAAAATGTTTGTGTATTTCTATGTATTTTTCAACTGTCCTGGACACATTCCTGCACGGCCTGTCCGTCCTGGGAGTGGATCCCTCCTTCTGTGGTTCTCCCCGAGGTTTCTCTTTTTTCCCGGCTGGGTTTTTTTTGGAGTTTTTCCTTACCCTGATGGAGGGTCTAAGGACAGGGGATGTTGTCTAGTGCAGTCTGTTAAGCCCTTTGAGGCGACTGTTGTTGTGATATTGGGCTATACAAAAATAAATGTCTTCTCTTCTCCTCGATTACTTTATATTAGACCAAGAAGTCGTCTTGTCTTTATTCAAGTTAGACTTCATTCATTCAGTCTCTGGTGCTGTTTGTTTGGAGTTGAATGTAATTTGGTGTTTTTCCTCGTGTTAACTCTCTCAGACCTGTCGCTGTGATTGATTCGGCCTGTTTCACATGAAGCGCTCTCAGCTCCAGAGAAACACAGGGTTAATGAACCTGCTTCATGATCCACTGATCCAGACTGACACCGTTAGGTTTTGTCAGTCAGATGGGAAAGGGCACAAAGACTGATGTATGTCTCACCCCAGGCCTTGTTCTCGCTGTAGACGGTCCTCACTCGAACTGTGATGACGGGGAAAACCGACAGAGTCACGGCGAAGACACAGGTCACACACAGAGCCATGAGCCAGATCTGAAACAGTAGCAGACTAATGTACTCGCATTTACTCACTGTGTGGTCTGAGTCCGACTTAAAATACTTTATATTTAGATCTTTTTCCCCAAGGTTCCTTTTGTATCTTGGAGAATATGGAGATTTAGACAAATGTCCTAGAATTTTGAACACACAAGGAATTTAAGTTTGAGTTTTGACCCTTTGAGGCTGCTATAGTTTGTGGAGTTTAACCCAAAACAAAAGCGAAATAGACAGAATACTTTACATCTAGTCATTTAGCAGATGCTTTTATACAAAGCAACTTAAATGAAGTAAATGAGTAAAACAATTGAAGCATGCTGATAACTACATATGAACCCTGAAGAATAAAACTGGTCCTTTTGTAAATTTTATGACCGTTAATGAAAAAAATACTGTCTTGAAATGTCAATACAAAGTCCTGTAAAGGAACACAGCTGTAAAAGTGTAGCTCACCTTTTTAAAAACAGCAATGACGGACAGGCGCTGACCATCGTCCTCTTCGGTTTTCAACACTCCACTGGCTTCCAGCTCTTTAGCTTTAAAACCTTTAAAAAAAAAAAAAAAAAGACATGAGTTTTTGTTTTATTTTTTGCTTTTTTTTTGTTTGGATGAAACTACAAACAATTTTCCTCAAGTTCATTTTGTCCCTTATTATTATTGTTCAAGTGATATTTCAGCTCTGGACCAAACCACACAACACACTGAGCTTTTCTCCAGAAACACACTAGAGGGCGCTGTCAGTGGGGAGTGTGTGAATAAGGGTCTAGTTTTGTTTTTTTCTGTAAACTCCACAAAAGGCTGCAGCAAAAACCAAAAACATTTTTCCTCCTCATCACTCTACATTTGGTTTATTCCAAAAGACATTGTTCTTTCTGCTTTGGAAAATAAATCTAGTCATACTTTTCTGTTTCCAAGAGCCAACAGTCTCTGCTGATTTGAGTCTTATTCCACAAGTACAGGTTTTAGTTGGATTTGAACATCTGCTAGTAGGATTTGAACAGGTCTTAGTCAGATTTGAACATGTGTTAGTTGGTCTTGAGCAGGTTTTAGTAAGATTTGAACATGTGTTAGTTGGTCTTGAGCAGGTTTTAGTAAGATTTGAACATGTGTTAGTTGGTCTTGAGCAGGTTTTAGTCAGATTTTAACATGTGTTAGTTGGTCTTGAGCAGGTTTTAGTAAGATTTGAACATGTGTTAGTTGGTCTTGAGCAGGTTTTAGTCAGATTTTAACATGTGTTAGTTGGTCTTGAGCAGTTTTTAATAAGATTTGAACATGGGTTAGTTGGTCTTGAGCAGGTTTTAGTAAGATTTGAACACGTGTTAGTTGGTGTTGAGCAGGTTTTAGTCAGATTTGAACATGTAAAGCCATTAACAGTACATTTATCTCTGAAGCTGAAGGCCACATAAACTCTCACCTTGTGCCATGGTTGGCCCCGGGGCCAGATTTTTGACATGTCAGCTTTAAACTGAACATGAAGTATTTAAGTTTAGTTTGGTGATAACATTAAATACAATAAATAACATTAACTCGTCTTAACTTAACCATTCACACTGGTCTGTTAGACCAGTGTGAATGGCTCAATCCAGATTCTGTAGAATTTGCAGCAATGGAGTAAATAAGTGAGAATAGATAACTTCTTTTTAAGTCAACTACTACTTTAGTGGTTATCCTTCAAGAGAAAAGGGTGAATTAAGTGATCAAAACCAACCTAAGTCTTTAAGCAGCTCCTGTGACGTCTCTTTTTCATGAACTGAACTCCTGTTTAGGTAAAAACGAGCAAAGTCCTGTGAAAAACAACAAAGACATAATCAGATCTGGACAGAAATATTCAGAACTCTAGTGTATTTGTCATTTTGTATGTTTAGTTTTTGATTGATTAAAACTCCACAGATTTAATTTATATTGTGTGGAGCTGGTATGACGTCCACCATATTCTTCTAATTACCACAGAAACTGGGTCGCACAAATACATGTAAACTCTCTGTATGTGTCTGTTCTGACCAGGTGAGGCAGCAGCAGGTAACACAGCAGCGTCACTAAAGTGGCCACACACGGAGTAATGAAGTATCCCAGCGCTGCCGAGCTTTCTTCTGCTTTACCTGCAAAAAAAGGCAGACATTTTCTAAGGTTTGAATGGAGAAAGCCTGTTTTTAACACTATTTACAATCTAAAACTCAAAACAAAGAAGAGAAGAACAAGAAGAAGAAAGAAAGAAGAAAGAGGAGAAGGAGAAAGAAAAAACTCATGGCTGTGAGACTCACTGAGAATGGAGAGGAGCGAGGCCAGAGCAGCAAAGATCCCGGCTAAACCCTGTCCACTCATGAAGAAGGTGCTGTAACGAGGAGGGAACAATCCAACAAGGCCGAACAGACTGCCCTGCAACACGGCACTGAACGCTGAAGAGACACAACACAGTCAATAAAACTGCTCTAATGAGACAAAGTGACAGGGATTAGTTTTAGAAAAGGGTTAAATCCAGAGCATCTTCATTTGCAAACTATGTTGATGACGTTATAAACCTACTGTTGATGAACCAGATGGTGCACATGGTGACGTTGAAGAAGGTGTCGGGCTCCATCTGGACTCGGACCAGAGCTGCTGTGAGACAGAAGAGCAGCAGGATGGAGACCAGACTGAAGCCCACACGGATCTGCACCTTCACCCTGAACACAACACAGTAAATCACTTTAATATCATCAATGATGAAATAATCAGTGTACAAAGAACCCACTTTTTGTTGGAATAGTACCCAATGCCTACAGCAACCATTTCCACATTTCTGTCTTGAAAATCAAATAATACTGTGTCTGGCGGCATTGACCATCAACTTCCACAGCAACAGGCCACAGTACGTGAGGCTGCGTCTCTGTGAGTCTGAGGTGTTGGTCTGACGCACTGGGGCCCCTCAGGGAACGGTATTCTCACAATTTCTTTTTACATTGTACACTTCCTACAGTACAGTTCCTGCACCGTTTGATTTTTGTCTTTTTTTTTTTTATACAGAATTGGCCATTTTTCAGAGTTTCACTCATAGTTAGTGGTTGGGTAATGCCGTTTATTGTCAAACAACTGTGTTTTACCCTTTTTAAATCATAACAACAACAGAAACTACCCAAATGACCCTGATAAAAAGTACCCCACTACTAAAACCGTGTAGTGCCACCTTTAACATCAATGACAGCTTGAAATCTTTTGTGGTAGTTGTTGATGAGGCTCTTTATTTTTTCAGATGGTAAAGCTGCTCATTCTTTTTGGCAAAAAGCCTCCAGTTCCTGTAAATTCTTGGGCTGTGTTGCATGAACTGCACGTTTGAGATCTCCTCAGAGTGTCTCAATGATACTGAGGTCAGGAGACTGAGGCCAGTCCAGAACCTTCACTTTATGCCGCTGTAGCCAATGACAGGTCGACTTGGCTTTCTTCTGGCGACTTGACTATGCAGACCCTTTTTCTTGAGTGCCTCATTTTTGTGCATCTTGAAACAGCCATGTTTTTTTTAGAGAGTCCTTTATTTCAGCTGAAGTTATTTGTGGGTTTTTCTTCGCACAAACATTTTTCCTGACAGTTGGGCTGAAATATTTGTTGGTCTATCTGATCTTTTTATTTTCCCCTTCTTAATTAGAGTTTGAACACTGCTGATTAGCATTCTCAATTCTTTGGATTTTTTTATATTCCTTTCCTTGTTTTATACAGTTTAATTACCTTGTCCCGCAAATCCTTTGACAACTGTTTTGCTTTCCACATAACTCAGAAACATCAGTGCAGCACTGAATGAGAAATGCATTGGACTGTCAGGAGCCCAGAAACTCACTGACCTTTTATAAACACACACTGATTACAAGCAAACGCATCATAGGTGAGGATGATTCCCTTTAGTAGCCATTCAAACCTGTTTTTTTGTCGACTTGTGTTCATGTCATCAAGCCAAAATCACTAGGGTAAATAAACTTTTTATTAGGGTCATTTGGGTAGTTTCTGTTGTCATTTTGATTTAAAAAGAGTAAACAAAATTGTTTGGCTTCACCCAACCACTAACTATGAGTGAATGAAAGATTTTTTGTGTTATCATTCATATTCTCTGGAAAAAATGGCCAAAATAAATCACAAATTCTGCCAGGGTATGTAAATGTATTAGCCAAACTGTATAAGGTTGGTATTGCAAACTGTTTTTGTGAATTTTTTTAGCCTACTTTTTTCTTTCCTAGGGCTATTTATTTCCCTTTTTTGGACAGTTTAATAGCAGTTTTGTTCCTTTCTTGGTGTCTTGTCTATTCTTTTATACTGTTCCTAACTATTTCCAATTACAAAAGCATTTCCTTATTCCAGCAAATAGTTGACTCACCACTGATAGAGGCAGGAGTTGAGCAGTGTGAACAGCAGCAGAGGAAGCTGTGAGAGCACTGCCATCCAACTGTCGTAGTAGTAGTTTCTGATGTTTACCGTTGAGTTGGAGTTGTGCTGCTTCGAGAGACGCCTGTTGAAATACTGCCACAGAAGAAGAAACAGAACTCAAAAATAAAGGCTCTGTGGTTTTTTTAAATGAGAAACTGAATTAAATGATTTTTTTATTAATCAGTCAAATGTTATACCAAAACTAAAACCTGTTCAAATCCAACTAAAACCTGTTCAAATCCAACTAAATCTGTTCAAATCCAACTAAACCTGTTCAATCCCAACAAAATGTTTTTCAAATCCAACTAAAACTTGTTCAAATCCAGCTAATCCCTGTTCAAATACAACTAAAGCCTGAGTTAGTCTCTTTCAGCAGACATAACACAAATCCATATAAAATTCACTACTTTTTAAAAATGTATTTATTTTTTACAAAATACTAGACTAAAACCTGAGTCGCCGTCATGAAGAAGTTCCATGGCAGCAGAGTCCCCACTCCGAGGATGAAGATGAAGAATCCGACCATGTTTCCACTGAGACAATCAAACACAACAGTCAGTTACAGTAGAAAAGACGACCGATACAAACAACGGCTTCACCACAGACTCACCGATCAGACGGAGGAAACTGCTTCTTCTCGTTCCACATGGTTTTCTGTGTTTTTCCTAAAGAAATAGATTGATATTACTTTTTCGTAATTGCTTAGACTCTAAAGTCAAGCCTGATTAGTGTTCTGGTCTGGTCCAAAATTGGTTAAAAAATTACCCCTGTTTTCTGTTCTCTAAACGACTCTGGTCGTCAGCTCTGTGATGACAGATTCAAAGTTCCCCACTTCCCTCAATGTTTAATCAGAAAAGACTTCAAGAGACAAATATTGGAGGCAGTAATTTCATTCATTCATTTTCTACTGCTTAGTCCCGTTAGGGGTCGCGGGTGACTGGAGCCTATCCCAGCAGCTGTGGGCCTGAGGCGGGGTACACCCTGGACAGTGGCCAGTTAGTCGCAGGGCTGACATTTAGAGACAGACAGTGACAGTCACTCTCACATTCATTCACTAGGGACACTTTAGATTTGCCAATTAACCTGTACATGCATGTCTTTGGACGGTGAGAGGAAGCCGGAGTACTCAGAGAGAACCCACAGTAACACTTGGAGGACATGCAGACTCCTCACAGAAAGACCAGAGTCCGCCGAGGATGTTTGAGTCGGGTTTTGAACTCACAACCTTCTTGCTGTGAGGCAGGAGTGATAACCGCTCTGACATGTGAACCCCTTTTTTTTTTTTTTTTAAGTTAAGATTTTTATTTTAATCGCAGTAATTTCAGAACTGTGTTTTTTGTTTTTGTTAATAGTTACTTAAACACTTTTGTTCATGTCATTAAGCCTACGTCACATTCATATTTACCACATACTAGAAACGAACATGTTTATATCTTCAGTAGAAATGTAAAGAAAGCTGTAGATTTTCACAGCAGTGGCAGAAGCTGATGGACAGAAATAAAACCCTGGTGATTCTTAGAAGAGTTTTTAAAGATTTTCATTTTCTGAGATGTTCTGTCACTTGAGTCAACACTTCAGTGGCTTTCAGTTTGAACCGGTTCATCCAACAGAAAACGTACTTAAACAATTACAAAAAATAAAAAACACATTTTTGCTTGGATCTCTAAAAATTACACTAAAAAAATATATATATATTTATATTTATTATCTAGTTCTTTACAGCTTTGGCCTCTAAGATACTGCTTTGTTTTCCTTCCCCACGCTGTTAATCACCAGCTCCATGGGCACCTCCTTCTGATGTGTACAAGAGGTTGAATAAAGAAATAAGTGCAAATACAAAACAGGTTTGACAAGCAGCAGGTAGTGACTCATCTATGTTTGCGTCATTAAAACACGTTTCCTAAAGCACAAAAGGTGCCATTTTAACACGTGTAAAGACATAAAGAGCTGCTTAAACTGGACATATAAGAGCAGAGTGTTCTATAAGCTGTATACGTTTAACAATAAAGAAGTGAATATACAGCTGTTTTTATTTGAAGGATTGTTAAAAATGCAAGTCACTAAGTGTAAAATGTATTAGATTTTTACTAAATATGACTAAATACAGGACTTAAATAGCAGTAAATAAAAAAGGTAAAAGGCGGATTATAGCTACCTTAAAAAGTACCTGTAAACCTGGACTAAACGTAAGAATAAACCTGGGACTAAACTAGAACCAAAGCCAGGACTAAACCCAAACATTAACCAGAAGTAAACCCATAATAAATCAAGTTTAAACCAGAAAAAAACAATCTCCACAAAGAAAAGAAAAGGGTTAAAAAAAACTACATCTGAGACTAAACTTAATATAAACCAGGACATAACTAGGAGTAAAAACAACAAAGGAATGGCGCCTTGTTGCGTTAATGACCTCCACAGGTTCAACCTAATCTCGTCAAACATATATGTTTTAATAAACACATTAAAACAGTATTTAAATGTATTATTTAATATATTCTTACCTTGTTGTTACCTGAAAAGTAAGCGTAAGAAAGCAGCTGAGTTCAGGGATGAATGAATGAAAGCGTCGTAGGCGGGAAAATTTAAGCTGACTTCCGGAGGTGGTGTAACTGCTCACAAAATAAAATAAAACACAGCAAATGCACTCTCGTATTGCACTTCCTCTTCTACCGCCTTCTTTTCCAAACACTTGCAGTGCATTGTGGGTAGGGGAGTGCTACTTAATACAGTGCGTTAATATTGGTTTAACCCTTAAGATATTTCCTCAGGTACAACTACGTTAAAGAAATCTCACTATAAATATTAAAAATACTAACTTTAATGTAAATGTAAGATCTAACGTTTGGTGGGATTAACAGGTGTAAATAAGGAAAGGGTCAGGTCCTATAGTTTCAGATTCAGAGACTGACAAATGGATAATAGGAAACGGGATGAAACAGCTGGAGTGTTACTGAACTTCGTAGACAATTAAACCAACCTGTGATGTATGTAGGTTATTACTTCCAATCCTTGACTATTTCACCATATGCAATGTGTTGATAGTGAATAGATATACAGTAGAAGAGCAGATCTACCAACAGTAAACAAAACTACAGCAATGCAATTATCTATAAAAACACCAGTCTAATGTTTCTTATTACATTTACCATGTGACATTTTAAATAATACATTCAATTACATGATTGAACTTTTATACATTAATATTTCACATAAAGATCAGTTCAACTGCACTTTGATTTATTGATTTATTTTGTCTTTATAAGGGGTTTATCTGTCTTTATTTAAGCTGAAGTTACTGAAAAGCCTTTGCAGAACACTAATAATACATTTTGTATTTTTGTCCAAGATAATTAATTCATAAAGTGAATAATAAAGGACCAAGAACAGAGCCTTGTGGGACCCCTTCATGTATTGTTGTATTACACAGGTGAGTCCAAAATCATATATGTTCACTTTTTTTACATGTGAAGCTTTGAGTCTTTGTAGTCCTCAGGTACATTTTAATTACGATGACGAGAACATATGTCACGCCTCTGGATAATCCTGTAAACTTTAGAGTTGGATACATTTTTGTTGTGGTCTGAATACCTCCAGTGTTTCCTCAAAGGTCTCTTATGTTGAAAAGCAGCTTCTGTTTATTTATTTTCCAAGTCTGCTCTAAAGACAAAGAGAGAAAAGGCTCAGTCTTTGGCTTTGTTTTCTGTTTGACTGGTTTGACTCGTCACAACAACCTCTCCCACTTTGTCTTCTGCTCTGAGCGGTTTGAACCAGGACTGTATCGGGCTGTATTTGGTGAGTTTCTGTGTCATACAGATGTTTGTTTTAACACAACGTATTATAATTATGGTTTAAACTAGAGCTGATCAACCTGGTCAATAGTGTAATTAATCTAACATTGTATAAACAGAGATGGGTTGAATAATTAAAAGTATTCAGTGGGCTACAATAACTACTGCTGCTGTCTACAATATCTAAAACTGTGTTTTGGTGTTTTTTATTAATTACTTTCATAGAAAACGATGGGATTAAAGTGCGAGTACCTACTAATTGCACTTGTAAACCCCATGTGAAATATGTAAATAGCAGAATCTAAGCTACTTATTTAAATGTGCAAAGTGGCTGTAAGTACAATGTCAGCAGCTAATGTCCAATAGATCATATAACAACAGTAGTATATGTAGCCTGTAGTGTAAACTGAGCACAGAAGTCTCATAGGGAGACAGTGCTAATGCAGAGAGGAGCCGTTAAGGGCTTAGTTAGACGTGCTATGAACTGGAGTCAGTGCAGAAAAACGAACTGCTGTGTTCTGTATGAGCTGCGGACATAGTGGTAATAGAAATCAGGCCTATTTACAGTTTTTTTGTGCCTGTAGCCTAAAATAAAATAAAATAAAATGCTTATTCTGCACTTTACTCTGACCGACCTATATTGATATTTCCAACATATCAGTCATATGTTTGAACATGTCAGTGATTTTTATAAAATCCCACCTGAACGACCTCCAGGACTGTTGTTTGTAAACAATCCTGTCAGCCTCTCGTCTCGTTACAGAGGAGTATAACATCAGCTTCGTCTGTAAGTGATGTAAGTGACTCACAGTCTGTATCTCAAAGCTCTCAGTGTCCCTGAGACAGAGGCCTCTGTGCTCATCGTCACAGCTGTGGGTCACTCACTGTTTCAGACTGACTTCACATTCAACACATTTATTACTGTTTTAAACTAAAAGTGAAAGTGAGTGATTTTCCCTTTTTTTTAACCCTGTCTCAGACACACTCTCCTGCAACAGCAGCAAAGGGACCTCTCCTGCTTCTCCTTTTTTCCTCCAAAAACTACTAATACATTATATTTATACAAGTATAAATGTAGAGCTGACCATAAACTTTTCGCTCCGACTTCAGCGTCAGAACGACAGTTCTCTGCCTCGTGGCACTTATCTGAAGTGACAATATTTATCCCCAGTTTACGTTATATCCCTTTTCTCAGTTGATGTTTTAGTTTGAGTTAAAAGACATATTCAGCGTTCTCTGTTTTATTAGTGTATGGTTAGGCACATGATCAATTACTGAGGCAAGATCAGGAGAGGGGGTCCTGGGGGCCCCTGAGCAGCTGCCCACTGCTCTACTGGAGGGGTTAAAAGCAAAGAATACATTAGATTAGATTAAAATTTATTGTCCCCAATGGAAACAGGAAATTTGTCTTGTGCAAAGGGCTGCAGTGTTTCTACAGAAAAGACTACAATATAATTATGACCACATACAATAAGAAGGACAATGAATAAAACCATTAAAACAAAACAACAAAAACATTTAAAGGTTCACAAAAATCTCTACACTGCATCAAACAGGAACAGAGCTTTGGTTCAGAAAGATTGAATAAAGCAAAAAATATTTTTCTTCTAATGTTTACTGAAGCTGTTAACTTGTTGAGCTGTTTTCTCTGTTCTCTGCAGGTGTGTGACCAGCTTCCTTTAAAGCTGTCTGTGAAGCTGCCTTATGTTTTCTTCTGCTCAAGAAAACACCTCTGCTCCTTCTAAACCAGTGAAATACGGAGAGTTCTTTGTGCTGGGGTGAGACCTGTTATAATAATTTGACCTCAGATTTGATATTTTATTTCTGTTCAGCTCACATTAACACCTGTCTGTTGTTTCCTCTCAGGTGTAATGGGTCTCTACCGAACGGAGACAAAGACAGGAGGAGGAGTCGGTTTGCTCTGTGTCGCAGAAACGAGGCCAACGGAGTCAGACCTGGGATTGTTCACGCCTCGTTCACTTCACAGGCTGCGAAAGTGAGAGGAACCTAACCTACTGAGCTGATACACCTGCTTCACCTCGGTTTGAGCCTGTGGTTTTAAATGACAGATGTATTTTTTTTTCTCTCTGAAGGCAGTGAGTAACAAAGAGATGCACAGAATTTCCTTCCGTTTGTCTCAGAAACAGACTGTGGTGGTGGAGTACACTCAAGACAGAGGCACAGACATGTTTCAGGTCTGTAGCTCCACAGACTGACTCTTTCCTGTCTGTTTTACCCATAAACATTAGTGCTCCATTTGGTACAATGTAAAGAAATATTGTTAAATGAGAGAATTTGCAGCTGGGGTTGATACAAAAATGACACTTCATACAGACATCAACTGTACATTTCATTCTCAACAATCACATTCAAAGTAATGCTCCATTCAAGAGTCGCCACAGTGAATAAGCAAATACTTCATCTAGCATATTCTAGCGGATTCCCTTCATGACACAACCCTCTCCATTTATTTGGGTTTGGGATGGTCTTGTTTTTACTGGGACAGTACTGTGCGGGTCGGTTCTGCCGTGTTTCCACCAAAAGATGTCCAAAGCGTCCCAAAAACCATACCACTTTGGACTTCTTGGCTTCACGGCAGAAGTTGCTCCTCCAGAGAATTGAACCGACAATCTCCTGCATCAAACACAGGGGAATTCACAGTTTGTAAAAACTTTGATTTCACTGAGAATCAGATTTAAGTTTTGTTCTGTCAAACACACTCAGGGGATTTTTATAGAATTGTTCTCACTTTTCAAGACTCTCGCTCTTCAAAAACAGGTTTAAGTTAGGTTTTAGTTGGATTTGAACAGGTTTTAAATTGATTTAAACAGGTTTAGTTGGATTTGAACAGGTTTTAAATGGATTTGGACAGGTTTTTAGGCTATTAGGGTCATAAACAGTACATTTATCTCTGAAGCTGAGGGCCACAAAAACTCTGACCTTGGGCCGTGAATGGCCAGGGCCTCAATGTTCTTTTTGCTGAAAGTTGGTAAAAAAAATAAATAAAACATCCATCTTCATTTGCAATTGGATTAGGGCAAAGCTATAATTAGTGTCTTAAGTCAAAATCTGGATTTGCAGCTTGTCTTTTTAATATGTCCTTGTATCTGATAATTTCTTTGTTTTCCTCAGATCGGACGTTCGACAGAGCATCCCATTGATTTTGTTGTGACCGACTTAGTTCGAGGTGAACCACAGTCGAGTCAGAGCACTGTGTCCCGTTTCTCCTGTCGTATCCTCTGCAGCAGAAACCCCCCACACAGCGCTCGCATCTACGCCGCCGGCTTCGACTCCTCAAACAACATCTTCCTCGGGGTCTGAGCTAAATACCACAAAGTCCAATAACTCAAAGTCACTGTCAGAGTTCTTCATGTTGTCTGTTGTTCACAGGAGAAAGCAGCTAAATGGAGAACTGTGGACGGTCATATGGACGCCTGACGACTAACGGGTCCTGGTGATGAACCCTCGCCTCGGCTTCTGTCCCGAGTCCAAAATGGGACTGTGGAGGGAGATCTCAGTCTGTGGAGAGGTGTTCAGTCTGAGGGAGACACGCTCAGCCCAAAAGAGAGGAGACAGGGTGAGAGACGTGCAGGGGTCTGCAGGGCTTTACGTAAACATCGCTGTTGTAGTGGTTTCTAAACGTCTAGTGACTCAAATATAGTGCACCCAAGGTTTTCCACACTGCAAAAAGGTTTGACCAAATTTTGTACCACATAATTATGTTTTGTCAAAATGTGACTTCTCATCCAGGTGAATTTTCGCCTCAATGAGAAATCTTGTCACATTTTGACCTTGTGCCAGAGTTTACAGAAGCTACTTTCCAGTGCACATTGGTTTACGACAGTGTGGGTCAGTGTCAGTCATTACAGCAACAGAACAGGGTGCAGTGTCCAAAACGATTCACAAATTGAGAGCACTATAATCCAATATAGTTTACAAATGTTGTGTTGCCTCTGTGTGGGGTGCAAGAGGTAAAAAAGTAAAAAGGTGAAGAAATATCTAAGAAGAAGGTGGCCTCTTATGTGTCTCTTGTGTCCTCTTCAGGTGAGCGGAGAGTCTAACGAGCTCGTGGACGGCTCTCTAGTGGACCTCTGTGGAGTGACCCTCCTGTGGCGGTCTCCCGAGGGCCTGTCGCGGTCGCCCACAGACCAGCTGCTCGAGGCCTACCGCCTGGAGCTGAACGCGGGTCGTCCTCAGTGTCCCGTCGGCCTCTATACTCTGTCCTTCCCAGGTCTCAGCCGCGGGGCCCGGTACTCCCAGCCCCACGAAAGCCAGCCCTGGGTCTACGTGCGCTGTGGACATGTGCACGGCTACCACGGCTGGGGGGGTGATCTCTGTGACGACCGTGAGCGAGAGTGTCCCATGTGTAGAACACGGGGAAAGTACGTCCCGCTGTGGTTGGGTCTTGAGGCTGGGTTTTACGTGGACTCGGAAAAACCCACTCACGCTCTGGTTCCTTGTGGACACGTCTGCTCCAAAAGGACTGCCCTCTACTGGAGCCACATGCACACGCCTCACATGCACACTTCTGACGTGCACAGCTTTCAGCCCACATGCCCCTTCTGTCTCCAGCCGCTGGACACTCAGACCCCCTTCATCCAACTCATCTTCCAGAGCCCTTTAGACTAACTCTCAAACAACTGTTGGCAGCAGATTACAGTTTTTGTAAAGGTGTAGGCACATTTTTAACAGTTTTGGCTCAGTTCTGGAATCAGAAAAGCATTTCTAGAAACATTTAGCTCAAATCTTTGAACATCTCACGTCACTTTAGTGTTTCTCAGGGTTTTAGTCCAATGTTATTGTTTTGTGGCATCTGTAAAAAGAGTGAAATTCTGTTTAAAAGCACTTGTGTATGTTTCACCAAACTGAACCCTCCTGGGTCCTTTGCCATTTATTTGTATTTTTCTAATTTTATTTTAACATAACCTTTTTTGTTGATGCATGTATTTTGGGATGGATAAAAAAATGTAATAGGTCCCTCTGGCATTTTTTGTGCCATTGATCCAATTCAAATTCCATTTTTTCAATACACTACCATTGCAGCATAATTTTAATTTATTTTTTTCCGCTTGGTCCCATTAGGGGTCATAGGTAATAGGAGCCTATCCAGCAACATTTGGTCTCAAGTGGTTGGCTGGATTTACCACTCACAAATCTCGTGAGAATCCAGCAGCAGTGCAAGGTAACCAAGGTGGAGAGTATCATTGTACCATTAGTCTTATTGCAGTTGTCCTGTCCTGTAGCTCACTGATCTTAGACGTCCACTGGCTGCTCTCTGTTGTCCAAAAGGGATGGTCCAATTTGTTTAGTAAACACTGATCTGATGGAGAGGGAATCAGGTGCTGCTCTGTTCCTGGAAACAGTTCTGTTGTAAAATAAACTGTAAACACAACGACATGTAACTCTCTTGGTATACAACAGGTCTTAATCCCACTGCCACAGCTCCTCACCTTTACACAGATCTTTTCTTTAACATGTAACATGCCCGTATAGTACTCTTTGTTGCTCACACACAAGGCATGCCCTCCTCCCTGACGCTTGAATCAATTTAAGTCCACAGATGAGTCCAGAATATTATTATTTAAGTGAAAAGTTAACGGCTGCACTCATAATAGGATTTACAGTTTTCAGAAGGGCCACTACTTCAGTTATATGTCTTGGAGTTCACATTTCCCATAAAAAATGTTGTCAAAAAAAATGGCTTGTACCACCACTTCCTGTTTCTATTTCACAGATCTGCAGCATCTGTATCTCTCCCTCATGTCTCTGGAACCAGACCAACACCACAAATACTCCTGAAATGTGAGCCTATTTTCAATTAGGTCTTAATACTACTTCCACATACAAGTGCTTTATATTTATGAACTATATATTCAGATTACAGAGCTAACTAGTTTATACTGGCTTTTTACACCTATAACTCTGTATAGTGACTCATTTCCTGTCTTAATTTTATTTATTCTTATTCATTTGTTTGTTGGTCACTATTTACTGTTGTATAAGGGACTGTACAAATAAACTTTTTCAACAGTAGTGAAAAATGTATGACCTTTTTCATTTCGAAGCTCCCAAATCAGCTTCTACTTTTAATACATGTAAACAACTAAACTAAATGCAAATAAACCATAATCAAGGACTTTGGACATGAACCTATTATATAAGGAGCATTAGCCTAATGACTTTCTTTTTAATTCTTGTTACTTTTGGTAATTTTCTTATTGCATTTCTTGTCAGATGTCGTTCCTGTGTTAGTTGGATATTCAACAATTAACACTAGCCTTGCCAACCAGACCCATTCTTTCAGGCTAATTAAAAAAAATACAATAAAAATAAATTCACTCCTTTATTTTCTATGGCAGTACTCGGCTTTCTCCTACCAAACCTGTATAAAAACTATTAATTAGTCGTAAAATAATAATAATGTGTTACAGAAAATGGCGAACAGTTTTACCAAACGTTGGCCTAAAGTTAGTTACGGTTGCTGTGGAAACGAGAGGTTAAAGGCCCCGCCCATGTAAAAACGTAAACTTATGTTTCAGCCAATCAGACGCGATGGGGGCGGGTCCATGGTCCAAAATTTTCCGCGGCGCTCGACAACGGGCCGAAACAGAATGAATATCCCGGTCTCAACCGGTTTCAGCCGGTCTGTCCGTGGTTGAAGCATGGGCTTAGAAGATCAACACCCAGCACGCATTAACATACCCCCGCTTTACTGAAGTGTGCGCGAAAAAGAAGCAGAAATAAAAACGAGATTGGTTCACATCGGGCTAAATACCAGGAATAGTGCTTTAGTGTGAATCTCTATGGTTAGTTTAGCTTATTTTAATCAGCTAAGCTAATACACTATTGACTTTGCTGTAGCGGACTAAACTGCTAGTTTAGCTTCGTAGGTAACTGAATCGTTTTTTTCTTAATCATTGCAAGACAGTGGACATGATGTCGCGTTAAAACGGAAAACGGTGGGAAATGTTTCAATAGGGCGACTTGGATTGATAAGTATAAACATTTTAGTTAAATTGAAAAAAGCTAACGTTAGCAACTGGCGCTAGCTGTGAATGGTGCATGAAACTAGGTTAAGGCACTGCAGCACGAAATTACTCCATTCAACTTGTTTTCAACAAAAGGGCAAGACACACGAGGTACGTTTTAACATTAAGTTATAGCTGCATAAGCTAATACAGGCTAGCAGCTATCTTTAGTTTATAAAGTAGCTAATGCAGTGCTGTAATTACCGGCGGTTGGACCCGTCTCATAAAACAGTATGTAATGCATTTTGGCTACTTAAACATTGTTTTCTATCTTGAAATACATTTTAGACAGTCTTTAGATAACTCTTATCATTAGGGCTAGCTTGAAGTGAACACAGTGCTCTTTTCTGCAGCGAACACAGAGGCGCTGTTTCACGCTTGCTATTATGTTATAATATTTTAAGAACGAAAAAACTTAATTTCCAAATATTTTGAATGCATTCTTATAATTAGTTATTTAAATTATAGAATTACAAGAATACTACATGCATAAGTAATGTTATTGCTTGCACTGTTCATAAAAAAGTTTTCTGTACCCTACATCAACACGCTCTAAACGTTTAATTTACAGAAAACCTACTATATTCTTATGGTGAGCTTTAATAGTGTTTTTTTAAAGGCCAACTCAAATTGGCGTAAGTGCTTAAATTATTAATATTACTTCTGCTATTCAGAATGTAAGGCGTGGTTTGGTTTTGAGTAGTAATATTTGTCTCTTGTTTGAGTCGTTTTTCTCTTCTCCACAGAAGCTCTATGCCCGCAGAAATGACCATGTTGGCCGATCACCCAGCACGACAACTGCTGGACTTCAGTCAGAAGCTCGACATTAACCTTTTGGACAATGTTGTCAACTCCATGTACCATGACATCGGGTCTCAGGTTAGAACAACTGCTTTCTCTCAACAAAAGGACCAACACAGAAAAAGAACAAATACTGTAAAAGGCCCTTTGAACAGGATGTTTACAGACCTTACCATGTGTGCTTCATCCTGCTCAAACCAGTTGTTAAAAGTGTTCTTCTTTCATCAGATCTCACTTTCTGTCCTATTTACAAAACAACATGCTTCTACGCTTTATTAAAACTGTGCCTCTCAGACTGTTTTTTTTTAATATATTGCCCTGACAGGACAAAACAAGTAAGCTGTAATTCTATGGAAATCACTTTATGGGAGAAGGGTGAGCAAAGAGTTAGATATCATAGGATAAGACTACCTTTTATTGTCTGTCCATTCAAAGGAAAGCACAAAGGGCTAGGATAAGACACCACAAACATTAAAGACTGTTTACACCCACTTTAACCTGTTGCCCTCTGGTAGGCACTACAGGTCGCTGAAATCAAGGATTAACAAACTTAAAGATTGCTTCTTTCCTAAAAGCAGTGACTGTACTGACCCAAACAATGACAGTGCAGTTTTATCTTTATGCACTTTATTATATTATACTATATTATATATACTATATATTTCTTTGTGTGTACGTCTTTTAAAGCACCTTATAGGAAGAACCTCTAATTTTCTTTTTTTTTCATTATCTAATTTTATTTAACAAACAACACAATGAACATAAAGAGAAAATACATCGCAAATGAATGAAAAGGTGCAAAAAGAAGCATAAACTAATAATGTTTGCCTCTTAGTTTGTTCTAAGAAACTCACTAAAGCTGCAAACACAGCGACTTTTTCATTTTCAAAAGCAATCCCACAATAAAACAAACAAATAACAGCTTCCTCAGCAGTTTCATGTTTTCTCAGCATACTTTTACTGCGTTTACTATTTTCTTAAATGCATTAACAGATTTAGCTTTTTTGGTTCCACTGTTGTTCCATAACCCAACTCTTTTCGCTGAAACGCATCGTTCCATTATTGCGGTTCTGAATCTAGATTTTTAAATCTCAGTTCATTTTTAAGTCATAATTGCTTTTTTTTTTTTTTTTCTTGAAGGTTTTTATGCAATACAATGACAATAGTCTATTCTATTCTTTTTATTGTCAGTGTATCCAAAATAAAAGCAGAAACTGTCCTTCCAGCTGTGCTTAAAATCTAGTATGCAGCAGATAAAGTGGATTATTAAGAAGTATTGCGGTGCCCACAGTAGATTTCATCAGTTGGAAAGAGTACATTCTGTGTCTGGGGAATGAACACGCTTTGGTTTATGGTCTAAATTATGAAGAAACTTGAGCCTGTTGGGTGTTTTGTTTACGCTGCATCACTTTCCTAAGGGCATGCGGGCAGGAAGAGGGTGGGTCCTAATGTGGTGTGTTTTCAGTGCATTAGTTACAATCAAAAACACCTAATGTTGCAAGAGTTAAAAATGTTAGTGTTGTCTCATGAGCAGATTTAATGTGGTGTTTTTTCAGCAACGTGTGGCTCAGGAGGTGCTGACAAACCTTAAGGACCATCCGGACGCTTGGACAAGGGTCGACACCATCCTGGAATTTTCACAGAACATGAAAACTAAGGTACGGCCTTATTTTATTTTTTAACATTTTGCCAGCAACTCGTCAACATAACATCTGGCTCCTCTGCACAAAGAAAGAGGAGTCCTACTAAGACTCATACTCGTTTATCATTCTAGGGTTAATGTCCAAATTTGCTCTTTTTGCAGTATTACGCTCTTCAGATTTTGGAAGTCGTCATTAAAACTCGTTGGAAGATCCTCCCGAGACATCAGTGTGAAGGTAATTATTGTGTGTCACTAAATTACTAATCTATTACTCTTTTATACACACCTGACCTTTTCTTTTTTCTTTTTTTTGTAGGAATCAAGAAGTATGTGGTGGGTTTGATAATCAAGACGTCTTCGGATCCTGTGAATGCAGAGGTCAGTGGATTTAGTCTTTGTGTAAAATCCTAAATATTGCTGTTTGTTTTATTGAAACTTTTTTGTACTTGTACTTTGTTTTACAGAAAGAGGGCGTCTACATTTCCAAACTTAACATGATCCTGGTTCAGGTAAATTGACCAAAAGACAAGCCCTAGCTCTAAATAATTATATATTTTAATAGTGTTTTATGTTTGTTAATTCATCTCTCAATTTTCCAAATATGGTTTTCACTTCCTGCTTTGTAATGACTTTGTTCTTTGTTTGTTATTTTAAGCTTGTTCATGGCCAAAAAAAGCATGTTTCAAGATGGTTGCCTTCTTTTGAAAAAGTCATTTTCCAGAAGCATTTTTTTTTCATATAACTTGACAGACACAATTTTATTCCTCAAGGCTTGTATAAAACCTTTACCCCCACAACTGAAAATAGTCTCCCTCTGCTGCTGTTACGTTAATGGAAACCCAGTTGTGCCCTCTGAAAATTTTGGGGTGCAAACGTTTAGTTGGAAGTCAAAAAAGGAGCTAAAATACAACTCAAATTTCTATATTTGGACATTTAAATCATAAACATACTCTTGGATCTTCCTTTACTTATTTATTTATTTATTTATTTATTTATTTTTTTAGGCTTTTGTTAAATGGATCTTGCTAAAAACACTTAAGATTGCTGCCTTCACTTTTGTACCTGAAATCTGTTCCTGTTTTTCATTTTTTATTTTGGCGCAGTTCTTGAATGTGAAAACCATTTCTCTAAACATTCAGATTTTTAAAACGTAAGTCGAGGTTAAACCACTTAAAGCCTGATATGCTTAAACTAAAACCATTTAAAACCTTTCAAAGATAAACTAAAACACCAAAAAGTTTGTAAGAAACCACACCTTTTCAAGTCCAACAACAACCACATAAACTGTATTTTAATTCAACTAAAATCTCTTGATCACTTATAGACCTGTATCTGAAGGTATTACTTAGAGAAACAAATCTATTATAAGTTGGTACTTAATGAAAAAGGTTTGAGAGTCTCTTTCTTGAGAGTTTCTTTCTTGCATCCTCATAGATCTTGAAGCAGGAGTGGCCCAAACACTGGCCCACGTTCATCAGTGACATTGTCGGAGCGAGTCGTACCAGTGAGAGTCTGTGTCAGAACAACATGATCATCCTGAAGCTGCTCAGTGAAGAGGTGTTCGACTTCTCCAGCGGACAGATGACCCAGGTCAAGGCTAAGCACCTCAAAGACAGGTAAGAACCCGTCTCACACACTCCTCTCAGACACAGAACTGCAGTTGTATGTTGAGGTTTAATCTTGTCTCTTCTCTTTCAGCATGTGCAACGAGTTTTCACAAATCTTTCAGCTTTGCCAATTTGTGATGGTAAGAAAAACATAATCTAAAATCTGTCCAGACAATTATATAGGAAAAGACTTTGCTCAATATGTTTGTTCTCTTGTAGGAAAACTCCCAGAATGCACCGCTAGTCCATGCCACATTAGAGACTCTGCTGCGTTTTCTGAACTGGATTCCTCTGGGTTACATCTTTGAGACCAAACTCATCAGCACTCTGGTCTACAAGGTACAGCATTATCCTTTTACTTAACGGAGTCACAGGAAAGCTGTTTGAATAATAACATTAGAAATTACGTTTTGTTTTATTATGTGGTCAAACAATGTGTCTCCTGGTATGTTGTATAGTGTTGTTCAAAATAATAGCAGTACAATGTGACTAACCAGAATAATCCAGGTATTTAGCATATTTTTATTGCTAAATGGCACACAAGTTACCAGTAGGTGCAGTAGATTTTCAGAAAAAAAAAACAAGACCCAGCATTCATAATATGCACGCTTTTAAGGCTGTGCAATTGGGCAATTAGTTAAAAGGGTTGTGTTAAAAAAAAAATTAGCAGTGTCTGCCTTGACTGTAAAAAACTCAAAACTCTTTTGTACAAACATTTTTGTTTCTAGGATTTAGCAATCCTGTGAATCTCTAAACTAATTAGTTGTATGACCACAATTGTTTAAAACTCCTTCACATCTGTGTGGCACCTCTCAGCTGGTATTTCACTCCATGATTCTTTAACAACATTCAACAATTCATTTACATTTCTTGGTTTTGCTTCAGAAACAGCTTCTTAATTGGATTTAGGTCCGGGGATTGGGCTGGCCACTCCATAACATTAATTTTGTTGGTTTGTAACCAAGACTTTGCTCGTTTACTCGTGTGTTTGGGGCCATTGTCTTGTTGAAACAAACATTTCAAGGACATGTCCTCTTCAGCTTAAGGCAACATGACCTCTTCAAGTATTTTGACAAATGCAAACTGATCCATGATCTCTGGTATGTAAATAGGCCCAACACCATAGTAGGAGAAACATGCCCATATCATGATGCTTGCTTCACTGTGTACTGTGGCTTGAATTCAGAGTTTGGGGGTCGTCTCACAAACTGTCTGTGGCCCTTGCCCACATGCCTTTTTTTTTTTTAAACAGACTTCTTGAAAATAGATTAGCTTCACACAGACGTCTTCTAACTGTCACAGTACTTACAGGTGTCTTTAATCATCCTGGAGCTGATTCTGAGCCTTTGCCATTCTGGTTATTCTTCGATCCATTTCAAGGCATTAGAGATCATTTTAGCTGAACAGCCTATACTTTTTTGCACCTCTTTATAGGTTTTCCTCTACTCCTATCAACTTTTTAATTAAAGTACGCTGTTCTTCTGAAGAATGTCTTAAACAACTCATTTTCCTCAGGCTTTCAAATCTATCTTAAACAAGTGCTGCTGGCTTCATCCTTAAATGGGGTCACCTGATTTACACCTGTTTATTTATTTTTTTACAAAATTGATGACCTCAGTTATTGAATGCCACACTGCTATTTTTTTAAACACACCCCTTTAAACTAATTGCCCAATTGCACATCCTTAAGGTCGTGCATATTATGAATGCTGGGTCTTGTTTGTTTTCTGAGAATCTACTGCACCTACTGGTAACTTGTGTGCCACTTGGCAATAAAAAAATACTAAAAACCTGGACTATTCTGGTTAGGCACAGTGTACTGCTATTATTTTGAACAATACTGTATGTGCTCTTGAACTGATAAAGTATTTACAAAAAAAGTTTAAGAAATGTGTAATACTGTACTTCCATCATTATAACAGAAGTTTACCCAAAATAAACATACATAAAAATGACTAATAAAACTTGTATTAGTTTACATAATTAGTTATTGTTTAAAATATGTACTTCATCATTTGCAAAATATTGTTCATTCATTCATTTTCTACCGCTTAGTCCCGTTAGGGGTCGCGGGTGACTGGAGCCTATCCCAGCAGCTTTGGGCCTGAGGCGGGGTACACCCTGGACTAGTGTTGTCACGATACTGGAATTTCTAACTTCGATACGATACCTTCAAAAATATCGATATTCGATACCATTTTCGATACCAAAGGGAAAACAACTGTCACAATATTATTATTTAAAAATTTTTTTATTTAAAAGATAAATATAAAATCAGCCAAGGTCCGCTTAGACCTTGGCTACATGGGGAGGATGTTTGAGTGTTTAGCTTTAGCAAAACAAAGCTCACAGACAAAAGGAAAATACTACAAAATCAAAAGAAGCTAAAGCTAAAGCTCAGGACCTGGTGGTTTATTGACAACAGCCTGGAATCCTGCATATTATGCCTAGTACTCCTTCATGTGTGAGAACATTTTAAATACAAAATCATCAATTCAAGCCAAATTATTTTCTGATTAAAATAAACGTTCCTCCCGTCCATAACGTCAGTGAATCTTTATTATGTTTTGCCAAGGCTTTTAAATTTTAGTTGTTTCTAACTCATTATCAGGCTACGCTAAACATGTTGAAATTTTCCGCTGCTCTGTCCGTAACCATAGTAACCTGAGGACCGCGCATGTTGACGTAGCCGTCCTAGAAGTGCAGGTTCACAAATATGTTTTACACAATGCGCTTGTAATTATGAATACTGTCTTGCGGTCCAGATCGCGGTCCGCCTTTGAAGACCCCTGATGTAGTGCACTTGTTCAAAGGACTCTCAGATGTCATATATTCAGAAAACAATAGTGCAAGTAAAAAAAAAAACTCGATATCGATACTTGGTATCGATACTCGGTATCGAAACTTCGGAAAATGAGTATCGTATCGTTTGAGATATTTCAGTATCGATATTTATCGAAATATCGATATTTTGACAACACTACCCTGGACAGTAGTCAGTTAGTCACAGGGCTGACATTTAGACATAGACAGTGACAGACCACCATTCACTCTCTCACTAGGGACACTTTAGAGTTGCCAATTAATCTAAACATACATGTCTTTGGACGGTGGGAGGAAACCTGAGTACCCGGAGAGAACCCACAGTAACACGTGGAGGACATGCAGACTCCTCACAGAAAGACCAGAGTCGGCCGAGAATGTTTGAGTCGGTCGGGTTTTGAACTCACGACCTTCTTTCTGTGAGGCAGGAGTGCTAACCACTCTGCCACGTGCACCCCTCAAAATATCGTTTTAAATGCAAAAACGTAAGGAGAGATCAAAATGATCATGACTTAATGTGCCAATAAACACAGTTGCATATAATAATGCTTTAACTAACATCATTTGGAATTAATCATAAATGCCAATAAAAGCCAGTACATTAGGCCTTTATCAGGACAAACTAAAGACATTTATACCTTTTTTATAACAAAATGCTCTTATGGTTTTCTGGAACAGGCTGTGAAGGAAATAATTTCAGACCTGCTCATTGTTAACATTGAACCTGAAACAACTTATCTTTTTTTTTTTTGCGTATTCTTCTTTTGCTTTGTTGCCCTTTCTTAAGCTGCTATAGATCAGAGGGTGATTGCAGTTAAAATAAAACATTCTATATAAGTCACTGATCCTCAAACTCAGGTCAGAATGTCCCTGCTAAATATTCAGAAAGTAATATATAATGTTTGATTCACTCCAGGTATAACACCATTACTCGATTAAAGAGGGTAGCTAATGAGCTTTGTCTTTTCCAGTTCCTGAACGTGCCCATGTTTCGTAACGTGACTCTGAAATGCCTGACGGAAATTGCCGGAGTCGGTGTGAACCAGTATGAGGAGCAGTTCGTGAACCAGTTTACGCTCACCATGTGCCAGCTCAAACAGGTACTGTGAAAAAAGAACTCAGAGGAACTCTCAAAAAAGGTGAAATAATCAAAAAAGCCATCCCAAGATGCCTGCCAGATACAAACGTTTGTTCCTAAGGAGACATGAACAACATCATCATCCAGTAACAGGAGACTCATTCACCTTGTCTACTAGAACAAATAATAAATAAAAATTCTTAGAATAGAAACAAGAAGATGTCCAGTTCCCCCATGAGACCTGGATACTGCATCCCTTTGGGTGTGTGCATCTAAAAAGTCTCTTTATAGTTTTTTAATCCCATCTCCACCTCTTTCTGACTCTTGGATATGTTCAATGACACACATTTTTTAGGGCTTAACTGCTGCCATGGTAAACGTCTTTTATAATGCCACGCCATAGGTACTGACTTCTCTCCTCGTGTCATCCTATTTTAATGAATCTAACCCATATTATCTGGTTCCAGATGCTGCCGTTAAACACAAACATCCGAGTGGCCTATTCCAGCGGGAAAGACGACGAGCAGAACTTCATCCAGAATTTGAGTCTGTTCCTGTGCACCTTCCTGAAAGAGCACGGGCAGCTGATCGAGAAGAGGCCCAACCTGAGGGAGACGCTCATGGAGGTACCACACTGATGTTTACTCCTGTCATCAACATGGGCTGGGTATCCCTATGCAACTGTTGGTACCATGGTAGTGATGGTAGTTAAATTCAATCTTTCTAAATAAATATGATTAGTCCCTTACGACAGGATTTAAATGAACTTTTCAACTGGTGTCACTTGAGTCGTGTCCAAAAGGAATAGACCAGATTTTGTTTGGTAATATGACACCAGCGAGACCCTGAGTAACTGTTTACTTGAACATCTGCTTACTTACGGTGCAATCTGCTTTTTTGATTAAACAGATTATACTAAAATTAAAAAAAAGGTTTCAGTCACCAAATGTTTTTGTGCTGTTGTGCACGCTTCTCAAAAGTTTGTCTTTTTAACTGTCATTTTATCTTTATCTTGTATCACCAGTAGTCGAAACCTTTAGCAGCTGTTTTGGGGGAAAAAGGAAAAACTGTCGCATTAAGCCTTTTCTCTTTTGTTTTTGCCTTTTCGTACAAATACACTGCCTGGCCAAAAAATGTTACCCACTCTAAAACCCATTGATGGAATAACCTGGTCGTCAGTATATTCAGGCTCATAACGTTGCTAAACCTAGACGTAGGCATCACTTCATCTGCCTCTCTTCTTACCCTGATGCACCATCTCTCTGAAACAGGTCTGGACGTATCAGACCACATGACCTTTTTCCACTGCTCCAGAGTCCAGGCTTTATGCTCCTGAGCAAATTTGATGCCTTTTTTCCCGATAAGCCACACTTGACAAATGGTTTTCTTAAGGCTCCACAGCTGTTTAGTCCCAATCCCTTGAGCTCCCTTCACATTGTGGGTTTGTGGAAATGCTCTTACTTTCACTTTTAAACACAGCTGTGAGTTCCATTGTTGTTGTTTTTTACAATTTGACTGAATGTTTAAGAGATCACCAATTACAATCAATAATGATGGTTCCCACTATCCTTCCAGTTTTTAATTTTGCGTTGGACAGTTCTTAACCTAATTTTAGTAGATCCAGCATCTCTTTAGATGTTTTCTTTGCTCAGACATGAAAATCGCTCACCTTTAGTGAAATTCGCGTTTGAAACCAAAGTTGCTGACCTACGTGAATCTAGATTCGATGAGAAAATGTTTGGGGGTAGGTAGGTAGGTACCGGAGAACAGGTGCGCGTGCCAGAAGGGACCGCGGGTGCATGGAAATAGCACGAATGGCCTTGCCAGTTTGTTTCTCTGGGAAGGTAGGGGAGTACCATTACCTGATTGGTTTACAAGCAGATTGCATTCGCGCGTGCCAGCCAGGTTCGTGCTTACCAGAGCGTGCACACCAAGGAGTGCGGACCACTATCAGAAGCTGAAGAAGCACATCTGTCCTCTGAGATTTTACCTGACTGAATTTAATGAGTGATGGTTTCTTTTAATATTTTCTGGTATATCTATGTTAGTTACCTAGGAGCTCTGTTTAAGCTAGCTAACGTTAGCTCCAACTTGATGAATTGAGTCATTAAACACAGCAGGAGAGAACGCAACGTTAGCCAGCTAACGTAAAGCTCCGGTGGCAAATAAAAAAAAAAAAAGAATTTGCCACCCAGGTTGGCAAAAAATGCATCTCTAAATGCATCAAATTGATGCTTTAAAATAGGGAATATTTAAAATTTTCTTCCAGGGGAGCATGCCCCCGGACCCCCTAGAGGGGTAATATCTTTCTCACCTTTTTCACCCCTGACCCGTTTTCATGCCTGTTTGCTTGATGCCAATTATCTGACCCTTTTGAAACAGATTAACATCTTATCCACGACAACAGAATGTGTCTTCAGACACTATTTCATTGTTTAAGAAATGAGATAGTACTCACTGCATCAGTCGGGGTTAAATAACTTGTTGCAGCTGAAACACAATCATCCATGCAGTTATTATCCAATGGGAGGCTAATGCTTAGTTAAATCAAGGTAATGACCTTTTGTGGCTGGTGCTCATACTGGTGCTGGTCATATAATTAAAATATTATCAAAAAGTTGATGTTTTTTTCACTAATTCCATTCAAAAAGTGAAACTTGTATATTTATTAATTACACACAGACTGATTTATTTCAAATGTTTATTCTTTATTTGATGATTATAACTGACAACTAAGGAAAATCCCAAATTCAGGATCTCAGAAAATTTGAATATTACTTAAGATTTTTAGCAATCTTGGCCAACTGAAAAGTATGTGCATGTACAGCACTCAAAACTCGTTTACGGCTCCTTTTTTGCCTGAATTACAGCAGCAATGCAAAGTAGTCGATCGGTCTGTGGCACTGCTCAGGTGTCATCCGAGCCCAGGTTGCTCAGAGTCCTGTCGGAAAATGAAATCTGCATCTAGTGGTTTTGAAGCACTGACTCCAGCTGCAGTCCACTCTTTTAAATCTCTACATTTTTGATGGCTTTTGTTTCACAATCCTCACCAGGGTGCGATTATCCCTATTGCCTGTACACTTTTTTCTACCACATCTTTTCCTTCCCCTTGCCTCTTTTTTAATGTGCTTGGACACAGACCTCTGTGAACAGCCAGCCTCTTTTGCAAAGCCCTTTTCTGTCTTGACCTCCTTGTGCAAGGTGTCAATGGTCGTCTTTTGGACAACTGTCTAGTCAGCAGTCTTCATCATGATTGTGTAGCCGACAGAACTAGACTGAGACCATTTAAAGGCCTTTGCAGGTTTTTGAGTTAATAATCTGATTACAGTGTGGCACCAGGGCTCTTCAATAATATTCAATAATTGGTCCGTATTGCTGAGACCTTACTATACGCCAGGTCTTCTTTCCATTTGAGTGCTCACTACAGCAAATCATCAGTGGGTCACATTTAATTTGGGAACAGCACAAAAAGTACAGTGGAGTATTTATTATTTAAAATATAAAAAGTGGTATTTTTTTAATAGTTTAATTTCTTCTTTCACTCTAGGCTCTGCACTACATGCTGCTGGTGTCTGAAGTGGAGGAGACAGAGATATTTAAGATCTGTTTGGAGTACTGGAACCACCTGGCCGCAGAGCTGTACCGAGAGAGCCCCTTCTCCACTTCTAGCACCCCTCTGCTGTCGGACGTCCCGCCGCGCAGACATCTCTACCTGCCCGTCCTCTCTCAGGTGACGCCCAAACGTTACTAAAAAATGAACCTCGTGTGATAACCGTGGACAACCGCTTTACGTTGTTTCTGCCTGGATTCCTCAGGTGCGTTTGCTGATGGTGAGTCGAATGGCCAAACCCGAGGAGGTGCTGGTTGTGGAGAACGATCAAGGAGAAGTGGTGCGAGAGTTTATGAAGGACACTGATGCCATTAACCTCTACAAGAACATGAGGGAGACTCTGGGTAAGGGTACAGGTCCCTTATGAAGCTGGATTAAAAGTGTCTGCACAAATGAATAGACTCTGAAATAATATTATTATTTAAACACTTCTGTCTGGTCAGTCTTTTAATCTGTGAGTCTATTTTAGTCTTCATGTTTACTCTAGGGCTGGGTGATACATTTAATTAATTTGATTCATTTGCGTTTTAAATTTTGGACCATGATAAAAGCCATAAGAGCCATATTGTAAAATCAAATCTAACCTAAAAGATGTTCTTCTCATGTAGCATTTCTTTAGTGTGTAGCATACTTTATTGATTTATGCAAATTGGACACACAGTCTGAGGCTTTTATTGTCTTTAAACAAGACTCGGGAGAGTTTTAGAGCTGTTCTATGGAGACAGAGGTAAGTAAGTAAGAAGTACTCGGTAACTAAAACATATTCAGTCTGTCATTGTTTAGTGTTGCCGGGGCCTGTTTCACATTAACACACTCATTAAAGTACAACTGTGTAACTTTGACCCCAAAAAAATATAAATTCTCTCTCACTCTCTCTCATGTTGATGGTTCTTAGACAGTAGACCATTAGAATTATGTCGCTCACTGACACAGCGCCCCCTGCTGGACAAACATCTCACATAACTTTTCTGTCCCTGACAAGGACTTATTTCCAGAGATTAGTGAGTGAGGCTCTAACACACAAAGCAAATAATAAAGAAAACGGGCCGATACACTGGACCTAGAAAGTCCTGTTGGATCTAAATACACTAAAATGACTGCACAGAGAGGGGTCTGCGCCCTCTGCTGGCTAATGGTTACACCGAGTTGCTTTAAATTTTCTTTAGTTTTAAACATAAAGGAAGTAACAATTTCAAAGCAAAAGTCATTATTAAATAAATAATTAAACAAATGCAATTTTACAAAAAAAGACAAACTAAATAAGACGGGAAGAAGTCGAAACTTATTGAATCCAACCTCTTTTCCTTTGTCTAATTTATTACTCTATTCCTTCCTGTTTATGTCATTTACAATTTAGTAATTATATGCATTAATAATTTTAACAAAAATATTGCAAAAAGGAAACATGAACATAATACGCACATGGAATCAACAATACACCCTTTCTTTCTTTCTTTGTGTAGTCCATAAATATATTTGTTTATATTTTATTTTAAACAAAATAGACTCTTGAACTGAAAGAGTGTTAACTAGCTTCATGATCCCATTGGTGTTTTATAAATCTTGAGAGGAAACGTTAAAGATAGCTTTGCATTGTTTTTTGAGATGTGCTTAGAAAGTTTTTTTTATTTTTTTTTTATTTTTTCTGTACCCACTAATAGGTTCATAGACACAAAATGAGAGGGAGACCAAGTGGGCACCACATGGTTTAAACATGTCCCGGGCCACTCCTAGCCCCAAAACTAGACTTTACTTTCACCACAAGAGGGTAACATATCTGTTGCATTAGCAACAGAAAGAGACTAAAAGGCGTGTCGTCTGTTTGTGTCTGCAGTGTACCTGACTCACCTGGACTACGCCGACACTGAACGCATCATGACGGAGAAGCTGCACAACCAGGTGAACGGCACTGAGTGGTCCTGGAGGAACCTGAACATGCTCTGCTGGGCCATCGGCTCCATCAGCGGTGCCATGCACGAGGAGGACGAGAAGAGGTTCCTCGTCACCGTCATCAAGGTCCGACACAGACCGAGTGTGGTTTTATTTGTGAATGTGTAGTTTCATGGCTCACAGTGTGGTCTCTGATGGTTTTAAGGATCTGCTGGGGTTGTGTGAGCAGAAGAGAGGAAAAGACAACAAAGCCATCATCGCCTCCAACATCATGTACATCGTGGGACAGTATCCTCGCTTCCTCAGAGCTCACTGGAAGTTCCTCAAGACGGTCGTCAACAAACTGTTTGAGTTTATGCATGGTGAGACATTATAATGACACCAGTAGACTCACAGTGGTACATACGGTGTAGATCGCTCACTGTGGCAACAAAGCATCTTTATTTCCTGTTGATTTGACCAGTGAGGACACGAGTTTAAATGACTGAATTAGACACAAGCAAGGACATAGGAGGTATTTGAAAAGTGAGGGGGACAGTCTAGCTTAGACTTTATGAAGGAAAAAAAAATAGTTCTGTTTCTGGTGAATTTAATTCATTTTGTTGTTTCCATTTTGTTCAGCCAGTTTGTCAGATGTAACGATGTTAAAGTATAAATGTTTGGCTCAAACAAAGAGGGGATAAAAGATTGTAGATGTAAAATCGAACTATAAAAATGTTTTAATGTTAAGCCACTGTTATTCCTTATTCCGCAAATGGCACAGACAATGTCCTGCGCTTCATGACACAAAGACAGTGTCCCATGTTTTGAAAGGGTTTTGAGCTAATTCAGATAAGATGTGTAGAAGGACCTTGGTTTATCTGTCTGCACTGTTTATTACAATATAAACACTGACGCTGTATAAAAGCAGCTCATTCTTTTTCTGTTTCTTCAGAGACTCACGACGGCGCCCAGACATGGCCTGCGACACCTTCATTAAAATCGCTCAGAAATGCAGGCGGCACTTTGTTCAGGTTCAGGTCGGAGAAGTGATGCCTTTCATTGACAGATCCTCAACAACATCAACACCATCATCTGCGACCTACAGCCTCAGCAGGTTCATCAGTCAGGTGTGGATTATCCTATAGCTGTGAGTGTGTCTGATGGTCCGTGTTCTCTCAGGTGCACACGTTCTACGAGGCGGTGGGCTACATGATCGGAGCGCAGACGGATCAGGCCGTTCAGGAGCTGCTCATCGAGAAGTACATGATGCTGCCCAACCAGGTCTGGGACAGCATCATCCAACAGGCCACTAAGGTGAGAGCAGCAAACTGACACAGATCAGTTTGAGCCACACGTTTATACTGAGCGAAAGACTTGG
Organism: Perccottus glenii; assembly: GCA_024416835.2. Lineage (NCBI taxonomy): Eukaryota > Metazoa > Chordata > Actinopteri > Gobiiformes > Odontobutidae > Perccottus > Perccottus glenii. The sequence continues at coordinate 32,473,944 of CM044549.2, forward strand.
ACACCTTTTATTGAAGGTTTTGTACTCACTATTTGTTCAAGTGATTTACTGCAGCTCGTTACTTATATTATTGGCCGATGCAGCCCATTAGAGAGTTGCCCCATATGCACTGGTGTTAACAGCAGGGTTTCCGCTGCATTTGAGTGTAGCACCACAGCAACAAAATTGTATTCATTGTATAACTTTATTACTTCAGTAAAACAACAGGAAAAAGTCTTGTATGGATAAACAGATTGTGTATTGTTTAATCATTACATTTAAATTACCTCTGGTATTACTGAGTGCGAAGCACCGCACGCCTATGTTTCTGTTGCCGGCGTTTTCTGTGAGTGAGAAAACGGGCATCTGGGCGCTCGTGTGAGCCGGACAGGACAGTGGAAGAGGAGGTGGGGAACTCGTTAGCTCAAAGCTTTTAGCTGTTTGTCCCATTATATCGTTGTTTAGAAGGCGTAGTCTGCAGTTTCTCGGGAGAGTCATAATCCCCTCCCCTCGAATGTTACCATGGAGACTCATGCAAACTAGTCTCTGCTCCAATGACAGTATTTACTCTGTTCCTGAAAGCTGAGGGCCATATAAAATTTCACCTTAGGCAATGACTAGTTTCTGAGCCGGACTTTAGAGATGTCTGGTGTCGGGGGAATTTTAAATCTACTTGACCTTCTTTAAATGTATAGTGTCTTTAACCTCACTTGTGTCCGTCCTTCATTCAGGTCGGCACACCCTGTGAGAGATGGACAGTATACAGTTAAAGAATATCTAAAATTCCCCAACATCTGGTTTGGACTGACTTCAGACACTGTTAAAACTGAAGCAGCATCAGCATGGCCTTAGTCAAGCCATAAATAGTGCTTGACATAACTATTAAAGCTAAACTAATAATTGATTTTAATGAGTTTGTTCTGTTGAAACTCGCCTCCTTCTGCAGAACGTGGACATCCTGAAGGACGCTGAGACCGTACGGCAGCTTGGCAGCATCTTAAAGACCAACGTCAAAGCCTGTAAAGCTGTGGGCCACCCTTTTGTGGCGCAGCTCGGACGCATTTACCTCGACATGCTCAACGTCTACAAGTGTCTGAGCGAGAACATCTCCTCGGCCGTCAGCACCAACGGTCAGTAAACACATCAGCTTTCACTCTGGCAAACTACTGTATATGTAAAGGAACACTGTATATGGACAGTCTCAACAAGAACAGGTTTTAGCTGGATTTGAACAGGTTTTTTTTCTGTTTTGAAGCTTTTTTGTGTAAAGCTGCTGCTGACGAACGCTGTTTGAATGTGTGTTTAATATTTGTTGCAGGAGAAATGGTGACAAAGCAGCCGCTGATCAGAAGTATGCGCACGGTGAAAAAGGAGACTTTGAAGCTAATTTCGGGTTGGGTCACTCGCTCCAACGACCCACAGATGGTGAGGGACTTATCCCGTTAAAGTACAGCCTCATTCAAACCTATGAGGATCCACCATGTTTCTTGAAAAGTCACTTTGTCCCCCTGACTTGCCTATTTCCAGCTTTTTAGAACAAAATTAACATCCTGCACACTAAAACACTTTGTTATTATGTGTTATTAAATATGTGCTAATTTGAAATAAATGGTACTGTTACTAAACAGACAAACTTCAGGAGGCTTTCGTTTGGCTAAAATATCTAATGGGTCTGGTCTATTTTTTTATGATCTTTGACCAAGTATAAAGTTTAACTGATTAAGCAAATATTAAGAAAGACGAGGCTTAGTTCTATTTATCTCAGTGTTTAGTTCCTATTTGATGATCCCTAGCATATTTTTTTCCCCCTATTGCTTTCTTTGTCCTGAACCTTTTTAAAAACTGTATTTTTCATCATGAAACACCTGTGGACTAAAGCCTTTTCCTAACTGACCCAGTGGCCCAGTGTGCCTCTGTTACTGGAACATAGAACTTGAAAAAAGAATGGTTTAGTGTTAAATGTAGAGCGTAACTGAGAAATTATCCACTTTTTTCTATTTAACATTCTCTTCTTGCTGTTCTTCTTCTTCTTCTGTTTCCTGTAGGTGGCAGAGAACTTCGTGCCTCCGCTGCTGGAGGCCGTCTTGATCGATTACCAGAGGAACGTCCCTGCGGCCCGAGAGCCCGAGGTCCTGAGCACCATCGCCACCATCGTCAACAAACTGGGCGTCCACATCACTCCGGAGATCCCCAAGATCTTCGACGCCGTGTTTGAGTGCACGTTAAACATGATCAACAAGGTCAGAGGGCATTTATTTCACATTTAGTTACTGCTCCAGTGTAAAGTCTGTTGTACTGATGATGTGTGTATGTTTTCTCAGGACTTTGAGGAGTTCCCTGAGCACAGGACACACTTCTTTTACCTGCTGCTGTCTGCGACGGGGATGTGTTTCCCCGCTTTTCTGTCGATCGCTCCGGCTCAGTTCAAACTCATCCTGGACTCCATCATCTGGGCTTTTAAACACACCATGAGGAACGTGGCTGACACAGGTCTGACTCGACATTTTCACTTTCTTTCCCGTGAAATAGAGTTTGTCTTTCTAACGTCGGCCTCTCCTCATGTGCAGGTCTCCAGATCCTCTACTCGCTGCTGCAGAACGTATCGGCCGAAGAAGCAGCTGCTCAGAGTTTCTATCAAACCTATTTCTGTGACATTCTGCAGCACATTTTCTCTGTGGTCACCGACACATCCCACACTGCAGGTAAAAAAACACTCACCAAACACTGACCTCCAGTGAAAGACGATGTATTTGTTGGGAGGCTGCCTATTTTAGAAAAATAGCAATGTAAAAAAACTGCAATGGAACCAGATATTTCAAGCACCCAACTGCGTTCACACAAATGCGCTCAGCTGTTGAAAACACACAGTATGTAATCTTAGCACATTGAGAGCTGTTAAGACACTTCCTAACAATAATGTTCTAGTGTGTAGTGTCATGTCTGAGTTGAAGGAGTTAGAGCTTGAGTGGGATTTGTAATTTAAATAAAATGATAGAGCAGGAGATATAGACAAATCACTATAAAGGAGTTTGAGAATAACACCATAGACCGGTCTACAGTACTAGTCTGTGTTGCGCCTGACGTGTCTGCTCTTTTGTTTAGGTCTGACGATGCATGCCACTATCCTGGCCTACATGTTCAACCTGGTGGAGGAGGGTAAAGTCAGTGTGTCTCTGAGTGCCTCCGGTCCGGCCAACAACCAGGCTCGTCCAGGAGTACATCGCCAACCTGCTGAAGAACGCCTTCCTCATCTACAGGAGTGAGTGGAGGCCCCTCAGATCTGTTCCCACAGGACTTTATTAAACAGTTTTCTTTCTTAAACAGCGCGCAGGTGAAGGTGTTTGTGACGGGTCTGTTCAGTCTGAACCAGGACATCCCAGCCTTTAAGGAGCATCTGAGGGACTTCCTCGTCCAGATCAAGGTGAGTGGGATACAAACCCCTCACTTGCAGGTCCATAAGGGGTTTACTATAAAACCCTCTCACAGAGGTTTAGCTTAGCATTAGCTTAGCAGTTTGTCTGAGCATTAAAGACTAGTCTAGACTTGAAGAATAAGAATAAACATTAGGCCTTCAATGCGATGCTCATTTACTCTACAAAACACTAAAGGAAGAATACACGAATGATAAAGGATTTTATCATTAAATATAAATAAACCCTGTTAATCTCATGAGACTTAATTTAGTAATTTTTCAGTTAAGGCTAAATATTTTATTTATTTTCTTTTGTGGTTAAAGTTCATTAACTTGATTCAGATAAATGAAATATTGGTCTAAACCTGACTTTAAAGCTCCTCCGGACCAGGATCAGACTAAACTAGCATTCCTAAGTTTCCTCAAGATGAGACTTTTACATAGGGATGGTATCGTTAAGGTTTTTTTCCCCTCCAGTACCGAAAGCAGAACCGATAGCGTCAGATCTTACTGATACTACGGTCTTTCATAATTTAGCCCCGGGGCCAGTTTAATACCAGGTTTCGGTACACATCCCTATTTTTACATGAGACAGACTCGTCAACAAAACAATTTAGACTTTCATACATTGCTTTATGAAATACCCTTCAGCCTTTTTTTTTTTTTTTTTTTTTTTTTTTTTTTTTCTGGTTTAGAATTAATTTTGTCCATGTTCAGTCTTTGTCTGGTCCTACATTTATTTATAGTTTTGTCCTTGGATTAGTCCTGGGTTTTTTAATTTAGTCCTTATTGGTTTAATCTCGGTTAGCTCCAGGTTTAGCTTTGATTTAACCCTTGTTTAAAGGAGATGTAACTGATTAATCCTGGGTTTATTCCTCAGTTTGGTTTAGTCTCTCCTCATCCTAAATATCTCTTGTTTCTGTCATTTCCAGGAGTTTGCGGGTGAGGACACCACAGACCTGTTCCTGGAGGAGCGAGAGGCCTCTTTACGTCAGGCTCAGGAGGAAAAACACAAACTGCAGCTGTCCGTCCGGGATTTTAAACCCTCACGAGATCCCAGAGGAAATGTGCGACTAAAAACCAACACGTTCCCAAATATGAACGTCGACTTTAGGACCAACTAAGACGAAAAATGAGAAAAAGAGTCAAGCTCGTCGTCCTGAAGAGAGAATAACGGTTGTCGTCGACCAAGCGAGTGTGAATATGTAAATGAGAATAGCCCCTTTTACCCCTCAAACTCTGGCGCCAAGTTTTTGTTTTTGATACGAGCCTATTTTATACTAAGATTTTTTGCGTGTGTTTAATCTTTTGTTTTTTTTTTCTGTTGCCTGCGTTAAATTGGTCAAAGCTGGAACTGGAACAATGAAGGAAGCTCTAATGTCTTTGCAGCTACATTAATGTTGAAATCAAACTAAAACCTGTTCAAATCCAACTAAAACATGTTAAAATCCAA